>JALAZF010000045.1:9950000-10407500 GCA_022829125.1 Lathyrus tuberosus
ACCCCTTAACTAACTGAATTAAAATAACTATTCATAGTAATGTTAAAACACTCTTTAGTGAATGAATCGGTCCAAAAGTCCATTTATTTAGTGGGTCGAAAGAATAAGGCGAATAAAATCAGAGGCAAGACTGTTTGTTCTCCTATCAAAACTTCAGATGAGAAAGGGGAGCGATTAGGTTTATCTGGGGATTTTCCCCCTCTTTTTCTTCAATCCCAAATAAGCTTTCCCCTGTGTTTGTAGAGAACTCCCTTTCTCAATATTTTAATCACAATGTTATCAATTCTTTCCAGTCAGAGCGCAACAGTGGTAAAGATCTCCATCTAATTAAGTTGAAACTGTTGAATTTAAAGTTCTCTTTGTTAGGGGAATCTAATATGAGGTGTCATTTGATTACTAATTATTAGGTTGACCAAGGTAATAAGAGATTTTGGGTGGAAATTGATTCCAAGGTGTCGAAGAAAGGTTGGGAGACCATCTCTTCTCTCGGTATTTATTGAGAGGGCAGTAAGGATGGATATGAGGATGAAATTAGAAAGATGAAGTCTACAGAGAAAAATGGTAAGTCCAAGAGGGAGTTAAAAAAATTTATTTCCTAATGAATTTATTGTCTATCAATATCAGAGGGGATGGAAACAAGGTCAAGAGGAATAAAATTGCTCATTTGACTCAAGCGGGTAAGGTGGACATCTGTTTTATTCAAAAATCCAAACTTGCTTCTTTAGATGCCAATCTTCCTTCATCTATGTGGAGCGTTTCAAACGTCGAGTGGTCCGAATTAGGGGCAATTGGGTCGGTGGGGGGCTTTGTCACTTTATGGAGGAAATATTTGCTCAATCTCTCTTTCAACTTTAGGGGAGAAGGTTTTGTAGGAGTAATGCAGAGTGGAGGGGACAAGAGATATTTTTATGAATGTTTACTCTTCGTGTCATCTGTTGCTTAAGAAAAGGTTACAGGGGCTATTGTGTCATTTGTTAGTCAGTATGTAGGCAATAGGGATATTTCAGATCATTGTCCCATTTGGTTAAAAGCGAGCAATGAAGACTGTGGCCCTAAATTGTTCAAATTCAACAATTGTTGGGTTAAACATTCAAATTTTTCATTGTTCATCGAGAAAGACTGATAGTCTTACAAAGTCAGGGGAAGAAAAGATTATGTTTTGAAAGAGAAATTGAGACCACTGAAGATTAGTTTGAAGAAGTGGAATGTAGAAGTCTTTGATTGGTTAGACTTGAAGGTGGATGCTGCAGTGCAAGAGGTGAATGATCTTGACTTTTTCAGGTTAGCAATTTTGATGCCTCTACTATAGATGATATGATTTTGAATAGGGAATTAGCATATTCGAAGGCGTGATCACCTTATTTTGAAGGAGAATTTATTAATGCAGAAATCAAGAGCATTGTGGTTGAAGGAATGAGACATGAACTCTTGTTTTTTCCATAAATTAATGAAAGCTAGATATAGAAGAAATTTCATCTCTTTTGTCAATTCACCCGATGGAAGGAATGAGAAAGTGGTCGATATCAAAAGAGAAATTCCTATTTATTTTGAGGATTATTTTCATGAGGTGAACAGGTCTAGACTGGTGCTCAATGGAGTGGTTATGTTAAATTTCTCTGCTGAAGATAGTTAGATTTTGGAGGTGATATTCACAAAAGAAGAAATTAAGGCTGTTGTGTGGAGTTATAACAGCAATAGGAGTTCCGAGCCCAACGGTTTTAGCTTTAGTTTTTTGCATGTTTATTGTGAGACGGTAAAGAAGGATGTCGCTCATTTTGTTTCAGAGTTTTACTCTAATTCTACTTTATCAAAGGCAACCATAACTTCTTTCATCACTCTTGTCTCAAAGATCAAAAACCCATAATTTTTGTTCAATTATAAACCAATCTGTTTGGTCAATTGTTTTCAGAAAATGTTGTCTAAGATCTTGGTTACTCATTTAAAGAAGATCATAAGTAATATTATTTCAGCAGTGCAAACAACTTTTATTCCTAGAAGGAGTTTCTCAGATGGAGTTGTGGCGGTCAATGAGTTATTGAATCTTGCTAAACAGTCGAAAAAGAGAGTGTATTATATTGAAGATTGATTTCAAGAGAGCTTATGATTGTGTTAGCTGGGATTTCATAAGGTATTTGTTTACCAAAATGAATTTCAGTGAATGGTGGATATAACTGATAAAGGCTCTTGTATTCAAATAATCTTTTTCGTTCTAATTAACGGAAGTGCAACTAAGGATTTTGTGTGGGAAAAGGTCTGAGGCAAAGAGGCCCTTTGTCTCCCTTCCTCTTCATATTATTTATGGAAGGCCTTGCTAGGTTAATGAAAAATGCGGTAGATTTGGGATTATTCAACGATTTCAAGGTTAATGAAGAGGTTACTTACAACATTGTTCTGTTTGCAGATGATACCCTTTTTATAGGAGATATCAATTAGGATAATCTTTGGTGCATTAAATCCTTAATTAGAGGTTTTGAAATGGTATCGGGTCTTAGGGTAAATTTTTATAAGAGCAACATAGGTGGAGTCAATTTGAGTTCAGAATTTCTAGAAGCAGCTTCGGTTTTTCTACAGTGCGGAGTTTGTCATCTTCCATTCAAATTTTTGGGTATTTTAGTGGGAGATAGTCTGAGGAAGGCTATGATGTAGAAATATGTAAATAGAAGGTAAAATGGTGTTAATCAACTTGATGCTTAATGTTATGAAATTTTTTACTCTGTCATTCTATAAAGCTCCTATTGTTATCCTTAAGGAGATTGTTAGAATTTAAAGAAATTTTATTTGGGGAGGTAACTCTAATCACAAGAAAATCCATCGGGTTAGTTGGAAATCGATTTTTATGCCTAACGAGAATGAAGGTTTAGAGATCAAGGACATTGCTTCATTCAACAAATCCCTTCTTCTTAAGTGAAAGTGGAGATTCATCACAGAGAAGAACGCTTTTTGGAAGGGTATCATTGATCATAGGTATTCAACTTCTAGTTTGGCTTTGGCGGTGACGAGCAAAGATGTGGTTGGAGGCAGAAAATCAGATTCAATTTGATGGAGATACATCAATTCATTGTGTTATGACAAGGATATTTCTTCTGATCTTTTTGTAGATAAATTACACTGTTCTTTAGGATATGGCAGGGGCATTTCTTTTTGGCATTGTAAGTGGTTGGAAAATCAATCGTTGAAGGAGGCCTTCCCTAACCTATTTCTATTTTCTCCTTTCTCGAAGAAGATTGTGGCTGAAATGGGGATATGGTGCAGGCCAGATTGGAGGTGGATTGTACCTTTTCCTGCTTTCGCTGCTAATTCAGTGATGTTCAAGAAAATAGATGAGCTTGAGCTTTTGCTGCTTAATCAAGCACCTGCTGTTGTTGTTGTTAAGGACAATTTTGTATGAGATTCATATGCCTCTAGCAGTTTTGTTGTCAGCTCCTATTTCGAATTGATATTTAAGGACAATCAGCCTTGCATGATCAAAGACGACTTAACAGCCGCTTTGAAAGATTTATGGAGTTCCAAGATTCCTTCTAAAATTCATATCTTCTTGTGGAAACTTTTCAAGAATACGTTAGCTACGATGGATCAATTGTTGAAGAGAGGTATTTCTCTCGGAGGTAATGATCCTAAATGTGTTTTATGTAGCAGCTCTGAAAAATCCTCACTTCATTTATTTATGAGTTGTGTTTTTGTTGTGAATGTTTGGAAGGGTATTGAGAGGTGGTTGGAAATTGAGTTGTTTCTAGATTATAACTGTCTTGTTTCCTATATTTGCTTCGGAAGATCGACGAGGAAGGAGATAAGAAACAAGATGAGGAACATCATTTGGGAAACTTCAGTATGGTTTATTTGGAATGGTAGGAATAATCACATTTTTAGAGGTAAGACTTATTCGGTTGAGAATACAATCACTTCTATTAAATTTTACTCATGGAGATGGATGTTTGTAGACTCTAATTTACCTGATTCTTGTGTATTTTATGATTGATTTAATTCTCCAATTGACTGTTTGAGGCAGATGTAACATTCATGTTTATCTTTTTGTAAGAGTTTGAGTACTCCTTATGCTCATTGTGTTAATTCCATCGCCTATAAAAAATGATCCAACAATTATAAGGACACGTGCAATAATAATAATAATAATAATAATAATAATAATAATAATAATAATAATAATAATAATAATAATAATTATTATTATTATTATTACAACTAATAAAAAATAATCTCTTCGTTTTACCTCTCGAGGAAGATAATTACTCCCTCCGCCCCACAATGAGTGATCCAGTTGACTTTTCACACATATTAAGAAAAAAGGAATAATTGAAGGAGAGAGAATGATATTTTTACTAAAGTACCCTTATGATATATTGGGAATGATGAAAGTAGTACTTATTAATTAGAGGGTAAAATAAGAAAAATTACATTGGAAATTGAAATGGGTCATATATTTTGGGATACCATTTTATTCCAAATGGGTTACTCATTGTGGGACGGAGGGAGTAACTCTTTTCTTTTGGTTGTTGTTTTGACTTGAGGTTTTGTGGAGTCTATTGTTCTTGCACAATGTTTATGCTTTTAGTTTTTATTGAAAAAAACCCCAAATCGCACATTGGTTAAAGATAGTATTCACAAATGGTTATATTGACTGACGTCTCTTATCTTACAAGCCGGTTTTATAAGGTTAAGTTAGGTCAAACTTTATTTCTATCATAGTATCACGAATCAATCAATTCAGGCCATTTACCGTTTATATGCGCACTAAGCCAAAAAAAAGTGTTGGCGCAAGGGATGTATTGGAAACTCCAAGTCCCACATATCTATAATTTGGGTCACCCACGATTTATATCCAAGCATCAAATTCAATAATGTTGAGTGTGAGAGGGTGTATTGGAAAAAATCAAAATCCCGCGTTGATTAAAGATAGTGCCCACAACGAATTTATATTGAGTGTCATCTCTCATTTTACAAACCGATTTTGTAAGATTGAGTTAAGTCAAACTTTAATTCTATCTGTTACATTATATATTTTTATAAATTTTTTATTTTATCTATATATAGTTCCGCTTTATTATAAAGAAAGAACATCTAAAACTCCTATTTTTTCTTTTGCTATATATTGAGAAGTTTATCATCCCTTCTCTTCTCCTCCCTACATTCACACACGCAAAGGACAAAAAGAAAACATAAACAAAACAAGGTGGGTTGTTAAGGATGCAGGTGTTTGGATTAATGGCAGGTGGGCTTGGAAGTTAGATAATATGGAGTTCCATTTCTACCCGGATCGTGATCGCGACATTGAGGAGTTGGGATCCTTGTTGGATTCAGTGGAGTTATCATTGGACAGGAAAAACGTCTGGAGGTGGAAACGTGATCTCCTTCATGGATTTTCGGTGAATTCCTTTTATGAGCTTTGCGACAACGGAGAACTTCTTTCTGAACCGACAACTTTCGTCATGGATTGTCTTTGGAAATCTGCTGCTCCTCTTAAAATCAAAATTTTTGCGTGGCGACTTTTCCTTAATAGATTGCCTACAAGGGCCAACTTAGTGACTAGAGGTATATTAAGTAACACCCATGACACAGTGTGCGTTGTTTGCTTTTTAGTTGCGGAGGATGCAGATCATATTTTCTGTGATTGTCTCAAAGTCAGACAGGTGAGGGTTAAGATTTGTCATTGGCTGCAAATTGACAACATTAACGTCGGCGACTGCTATACACATTTTCTGATTTGGTTGTTGCGGAATAAAGGAAAGATTTCATCGAGTATCTTTGCCTCGTTTTGGTTAATCTCTTGTTGGTGCGTTTGGAGGAGCAGGAACAATATCATTTTCAGAGACGAGATTTGTAACGTCGATAACATATTCCACTCTATCGTTGCATCTTCATGGAGGTGGTTAGCGGTGGGGGAGAATGGTAGGATAAAATGTAACTTATACGAGTGGACTAAATTCCCGCTCGATTTCCTGTAATGTCTGTCCTTAGTTTTGGTGTTTTGCTGTTGTTGGTAGCTTTTGATTTCTTGTAAGCACTGCTGTGTTCTTTGTTGGGTTTAGAGATTCCCTTAATCTCTGTTATTGATTGATTTGCTTATAAAAAAAAAAAGGTTGCACAATATTTGAATCCATTCGATTTGCATATAAGCAAACATATGAAATTTATTTATTATAATACTGTCACAATACAAAACAAAATAGTGAATGGAATGATTATAACAACATGTTAATAATCATCCATGCATGCATACAAAAATCAAACACTCATAAATCAATTCCAAAAACCAACAAAAACCACAAATAACACAATAATACATTGGTATATGATGTTATTTATTGTGTATATGCCAATATGCACATTTAGGCACATTGGAAATCACGTGGAACTTTCCTTGAGCAAACATTGAGAAGCAAGCTAAGTGAGATAGGAAGGTTGAGATTTATCCCCAAAACGTTGGCTTTAAGGGCAGTGCAAAGACAAGCTGCGGCCTCAAGATCAACAAGGCCATTTAGAAGGGAGCAGCATGGTGTCACTGGTGGCTTGCCCAAAGTTAGGTTCAACAATCCATTTAGGACATTGGCACATACGCCGAGTTTGAGTGCATCACGTGGACATGTTCCACTTGAAGGGGTAGGGTTAGGATTTGGATTTGGTTTTGGCTTTGGAGTTGGTTTTGGACATGTTCTACAATGAGTGACCCATTTGAAATAAAATGGTGTCTCGAAATGTATGACTCATTTCAATTATCAATGCAACTTTTCCTATTTTATCCTCTAATTAATATTACTTTCATCATTCCCAATATATCATAAGCGTACTTTAGTAAAAATATCATTATTTCTCTTTAATTTATTTATTTTTTTCTTAATTTGTGTAAAAAGTCAATTGGATCACTCATTGTAAGACAGAGAGAATAGTTTATTTTATTCATTCATTTTAACCATTTTACACCTAAAGATACCAAAGATAGCAAAAGTGAAGGTAGCCAATCCAAGCCCGTTTTCGGCCTTCGTGCCTGTCGGAATGACATCGAAACAGACGGATTTTCTTTCTTTCCATGATTTCTACAACGTTTGGTTCTTGTTTTGAGGTTGCCCCTGGTTTTGAAATTGTCTTTCAAGAAGTAAATAAATATATATTTTTAGAAATATCTGATAAAAAAAGAGAAAATTTTAAATTTATTTAAAATTTAATTTATTTTTAATTAGATTTATGAGGTGTTTGTGATTATGAAAGAGTGAAAAATAATTTATTTTTATTTTTTATTTAATAAAAATATTATAATTTCTAATGGCTGTTTCTGGTTTTCCCCTTGTGAGGATACTATTCATGCCAAGAGTTTGCTTAATGCTTTAGCATGTATTTATGTGAAATTTGATAGTTTTGTTCTCACAATTTTTAAATAATATTAAACGTTTTTTATTCCAATAGTTTATTCTATCAGCAATTCAAATTTTAGTTTGGCACTTGTAGGAGTATATATCTTTTTTCAGGGTTTTTAAATTATAAGAATAATGCTTAATTGCCTAATAATAGTATTAGTCACGGGACTCATTGCAGCGTTTACATCTCTGTTTGCTTTAATATTATTATTATTGTACCATATTTTTCTAGATCATTTGGAGTATACAACAATAGTAATAGTAAAATATTTCTCAACGGAAAAAATTAACACTATTAAATATTAATAATCATCTTAAATACTCCTTCCGTCCCAAATTATAAGACGTTTTGGATTTTTCACACAAATTAAAAAATTTAATTATTATTTTATGGGAAAGACAAATTATGTATAACTTTACAGTAATACCCCTCATAATTAAATAGGAGAGAGAAATTAAAAGAGTTGAAAGAATAAATAATAATAAATATTTTATGATATATTGGGGAAGATGTCATTTATATTGCATTAGGAATATAAGGTGACTTATAATTTGGGACAAATTTTTTTGATAAAGTGACTTATAATTTTGGATGGTGAGAGTATTTCCTAGCAAATTGCATCAGGAATAAAACATTTATCATGCCAATCTAGACAGATATAAAAACAAACACTGAATCCAATGAATAATATAACGAGAGGTTAATCATCCATGCAATGAACAAATCTCTCAAACTGAGAGATCAAATGGATAATTTAGAATATGCATCGAAACTTAAAACAAATAAGAAGCAAATAAAGTAGATACGTTGTTGATATGATCTTAATGATGATGATGAATTAATTAGTAGCATTGGAAATCACGTGGTGCTTTTTTTGAACAAACATTGAGAAGCAAGCTAAGTGAGATGGGAAGGTTGAGATTTATCCCCAAAATGTTAGCTTTAAGGGCAGTGCAAAGACAAACTGCAGCCTCAAGATCAACAAGGCCATTTAGGAGGGAGCAACATGGTGTCACTGGTGGCTGGCCCAATGTTATATTCAACAATCCATTTAGGACATTGGCACATACGCCGAGTTTGAGTGCATCACGTGGGCATGTCCCACTTGAAGGTGTAGGGGGGTTAGGCTTTGGTTTAGGAGTTGGTTTTGGAGTAGGGTTGCATGAGTAGGAGCCACAAGCTGAAACAAGTGAGAAAAAGAGGAGGTTTATTGTGAGGAAAATTGCAAGGGAAGAACAAGTTTTGGAAGCCATCTTAATTATGTAATTAAGCTAAGTATAATTAGAGCTTAATTAAGAGAAGAAGAGTTGATGTGGAGATGAGAGTTATTGAGAGTAATGAGGGGTTTATATAGTGTTGATGGTGTGTTTTGGAATGGCAAGTGGGGTAAGATGAGTAGGAACTAACCCTAAGCAATAATATCGATTATATTAAGAAATTAAATTGGGTTGAGATAGGTTAAGCTTGTGATGAAATCATGTAAAAAGACGTGAACTTTAGCTGGCAGAGGATATACTCTTCAAATTGGTTTTGGATTTTTGTGCATGTGTGATTGACATCAATAATCAATTAGTCTATCATTTTTTTCTTCTACTTTTGTTTCATTTTCTTCAATGATTACCAAGCACGTGAGTGGAGCCATTGGAGTTTCACGTACACCTTATTACTATGGTTTAATTACTAAAAAAACATTGTAATACTTTATAAAATAAAAATAATTATTATAATAATAATAATAATCAAATAAAGATTTTTCATGTTATATAAAATAATTGACAAATTAATCACCTTTTCTAAAAACTAAGAATTTTTACTTTTAAAATTTTTTAATAATGTAGTCTCTAGTTAGAAAGAATTTCTAAAATAATAGTTGTTTTAAAGTAAATATTAATGAATGTACTCTAGATAATAGCAAGTCAATTTGATATTTCAAAGTTATAATATTTTTATGGTAAATAAATATACTAATAAAAAATAATAAAATTTTGAACTAATAATTTACAAGAAATACTTAAGGGATTAGATTGTGATTTACTTTGACTCTAAGGATTAATTTGATATTCACATATTATTATTTTTCTTGAAATTGTTTTATGTTTTGTTTGAAACTTAAATACATTAAACTTGTTAATTTGATAGTTTTTTTTAGATTTGTAGATTAATATTAAAGTTAAAATTTTATTTGTTATTTTAGATTTTGTTGATGGCATAAGGATAAATAGTTATATAAAGAGGGTTATGATAAATATTATGTGTTACATTCGGGGGAAGCCGAAAAAGATGTAGTTGATGAATTGGATGTCTTGAACTGGTGGTATTGATCTCTGTTACGGCGGCGCGAGGCCGACTTGCATGATTAACACTCTGATGATCAAGTGAGATTAAAGTTCAATAAAGGTATAGTAAAATGTAGAGATCATACAATGTACCTTGTCTCTTGTGAGGACTAACTTTATACTTTGAGTTGAGTAGAACGGATTTAGAGTGAATGGTTATTAAGGGCCAAATTATGCATACATTTGATGGTATTTTGTGGCCCTTTCCGATGGTTTCCTTGATATTTTAGTAGTAAACTTATAAGTTTTAGTGTAAATATGCAAGTTTCTGATTTTATTGCAAATATTGTGAATTATGATCATTTTGATGCTTTTTGACAGGTCTTCTTGCTGATATATAATGCTAAGAATCTATGGTGAAGGAAAGAAGGCCTAAAAGATCATTTCGAGGCGATTGTGTAGGTAAACTGCGCTTAGCACGCTTTTCAGCGCGATTTCAGTGCATTTTGACTATTGAGGCAATAACTAATCACCTTCAACTGCGCTAAGCAGCCTCCAACCGCGCTTAGCGCGCTTTTTGGGTTTCTGCCTTTCTTTTACTGACCGCGCCTAGCGCGCTCCTGATGGCGCTTAGCGCGATGCCACTTACTGCTATTTTTTTTCACTTTCTATAAATATGTCCTTTAGAAGATATTTTGTAACAACTTTACAGTTTCAGCATTTTAGAGATTAGAAAGGGTTTTTGAGGTAAAAAAAGCTTAGAAACTCAAAGGGAAGTGAAAATCAAATCTTTTGAGCATCAATCCTCGATTCTCCGACTTTGATGCCAGCAAAGTTTTCCTTCTTACTTGTTGAACAAGCTACCATGGTGATGGCTAGCTAAACACTTTTGTTTCAAGATTAGAGGTAGTTAACCTTGCTATTATGTATTTTTTTTATCTTTTGTATGTGAACAAGGTTGATGATCAATAGATGATGAAGATCTTTGCTATTAATGTTGTATTTATGGTTTGAATCACTCTAGACATAGATTTCCAAGTCTTGATCTAATTTCTTCATTTATTAACCAACAAACTCTAGACATAGATTTGGAAGTTAATATTTTCTTTGTATCGATCTTTATGTTTATTGGTTCGATTTTTATTTTGAGAAATCATCTAGCGACTAAAACAATAATACCCACGTAGCCGCTTTAAAAATAAACGGATTCGCGAGGATACACGATTGTATTGATCGAAACTAAATTCACATGCTTGATTAATCGGATATGTATGAAAGAAGTTAACGAAATCTAATCTTGACATGCTTTTCTTAAAACAAAACATCCATTCTCTAGTTTACTCTTTGCTACAAAAAAAAAAACATATGTTACAAAACAAGAACTCTTTGAAAACATTTTTCTTAAAACGTTAAACTATTAAACGACAAGCATCTAAATATCTAAACAATCCTTGCGGATACGATAAAACATCCACCTAAAATACTTTTCAACAAAATGACGCTGTTGTCAGGGATTGTTTTCGATATTGATATTGCAAGCATTGCAATAGTTTAGTGATTTTAAGATATTTGTATTGTGAATCTCTTACCTCTGTAACCCGCTTGTGTTTTTTAATTTGTTTGCCTAGTGTGCAGAATCTGTTTATGCAAGGGAGTGTACCTGCAGAAGAACTTCTTTTTAATCCCGAGATTGAAAGAACTGCTCGTAGGCTCAATAGCAGAACAAGACGGAGACGGCAACTTGCTAGAGAAAGACAAGAGCGAGGAGAATCTTCTTCATCCACACCAATTGAAACACCAACCATGGAAAATCCACCTCCACCACCACCTCCTGCTTCACTTCCATGTACCAACAGTCAAAGGCATAATACTCAGTTTGCGTGTAAAGTCCACAATCGGAGGCATTCGGAGATGAAAATGGGAATTCTTGTGCTTTTATACCAAAATCCTTTTACCGGTATGGATCATGAGGATCCGTTCACACATCTCACTAAATTATATGAAATTGTGGGTGCAACAGGAGCGCCAAAAGCTGAAGAAGAATCCTCGTTCAAGAGACTTTTTCTGGATTCCTTAATCGGGAATACCAAGGAATGGTATCTTGATCAACCAACTTTGGTAATGACGGACTGGAATGTATTAGAAGAAAAGTTCCTTGAACGATTTTTCCCACACAATAGATTCATGGAAGCAAAGAAAGCAATTTAGTGTTTGCTCAAGGTGGAAATGAATCTCTCAATGAAGCTTGGGAGAGGTTCAAATCCATGTTATGAAAATGCAAAGGCCACGTTTTTGACGAATTAACTCAAGTGCACATCTTCTGAAATGGACTCCAATCGTTCCACAAGACTTTGTTGGATGCTACTTCGGGTGGATTGTTAATGTCTAAAAGCGCGGAATACGCAATTGCTATAATTGATAGGAAGGCACTCAATGATCACCAAGGGAATCACAACCGTGGTACACCTCAACGGAAACCGAGAATGATAGAATTGGGAACAAATGACGTAATTCTTGCGCAAAGCAAATTGCTTTCACAACAAGTGAAGTTGTTGACGCAACAAATGTTAATACTTCCACAACAAATAAAAGAAATGCAAGAAATTCCCAACAACAACAAACAAGTGGAAAGTTGTGAGCTTTATAAAGGAGATCACCCTACCGGGTATTGTCCTCTGGTGGTTGAAGAGGCGGATTACGCGGGAAACCAAAACCAAGGTTATCAACCTCGACCACCTTACTAACAAGGAAACCAAGGTTACCAACAAAGAGGTAATCACGGTTTTCAACAACAATGGAAACCTCAAGATGCTGAAACTTCTAATCATCAACAACAATATCAAAACTATCACTCAATTCATGCAAATGTCAATGTCTAATCAAAAGAACACCGATGCGGCTATAAAGAACCTTGCGGTGCAAGTGAGGCAATTATTTAAACAATTGGCCGACCAACACAAAGGAAGTTTTCCGGCGAATACTCAAGTGAATCCAAAAGAGCATTGCAAGGCTATTCTTACTAGAAGTGGTAGAGAAATTGATATGGGCCTAAGTAAGGAAGTTGTGGAAAAAGAGAGAGTAGTTGAAAAATAAAAAGAGATTGATGAGAGTGAAGTAGAAAAAATGTTAAAGGAGAATTAGTTGAAAATGAAAAGAAAAAGAGTGAGGAAGAAGAAAAGAAAATCAGAGAAGAGAAAAATAAAAAGACTAGGAAGGGGAATGAACAAGTGAGTACTATTCCGATTCAAAATTTGCCTTATCCTCATGCTCCGACGAAGAAAGATAATGTGAGGCACTATGCTCGTTTTTTGGATATTTTCAATCAATTACAAATTAATATTCCATTTTCCAAGGCATTGGAGCAAATGCCAAAATACGCAAAAATCATGAATGATATTTTCACCAAGAAGAAAAGGTACACGTATCAAGAAACGATCATGGTTGATGCTAGTTGTAGTGCTATCATTCAACGGACTCTTCCGCGGAAAGAAAGTGATCCGGGACGAGTTACTTTGCCAGTTACAATAGGAAATATTTATGTTGGCAATGGGTTGATTGATTTAGGTTGTAGTATTATTTTTCTATCGTTGTCCATTGTGAAAAGGTTGGGACTCATGGAGTTGAGAACTACTAAAATGACATTGCAACTTTCCGATAAATCCACTACTCGTCCTCACGGTGTAGCGGAATATGTGTTGGTTAAGGTTGACAAATTCTTGTTTCCCATCGACTTTGTGGTGATTGATATGGAAGAAGATGATTACGCTCCCTTGATTCTTGGAAGACCTTTTATGAAGACCGCTAGAATGGCCATAGATATGGATGATGGTCTCATGAAAGTGAGAGTACAAGATGAAGATATTTGTTTTAATCTATTTGAAGCCATAAAGCATTCGAAAGACAAAGGTGATTGTTTTAGAATTGATGCAACATAGGAGGTGATTGAAGAAGTAACAAGGCAATTACAAGTTCCTACCCCATTACAAAAAGTTCTTACAAATGCTCTTCAATGTGTCAATGAGAATGAAGAAAAAGAAATCGAAAAGTGTTTGCGAGAACTTGAAGAATTGGATGAGATTCCTCCCTTGAAAGAAAGGGTGGAAATTTTGAAAAAGGAGATAATGAAGAAATCAAGCTTGAATTGAAGTTGTTTCCCTCTCATCTTAAATATGTGTTCCTTGATGATGAGGGGCATAAACGGGAGATCATAAGAAAAGGGCTAACAAAAAACGAGGAGGACAAGTTGATTTATGTGTGGAAAAAGAAGTAAGATGCTATGGGTTGGACTCTTTCCGATTTAAAAGGATTAAGTCCTTCCTATTGTATGCATAGGATACTCATGGAAGATAATTTCAAACCGGAAGCGCAACCTCAACGTCGCTTGAATCCTACCATGAAAGAAGTGGTTAGGAAGGAAGTGGTGAAAATGTTGGATGCCAGAATGATCTACCTGATTTTCGATAGTCCATAGGTTAGCCCGGTGCATGTAGTACCGAAGAAAGGATGGATGACAGTAATCCGAAATGAGAAGAATGAGTTGATCCCTATAAGAATCGTGATTGAATGGATAATATGTATTGATTACCGCAGGCTAAATCAAGCTATGAGGAAATACCATTTCCATATTCCATTCATGGATCAAATGCTTGAGAGACTTTCCGGTCAAGAATTCTATTGTTTTTTGGATGGTTATTCGGATTACAATCAAATTATTATGAACCCGTAAGACCATGAGAAAACTGCTTTCACATGCCCTTTTGGAATCTTCGCTTATAGGAGGATGCCATTTAGGTTGTGTAATGCACCGACCACTTTTCAACGGTGTATGCAAGCAATATTTTTGGACTTGATTAAAAAGTCAATTGATGTTTTTATCGACGACTTCTCGGTTTTTGGACCGTTGTTTGATATTTGCTTAAAAAACTTGGATGTGGTATTGGAAAGGTGTGTGGAAACTAACTTGGTTCTTAATTGGGAAAAATGCAATTTCATGGTAATAGAGGGAATTATGCTTGACCACAAAGTTTCTTCAAGAGGCATTGAAGTTGATCAAGCCAAAGTAGATGTCATTGAAAAATTTCCACCACCTTTGAATATGAAGGATATAAGGAGCTTCCTTGATCATTCAAGATTCTATCGGAGGTTCATCAAAGATTTCGCAAAAATCGCAAAGCCTTTGAGCAACTTGCTCAACAAAGATAAGTATTTTGAATTTGATGAGTCTTGCATGATAGCTTTTAATTCTTTAAAACAAAGTTTGACTACCGCACCCATAATCATTGCTCCAAATTGGAAAATTGATTTTGAACTCATGTGTGACGCGCGTGATTATGTTGTGGGTACGGTACTAGGTCAACGAAGAACAAATTTTTTTCATGCTATACACTACGCAAGCAAGGTCTTGAATGAAGCTCAAATAAACTACGCCACAATAGAAAAAGAGTTGCTTGCGATAGTGTATGCATTGGAGAAATTTAGATCATACCTAATTGGGTCTAAGGTTGTGGTTTACACGGACTATGCGGCGATTAGTATTTTCTTACCAAGTCGGATCAAAATAAAGGCTAATTCGATGGGTCCTTTTGTTGCAAGAGTTTGATTTATAAATTTACGACAAAAAGGGATCCGAGAATTTGGTGGCGGATCACTTATCCCGCCTAGTTAATGTCGAGGTGGCCAAGAATGAAAGAGAGGTCAAGGAAGAATTTCCTGATGAAAAGTTGTTTATGGTGCAAGTTAGACCTTGGTTTGCCGACATAGCAAATCTCAAAACCACTGGATTAATACCGGAAGGTCTAACTCGTAACTAAAAAAGGAAATTTTTATTTAACGCCAAGTACATTGTGTGGGATGAACTGTATTTGTTTAAGCTTGGTGTCGATAACACTTTGATAAGGTGTGTGTCGAAAGAAGAGGCTAATAGCATCCTTTGGGATTATCACACCTTTCCGTATGGAGGGCATTTTAATGGTTTAAGAACCGCAACGAAAACCCTTCAATCGGCTTTTTATTGGCCTTCTTTGTTCAAAGATGCGCATGCGCATACACAAAGTTGTGACAAGTGCCAAAGGAGTGGTGGAATTTCAAAACGGAATAAAATGTCATTGCAAAATATGCTAGAGGTTGAGGTGTTTGATTGTTAGGGAATAGACTTTGTCATCTCATTTCCATAATCGTTTTCCAATGAATACATTTTTATCGCAGTGGACTATTTGTCCAAGTGGGTAGAAGCAATAGCATGTGCTAAAGCAGATGGAAAAACTGTGATAAATTTTTTAAAGAAAAACATTTTTTTTCTCAATTTGGTACTCCGAGAGTGTTGATAAGTGACGGAGGATTCCACTTTTGCAGCACTCAGCTAGAAAAGGCATTGGAGCAGTATGGTGTAAAGCACAAAATTGCAACACCATACCATCCACAAGAAAATGGGCAAGCAGAGGTACCAAATCGAGAAATTAAAAAGATTCTTGAGAAAATGGTGTCGGCTTCTAGAAAAGACTGGTCAAATAAGCTCGATGATGCTTTGTGGGCCTATCGGACAGCTTTCAAAGCTTTGATTGGTCTCACACCTTTCAAAATGGTATATGGTAAAACTTGTCATTTACCGGTAGAGTTGGAACATAAGGCATTTTGGGCTTTAAAATTTTTGAATTTTGATCCAACTTTAAGCAGTGAAAAAAGGAAGGTACAACTGCATGAAATTGAGGAATTGTGCCTTCAAGCGTATGACTCCAACAAGTTGTACAAGGACGGAGTGAAAAGTTACCGTGACAAAAAGATTGTGAGCAACGAATTTAAGGAAGGGCAGCAGGTCTTACTGTTTAATTCGAGGTTGAAATTGTTCCCTAGTAAGTTGAAATCCAAATGGTCCGGTCCATTCTGGATTAAGGAGATCAAACACTATGGGGCGATTGTCATTGAAGACAACAATCAAATGAGAGTTGGATTGTTAATGGTTAGAGGCTGAAGGTTTATCTTGGTGGAGATTTCGAGTGAAATATAGCCACAATGCCTTTTTGCGGTCTGTGAGGTCTCATTGGGCCGTTAAGCTCAAACGAAGTTAAACAAAGCGCTTGTTGGGAGGCACCCAAATATTGTAAGTATTTACTTTTTTTGGTGTTTTGAATTTAATCGGCCGGAAAAAAGTCGGGAGAACACAGCCTGAAGACAAACTTTAGTGGCTATGTTTCACTGAGCGCGCTACTGAGGCCGCTTAGCGTGGTCACGTGAATATGCCCAATCAAGTGTGGCTCTGAGTGGAAAAAGGGAAGCGGGCCTGAGATAGGTATGTTCGTTTTTAAAAGAAAAAAAAAGCCAAAACCCTCAGTCCCTCATTTTCCTTCTCACGGTAGCTTCACTTGTGCTTTCAACTTGTTCTCTCAAGATTCACCACCTGTTCTTCAAGCTCACATTCACTTTTTCCTCTCATTCCCTAAGTTCAGGTTTGCCAAATTCTTTTTATTTTGTTAAATTAGATTGCATGATGCTAGTGTTTTGTTGTACTTTGCTAAATTTGATTTGTTAAGGTTGGTCTTAGTAGAATAGGTTATGAACCCTTTGTGACCAATGTTAGGGTTAAGTTACAATATGGGTTTGCTTGCCATTTATTGTTATTTGTGTGTTAGCTTGATAATGCATGTGTGAGGGTTCAGATTGGGTGAATTAGATGTTGGTTGTGCAGCTCAATATTAGTGGTAGAGTCAAATTTGTTACCTGTTATCGCAAGCGCGCTTAGCGTGCTTTGAGCCGGCTAAGCGCGCCTCTCTTGCCATGTGTCATACCCCAAATTTTGACCACCAAGATTTCCCATCATTGTGTAAATCATCACCACAATATGGATGTACCTTCATGCCTCATCAATCTCCTCAAAGATGGTTGAGTATTCACCATAATCAAGACTTAGGGTTTCAAGCCCTCTCAGAGCACTTAGACAAAGGATCAATCAAGAAATGACATGATCTTCAACTTGTCTAACCTCTCAAACATCCATGAAGGATCAAGAGGACTCCCACATCAAGAATCAAGCACAAAGTTGCAACATTCCAAGTGGATCAAGCCTCAAGATCGCCTGTGTCACCAAATTAGGGTTTTGGTCGACCAAGGCCTCCAGATGAAAATTTTCCTCTGGGCATGAGCCAATGCTTCAAAGCATAACCCAAGATACTCCAAGGGACCTCATGGACCCAATCATCAAGTCAATTTAGCCTCAGGGGCATACATTCACAAAAAAATCATGAATTAGGGTTTCTTGATCTAATTCACCCCGAAGTTAAATTTTGAGGCAAAGCATAAGCCAAGACCTCAAGACATGATTTGAGGGCCTCAAATAAACCACATTGATCCATTTACAACAATGGATTGATCCAAGAAGCTTGATTCCTAAGTTTCAATTTCATCTGGACCACAATTAGGGTTTTGAAGGAAAAGTCAACTGTATCTTTGACTTTTGACAAAGACAGGCTCCCAAACCTTGGGACATCATTCAATACACCCTATAACACCTATGGAACCCACCCATTAAGTTTAAATTAGGTCAAGAACTTGATTTCACAAAGGATCGCACAGTTTGGATTTCATCTGATAAAAAGTCAACTGTGCACAAAATCAAGTTTGACTTTTTTGAATTTTTTACAAATATGGTTCCCCTAAGTCAAAAATAATGTTAAACTATGGTATTGATCATCATTCATTAAGAAAAATCAAGAAAAGTGAGGTTTCTTGCAAAAGGGGCAACCATAAGAAACCAAAATGTTTCTAAGTTATGGAACAAAATGGCTTTCGTACCAACTTTGTAAGGTCATAACTCTTAAACCAGAAGACCTTTTTCTTCCATTTAAAGCTCAAATGAAAGTCCATCTGACATTCTTTAAAAGTGTCAACTACAAGAGATTCCAAATCCTCATGGATTTTGAGTTATGGACTGATCAAAATGGAAAAAATGAAGAAAATGACACTTTTCCAACACTTAGTGAAAATCTGCCTAAGTTACCAGCCTTGGACATCAATGTTCATGAGGATTTTTCAGTTGGATTCAAATAGTTTCAAGAAAAACTATGATCACACATGTATTGTATCATATGAGGGCTTTCTAAAAAGCACAAGAGCCTCACATAACTCAACCTGAGCAAGGAGATATGATCCCCTCAAAATCACCATTTCCAACTGTCTTGTACAAGGAAAAATTTGGCAATTTGCTCGATTTGGAAAAATTGGACAACTCCAAGCCTTGTTATCCATTTGGACACATGAGAGGATAAAATCCAAGGGGAATGATCTGATCCCGAAGCCTCCCAAGTCCAAGAATCTACATATAGCCATAACAAACCTAAAAAGGCTAAAAAGTGTAAAAGACTCCAATTTTGTTTCCAAGCATTCAATGGATGCATCAAGGTGGCATGGACTGAGACATTCCTAATTGAATGAGTCAAGATTCAGCTCTGAATCAAAGGACCATAGGCCTGTGCCCTAACCTCAAGTCAATGGCTAGAGGAGACTAATGATTCCCTTGGATCAACATTGGCCAAAGGCCTGTACCAGCTGTCATTCACTATTGCTTGCCAAAAAAACTTGTTGCACTATAAATAGAGCTCATTTGTGCTCAGTTTGAGTACACCAAAGCACTACAACTGATGCTTTCCTCAAAATCTCTTTCTTTAGGCCAAAATGCCTTCTTTTGCAAGTCATCTCTGAGTTTTTGAGTTAGAGAGCAATTCCACCATAGCTCATGATCTAAACACATCCAATATGTCATATCTAAGCTGTTCAAACACTCACATTTGATCTGAAACACCAAAATTAGAAAGTCAACCTCCAAAACCTCAAAATTTGACTTTTTTGCATTTTTCAAGCCATGTCTTGATTCAGTCACTTCCAAAACCAAACCAGGCCTCAAACACACTCCAAATATCATCCTCAAACTGTCCCAATTGGTTTCCCTAATCTAGAACACCATTTGAGAGAGTTACTATCTTGGTCACTTTTGCCCCTTTGGCAAGAAAGGTCCAATTCTTGCTCCTGAGGATTCCTACTGGTTTTGATCATCCGAAAAGCTTCTAAGGGATTAATCAAGAGTATTCAAAGCATTGAATTACTTCTGGCATAAGGGACTTGGCAGATAACACAAGGAGCTCCAAGAGGTAAGTGCATCACAACTTGAACTCTTTAAATCATGCGTTGCTTTGAGGCCCATTGATCATGGACCTCTTATACATATCATATATGTTGTGTTTGAACCAATTTACCATTCTATTGCTGCCTGTATGATGAGATAGCATAAAACATGCAAATTTAGGCCTATTTTGAAATCACTATCGGATTTTAAAATTGAGACATTTTTTGAAAATTCCAAGGGCACCATTCGATTCCTTATGAAATTCTAGGTCAGATGCACCTAATTTTTGTCCAAATCCATGGAGAAATGAGAAAATTAGAGGCTTCATGCAAATTGTCAAAACTAGGCATTGCCTTGGGCAAGGGCCAGGCCTAGAAACTTGGCACCCTTATGTATTAATGGGGTGGTTTTGATATACGGATGTATCACCACCTCAGTGGTAGCGCGCATGTGTGTTTGGCTATGAGGTCGTGGGTTCAACACCCACCCAGACCATTTTGCCATTTTCATATTTTTTGTTATTTTTCATATATTTTGTGGTTTTTATTAATTAATTCCAAAATTAATTTCTCTCTCAATTTTAATTATTTTTGATTGGTTATTTTTTTTGAAAATTCCCAAAAATGTTAAAATATTTTATTCTACAAAAATTTCACAAAAATATTATTTATTTCATATATTTGGTATTTTTGTAAATAATTATGTTTTATTTGTTTTTTAAACATTTAAAAATATTTCTTTCTCTTGATTTTGCAAATTCAAATAATTTTCAAATCATCCTATGAATGAAATATGGTTTTTCAAACATTAATCCAAGATCACAACTTGTTTTTCACACATGTTTGGTAATTTTGATCATTTTAATTGAATTTTTATTCAATTAAAATACATTTTAAAATCAAGTTTGGGTTTTGATTATTTTCACCCTCACAAATCTTTTTTTTCAAAACACTTTGGGCCTTTAATAAAGTGTAAGACCCAACCCTCTTTTGTACATAAATAATTTTGGGCCTCAGTCACTGTATAAGTCCCAATACGATTCTCAAAATAACGGTGCGATCGTTATTTTTCATCTGGGCCTCTCCTTGAGTTGTAATCCCCATCTCTTGTATATAAATAAACTTTTGGGCCTCTAATAGAGTGTAAGAGCCATTCCTTGTAAATAAAAACCTTTTTGAGCCTCAGTCATTGTATAAATTCCACTGTGTTTTCAAAAATCTCGACGCAATCACCATTTCAAAACAAAATCATATAGGCCTACCCCTTGTGTTGTAAGTCTCATTCTTTTCTTTTTCAAACACTTTGGGCCTCTCCTTGAGTTGTAAGACACATCCCATTGTACAGAAAACCTTTTTTGGGCCTCAGTCGTTGTATAAGTCCCGATACAATTTTCAGAACAACGGTGCGATCACTGTTATACTTGGGCCTCTCCTTGAGTATAAGCCCCAATCTTCTTTTCAAAAAAACAACTTTCCCTTTTGATTTAGGTTCAAAGTCATAGTTATTATCAAAACTTTCTTTAATTTCTTGAACAACTAACCATACAGCTGTTACATTGGAAGCTTGCTCACCTGTAAGTTTTAAACAGTTTTCTTTTACATACTTGCACACACACACACATATATATATATATATATATATATATATATATATATATATATATATATATGTATATATATTTGTTTGTGCTGGAAGCTTGCTCACCTGTAAGTCCTCCTACCCTCTTTTACATACAGTATATATTTCATCTATATATATATATATATATATATATATATATATATATATATATATATATATATATCTGTATATTATCTGCTTAGAGTTTTCCCTGGAAATTAGGTCTAGGATTAGATAAAGCCAGTGGTTACTCTTTCAACACAGTCAAAACTAGTTCCCCATAGGAATTTCCAGATACAGTCTTGCCTCCTCTTGGGCTTATACAATATGGAACAAAGAGAAAGGTATTATTTCCGGTGAAACTTTTCTCAGACTGTCACTATTAAAAAATTGTCAAAGAAATTCATTTCCCCTAGAGAGGATTAATTCCCGGTGAAACCTCTCTTGAATTTCTTCAAACCCTAGAACTGTTCACTAAAGAAAAGATTATTCCCGGTGAAGCTTTTCTTGAACTGTTCTTAGGTTTGGACCCACAAGCTTCCTAAAAGCATCCCCGCCTCCTCTTGGGATTTGTACAAGGACCCTCCGGCTTCTTAGAAGTTCTCATGCCTTCTCTTGGGCTTAATACAAGGACCCTTGTCATACCCCAAAATTTGACCACCAAGATTTCCCATCATTGTGCAAATCATCATCACAATATGGAGGAACCTTCATGCCTCATCAATCTCCTCAAAGAGGAGTAAGCATTCACTACAATAAAAAATTAGGGTTTTTGAGCCCTCTCAGAGCACTTAGACAAAGGATTAATCAAGAAATGACATGACCTTCAACTTGTCCAGCCTCTTAAACACCCACAAAGGATCAAAAGGACTCCCACCTCAAGAACCAGGCATAAGGTTAGAGCATTCCAAGTGAATCAAGCCTCAAGATCTCCTGTGTTACCAAATTAGGGTTTTGGTCAACTGAGGCCCCCTGATCGGTCACCTAATCTACTTAGTTCCGTCAGTTATTCGGCTAGAATTCCATTCTATCGGTAATACTTTGGTTTGTTTTTATCGCTTTCCTTTAAGTATTTAAGTTTTTGCATCTTGTTTGTTTACCTTGCTTTAGTTTAAATTTATGATAAATAAAGTACTTTTGAAGTCTTGGTCTGGTAGTTTGTGTTGGTTGCAGATCACAGTGTGGAAGCCCCGGAGGACGAACGCGAAGAATGGAAAAGTTTGAATTTTCTCGGCTGACACGGCCCATGTCAGCAGGCCTGGAATGGAGAATGTCTGCGCAGAGAAACAGAGGGCTGACACGGATGCCCGTGTTAGCTGACACGGTCCGTGTCAGCAAGCCTGGGAGAGGAGATTTTATGATTTTTTTTCTTATTTTCTGAGTTTAGTGCTCTGAGGGGTATTATGGGAATTTCGTACTGTTTTAGTTGTTTTGGAACTACTTAGGCTATGTGGAAAAAAGAAAATAAACACTTTTACTTGGACGAACAAACTTACGAGAGTTTTATGCGATCAAGGAGATTTGGAGGAGACGATCGTTCATGAGCGGAAGCGATTGAATCAGTTAACTCTGATCAAATTGTAATGTCTATTTCTAAATTTCTTGTTGTTTTTATTTTGAATATTATGAGAGGATAAACCCCCCAATGCTAGGGGGTGTCCCTAAATTGTTATGTAATGAACATCTTTTGAATTATTTATTGAGATTATGTTTTCTTGCCTTAATCTTTTGTTATGCAAATTATTTAACATTTTTCGATTGGTTAAATTGGGAACGATTTACGATTAGGGATTTGGCCTGAAAAACCAATCCATTGATTTTGCATAATAACATTAATGTAGATATTGCCTAGGAATGGGGATATCCTATAGTGACTTATAAAACCTTGTCAGAACTATTGCTTGATGTTCTTCCTTGACTGCTAAGGAATTGGGGTCAAGGGAGAATATCAAAGGTTTTTCGGTTAAGGAATTTAAGAAAAATATTTGAGGGTCAGTAAAATTAAGGTTTTGAGGCAGGTCTCTTTGATGATAATTTAGGGTTCTTACTGAGCAATTTATACACCTTTCCCTAGCATATTTCATCATAATCGTTAAAAGCACTTTTTTTATTGTTCTGCTTATTTTATATTGTTATTATTTCTATTGTCAACCCAAAAAAACCCCAAAAAGTCATTTTTGTTTAATTGAAATAACATCGACACTTACACATTATACGCAGTCCTCGAGAGACCGACTCTGGGGATAACCCCACTTATTACTACATCGTTAAAATAGTACACTTGCTATTTTATTGATCACCCCCAGATGAAAATTTTCTTCTAGGCATGAGCCAATGCCTCAATTTATGGTCCTATAAGCTCAAAAGGATCTCAAGAGCCCATCCACAATGGCAAAATCACATTGAAGGTCCATCTATAAAAAAAAATCAAGAATTAGGGTTTTGACCTAATTCAACCCTTGAGTTAACTTGTGAAGTGAGGCATGGCTTGAAGCTTCAAAATGAACTTCAAAGACCTCAAATACATCATATTGACATATTTACAAAATTTTATTGACTCAAAGAGCTCAAATCATAAGCCACAAGAACTCAAAACCATCTGATCACAAATTAGGGTTTCTGATGGAAAAAGTCAACCCTATCCTTGACTGTTGACCTACCCTTGATCTCAAACCTTGGGGAGGGGTCGAAGACATTCCTAAATACCCTTGGAGGCCATCCATGAAGTTTAATTGAGCCCAAGGATTGATTTCACAAAGGGATCACAAAGTCAAAATTTCATCTGATGAAAAAGTCAACTGTACAAAAATCCAAGTTTGACTTTTTGGATTTTTGGTCAACCAAGGTTCCTTAACCCTAAAACAATGTTAATATGTGATTTGAATCATCATTCATCAAGAAAAATCAAAGAAAATGAGTTAACTTGTTAAAGGGGTAACCATAAAAAACATAGAATTTTTCTAAGTTATGAAACAAAGTGGCTAGGGTACCAACTTTGCAAGGCCATATCTCCCCAACCCTAAGGCCTTTTTCTCCCATTCAAATCTCAGATTGAAGTTCATGTTACATACTTCAAATATGTCAACTATACCTCATTCCAAATCATCATGGATTTTGAGTTATTGTTTGAGCAAAATCACAAAAAACATGAAAATGACATTTTCCCAACACTTAGTGAAATTTTAACTAAGTCAGAACCTGCCTTATTTTTTCCAAAATGTAGAGGCATTTTTCATTGTAATTCAAGTTTATTCAAAACCAAAGTTGGACATCATGTTGAAATAGGATATGTCAGCTTTCCAAAATGTCCAAGAACTCCATCAAACTCCACCTGAGCTAGAGGTTATGACAGCTGCAACATGCCTTGCTGCAAACTGTTTTTGCAAGGCAGATTTGTGCCTTAGTACTCGAATTGATCAATTTGGCCAAATTCAAACATGGTTATCCATCTGTACACCTCAAGGGGGAACAACCAAGGGACAAACACTGATCCATAAGCCTCCCAAGTCTTTGGAACTACATGTAGGTGTGCCACCCCTAAAAAGCTAAAGATGCCTCAAGACTCCAATTTTGTTTTGAGACATTCAATGGATGCATAGAGCTAGCATGTATCAGTCCATGATCAATCAAATGAGTCAAGATAAGCTCATACAACAGAGGACCTAAACCTACAAAGTTTGGCACAAGTCAATGGCTAGAGGAGACCCTTGACCAAAAAACCAAGGCATTCAATACAATCATATCCAAGCTGCCAAACACTATTGATGCCAAAAAAAATTTGCTCTACTATAAATAGAGCTCATTTGTGCTCAAATTAAGTACACCAAAGGTCCTAAATAGATGCCTTTCTCAGAATCACAACTTTTACTCCAAAAATACCTTCTAATGCAAGTTACTGTCAGATTTTGAGTTAGAGTGTGTTTCCAACCAAACCAATCACACACACACCTCACAAACATCAGGAACACAAAATTCACAAAATCACCATCCATTTGCTCAAGCTTTTAGCAGAGTTGCAGTTAGGGTGCCATAACCAGTTCCAGCTTATTTCAAATAAATTCAATCATTCAAACACATCCTTTGAGGTACAAGGAAGCTGTCCAAATCATTGGAACTCATCTATAACACCTCCAAACCAGAATTCGATTCTCACTTGCAGACGTAAAACTTGAACTATCAAACTCAATGAATAATGCATCATAAACATGTTTTCTTGTTACCATTGTGCTTCTGGATGTTTGTAGATCCTTTACCCTCAATCAATTGTTGTTTACAATTCGTGTATAGGATTTAATTGAGTTCATGCCAATTTTAGGGTTCTTCAGATTTTATCATGATATGTTCTGATTCAATTAATTTCAATAAAATTGGGTATTGCCATTGTGTTCCTCATCTGAAAAAGCACGATTTTCATATTTGGATCATGTGAAATGATTGAGAGATGAGGGAGATAGGAGCCTTCACGTATCTGAGATTGAGGTTAAAGATGGCCATGGCGCCATGCTTCAGAAATCCAACTTGTTTTACTATATAATTTTCACTTGCCATATTATTCTTGAATTGGCCTTGCGCCCCAGTGGTTGATCAGCTGGTTTGTATGTATTAGTGAGCGAGAGGTCTGGGGTTCGAATCCCCCTCGCCCCAGACCTCTTTTTTATCACTTGTCCCATTTTATTTTATTTACATATTATTTTTAATGATTTGAAAAATTAATTTCTCTCTCAATTTTAATCATTTTTTATTGGTTCTTTTTCTGAAAAATCACAAAAATATTAAAATATTTTATTCTATAAAAAAATCAGATTTATATTATTTATTTAATATAGTTGGTATTTTTGTGAATAAATTCATTTTTTTTTAAACATTTTAAAAATGAATTTTTATCTTGAAAATCAAAACCAAATGAGTTCTAAATCATCTTGTGATTAAAACCTCATTTTTCAAACCTTAACCAAAAATCACAAGTAGTTTATTTAAACTTATTTGGTATTTTTATCATTTGTTATTAATTTTCTTCAAAGGATTACTTTTTAAAAATGAAATTAGGGTATTCTTTGATTTTTGATCCTTATCAAACCTTTCAAAACACTTTTGGGTCTCTCCTTGAGTTGTAAGACCCAATCCTCTTGTAAATAAATAATTTGGGCCTCAGTCATTGTAAAAGTCCCGATACGATTTTAAAATCTCGGCGCGGTCGTCGCCTTTTAAACAAAAAACACCTGGGTATACTCTTGTGTTGTAAGTTCCATTTATTTTCTTTTTTAAACCCTTGGGCCTCTCCTTGAGTTGTAAGACCCAACCGTTTTGTAAGAAAACCTTGTTTGGGCCTCAATCATTGTATAAGTCTCTATACGATCTTCAAAATAACGATGTGATCACTATTAAACCTTGGGTCTCTCCTTGAGTATAAGCCCCAATAATCTTTTCAAAAACAACTTCTATTTTGATTTAGATTCAAATATACAGTTGTTATCAAAACTTTCTTTAATTTCTTTGAACAACTAACAATACAACATGGAAGCTTGCTCACCTGTAAGTTTTTATCAGCTTTCATTTAATTGCTTTCCTATATATATATATAACTGTATTATGGGAAGCTGCTCCCCTGTAAGTCCTTCTTTCATATCCCTTTAAATACTTGTCATATATCAACTGTATATATACTAGTATATCTACATAGAGATTTCCCCGACAACTAGGTCTAGAACTAGGTAAAGCCAGTTGGTCACTCTTTAATACAGTCAAGACTAGATCCCCATAGGATTTCCAGATACAGTATTGCCTTCTCTTGGGCTTAAAAAATATGGAACAAAGAGAAAGGCAGTATTCTCAGTGAACCTTTTCTCAGACTGTCACTATTAGAACTTGTCAAAGAAATTCAGTTTCCCCAAAGAGGATTAATTCTGTGAAACCTCTCTTGAATTTCTTCAAACCCTAGAACTGTTCACTAAAGAAAAGATTATTCCCGGTGAAACTTTTCTTGAATTCTTCTTAAGTTTGGGACCCACAGGCTTCCTAAAAGCATCCCCGCCTCCTCTTGGGCTTTGTACAAGGACCCTCCGGCTTCTTAGAAGTTCTCATGCCTTCTCTTGGGCTTAGTACAAGGACCCAAAAGACCTCTTAAAGGTATAGGACAGAACCTAGTCATCCTTTGATAGAGCAGTCTTCCTGAGTCAAAACATCAAACCCGTTTAGGGTAGAATCTCATCCCTTAAAACACCTGCCTCCTCTTGGGAATCATACAAAGATAAACTTTTCCATACCAATAGACTTGGACAGTCTAAATCTCCTCTTGAGTCTTAAAGACATTCTCAAGTTCCATACAAACATAGGAGAAACCCCAGTCATTCTGGATTAATCTCCCGTAGAGTTAAAACCCATAGGTTCTAAAACCCAGTCTCTCTCATAAAATCCCCCAGCCAGGGTCAATTTATCATCAGTATAACACTATCAGAACCTCAAGGCATCTGATATCTCAACTCTTCTGTAACCCTTAGAAATAGTTGACTCCCCATTTAGACCTGCCTCGGGATCTCAATAATCCCCAGCAGAAGATAGCCTCCTCTTAGGCTTTGTATAATGATCTTTCCTCAGCATTGCCAGCCTCCTCTTGGGCTTTGTACAATGATTCTCCCCCGCGGAGCTAACCTTTTCAAACTCTCTTGTTGAGTCAATCACCTTTTGAGACTTTCTTGTTGAGTCAATCACCTTTTCAGACTCTCTTATTGAGTCAATCACCTTTTCAGACTCTCTTGTTGAGTCAATCACGTTTCAGCACTCTCTTGTTGAGTCAATCCTTTTAGCCTCAATCTTGGGCTTTGTACAAGACAGATAAAACTATTCTCTTGTTGAGATAATCTTTTCCAGCCTCCTCTTAGGCTTGATATAATGATTTCCCCTAGCAAAAGTCAGCCTCCTCTTAGGCTTTGTATAATTATTTCTCCAGCTTGTTCAGCCACAATCCTGGGATTCATACAGGACAGATAAAAGCACTCTCTTGTTGAGTCAAACCCTGTTAGCCTCAATCTTGGGCTTTGTACAAGACATAAATCTTCATAACCTTCTCTTAAGCTTGGGACAAATATCTTCCCCAGCGGCGTCAATTCCTCTCAGCCTACTTTTAGGCTTTGAGAAATAAATTTCCTAGGCAGAGTCAAACTTATCTCCGCCTCAATCTTAGGCTTTGTATAAGACAGATAATACTCTCTAGTAGAGTCAAATTTATTTCAGCCTCAATCTTGGGCTTTGTATAAGACACTTAAAATATCCTCAGTCGAGTCAGTCTCATTTTAGCCTCAATCTTGGGCTTTGTACAAGACAAATAAAGATTTCTTTCCCACAGAGTCAGTTTCTTTTCAGCCTCAATATTGGGCTTTGTACAAGACACATACAAACCCTCCCCCAACAGAGTCAAAATCCACTTTTAGCCTCAATCTTGGGCTTCGTACAAGACAGACAAAGTATTTCCCCGGAAAAGTCAAACTTTTAGCCTCCTCTTAGGCTTTATATTATGATGTCCCCAAGAGAGCCAAATCTCTTTTAGCCTCCTCTTAGGCTTTGTATAAGGACTTCCCTAGTGGATTCAATCAACCTCTTAGCTTCAACCTTGGGCTTTGATCAAGGCACACAAAAATCAACATCCCCTCAGAGGAAATCAAAATCCCTTTGTAGAAAGTCATTTCTCTGTTTATCACTTATCAAAACAGACATTCAAAACAAACTCTAACCCCAGATAACTGATGTAAGTGGCACACTTGTTGATTCAAATATCCAAGCTATCGTCCATCTCTTATCCTGGTAAATCCTTACTTTCATCTAATTGTTGTAAGCGGCAAGCCTCTAGATTATTTACATCCACGCTACTGTCCCTCTCTTAGCATGAGAAATTCCTAAGGAAAAATGGAATTGCTCTACACTGAGTTAAAGTTTTCTCCTTCAGAATAACACCCTTATAAAGGAAATTATGGCATTACTGGATTCATATATCCCAGTTAAAGTAACCCTCCTTTATAAACAGTCACCCAACAGTTGTGATAAACGGACAAATGTCTCCCTTTAGAGATGACAAATTCTCTCTCATTCAAACCTTTTAGCTTCAATCTTGGGCTTTGAACAAGACACAAATAAACCTGTTAGCTTCAATCTTGGGCTTTAAACAAGACACCAAAACATCATTTTTCCTCCCTTAGAATAGGAGGAACTACGATTGCTCTGATTTCCCTGTTTCGTTTAAACGGGAATACGTAGGCATAAGATTGCGAAATCTTAGCGAGCATACTAATAAAAAACTCTCGGTCCAGCACCTTCATACCAATCAAAAACTTAGGTCCAGTACCTTACCAAACATTAACAAAAACTCACTCTCCCTCTCACATTTCCTAAGAAACTTTCCCAACCCATTAACGGATAAACACAATCAAGTACAAAGTAGAACCTAAAGCTAACAACCTGTGGATAACCACATATAGGATGGGTAATTGACAATTCCCCATTGTATAACCGGACCCCGAACTCCCCGAATCTCTTTAAGCTTTTGTTCAGTTAAAAATTCGCATGCAAGGTTAGTTTTAAATAGCTTCCCTTTCCCTTCCAGCTTCACAGGATAAATAAGAAATCAGAAAGTAGCATCCCCCTCCTCTTCATTGAGGATAAAACCCAAATTCCGTGATAAGGTGGTCGCGTCACCGATAAAAATCGCGCGCTATAGTAAAATGGCGACTCTACTGGGGAGTCATTGTCTGTATAGGACTAGGATTATAGCTCCTAAGAGGTCTAGGATGATAGTTTTAGGAATAAATATATATATATATATATATATATATATATATATATATATATATATATATATATATATCGCTTTTCCTACTTGATATCCGTGTTTATTTTTCTGCTAATGGGACTGCGGGTGATGCCGCATCTGGAAAGTTTGAGTGATACCTAAGATAAGTGATGGCATAGACAGGTGGTCTTACATGGAGTGATTCCCGAATAAGCGATCCTGGTAGACCATCGAATCAGTGGAGATACCCTTTGCGGATTCAATGTCTAGTGACTTCGGTTGCAAAAGCAGATTGTTCGATTGTGGTATCCATGAAACTGAGGATTTAGTAGACTGAGAGCATGTGACTATTTTGTAGTGCGGAAGCTATTGGAAATAGCATGCGACTACCCTTATTTGAGATTACCCTAAGATACTACAGCTCGCTCGGGTGAACCAGCATGCTGTTGTTATCCTAAGGGGAGTCAATGATTTTGAGGACATGTACAAAATTCACCATAGTACAACCTTTGGGAATGGGTAGAGCCATGACTTCATGCTCGTGATGCCGAACCTTTAAACCCATGTTTTTTCTATGTTTTTGTGTGCTGCATTCATTTCATTAAAAAACTTTACACATAGAAAAATTTTCTCTTCTAGCCTCTCTCTTTTTCAAATTAAACTAAGACAATTATTGCAAATATCAGAGAGAAAGATTGCGTTATGGATTTTGGTAGAAGGAAGACTCACAAGTATACCTTCAAGTTTCCAAAACTGGAGGATTTAAGAGGGTTGGCAAGGATGATCACCAACCCTAATGCTTTCAGGGCTAAGTACGGAGGACTGCTGTGTCTGTTAAGGGTCCATGTAATTGAAAGAATAATTTCTACTCTGATTCAGTTTTACGATCCGGTTTATCACTGTTTCACATTCCCGGATTATCAACTAGCACCAACGCTGGAGGAGTACTCTCACGTGACTGATTTACCCATCACTGACCAGGCTCCCTTTTCTGGACTGGAAGAAATTCCAAAGGATCAAACCATTGCAAGAGCAATCCATTTGGACGAGTCAGAAGTCAGGACTCACATGACCATTAAGGGTGGAATCCAAGGTTTACCAGCCAATTTTTTGGTAAAGAAAGCTCTGTACTTTGCTAGTATAGGGAACGTGACTTCTTTTGAGAGCGTCTTTATTTTGCTCACCTACGGGTTATTTCTGTTTCCCAGCATTGAGGACTTCGTTGATATCAATACCATTAAGATATTTCTGATTGGAAACCCTGTACCGACCTTGCTCGCAGATGTTTATCATTCTGTACACTTAAGGAATTTGTACAGCGGAGGAATGATCACATGCTGTGTACCCCTTCTATACAAATGATTCACTTCCAATTTACCTAAGTCTGTTGCGTTCTGGAATCATAAGAGTACTCTATGTTGGTCACAGAGAATCATGTCTCTTACCAAAGGAGGAATCAATTATCATCGATTGGTACAATTAGATCTATGACGGGATAAGAATCATTGACCGTTATGGAAACCTCCATAATGTACCCCACATCGGAACCAAAGGAGGAATCAATTATCATCCAATTTTAGTTCGTCGTCAATTCGAATACCTGATGAGACATATCCCGCGTAATGCTCATCTGGAAGGTCTTTTCTTCAAGGAAGGAGAAAATGACAGGGCACTAAAGACAGAAATAGTGCATGCCTGGAAACATGTTCATAGGAAAGGAAGAGAGTCTCTAGGAAAACCAGACTGTGTCTCTATGGAACCTTATCTCCACTAGGTACAAACTAGAGCTCTCAAGCTGAGGATGCCTTACCCTCGTTAAGAAGTTCTTCCATTAAAGGAATCTGTCCATTATTTTATGTCTGATACGGAAAAACTCCAAGTCACTCTCAACAAAGTTCAACGGGAAAAGAAATCTTTAAAGAACAAGTACCACATTCTCAATGTGGAGTGTACCAAAATACAACAACTGTTAAAGAAAAAGATGCTCTAATCAAGATTTTAGAGCAACATGTTGTAGAAAATCAAGAAGACCAAAGGAATTTACTCGTTCCTTTCATTTGGCAAAGGAATGACAACCCGACAACGGCTCAAGAGCCCCGGTCAAAGAAAAGGAAAATAACCGAACCAACACTAGAGCTCTCCTCAGAGAGGACTCAGGATCCATAAGTCTAGACATTTCCTTTTACAGCACTTTGTAAAATACTGTATTTCCATTTCCGCAATCTTTGAATTCAATAAAACGGGGTTTCTCCACTGTGTGATATTTGCAATCCAATTGTTGAAGGTTCTTTTGATTTAAAAAAAAAATTATTAATATAATCATTGCATATCATCCATCATTCTCACATAACGCATTCTTCCTCCCTACGAATCTCACGTTTGTGTCTCGATTCTAGACTCAAATTGTCTCATTCGTACAATACTCGGGCCAATCGACAAAAGAAAATTGATGATCTCGAGGAAGAGAACAGAGAGCTGAGAGAAGAAATTGACGCTCTGAAAGAAGATCTGAGGAAACCTCACAATGACATGCAATCTCTGGCAGCAGCTCAGATACAATAACAAAGGACAGTGATCTCAGAGATCACATCTACGCCCATAGTGGAAAATTATGATCCTCGGAACAACATGCCTAAAGATCGTCCCTGGGGCATTCCACTCAGCTATATCCCTGAAGGATATATTCCGCCGATCACGAAAGATCCGGAAACTGCAACAGGAATCGTTGGGCCTGAAGGTTACAAACTTCGGGAAGGCGAAGATGCCATAGGCATGACAGCAAATCCTGAAGGTTACAAACTTCGGGATAAGGAAGCACCAAGAGTCATTGCCGTAACGACTATACCACCACCCGTGGTACACACTGTCCCGAAAAGACAGATTCCATAGATACCTTCTGGTGGAAACGAAAGTATGTACGACAGATTGAATGAGTTCCAGGAACAATTCCTAGAGATACAGAAGGAACTGCATGCCATTCGCGGTCAGGATCTATTCGGAAAGGACGCCGCAGACCTTTGTTTGGTCCCCAATGTGAAAATTCTGCACAAATTCAGGGTGCCCGCATTTGAAAAATACAGGGGTAACTCTTGCCCTCAAAGTTATTTGGTGATGTACGCTCGGAGGATGTCAACTCAGACAGAGAACCAACAGCTACTGATCCATTATTTCCAAGACAGTTTAACCGGTGCCGCACTCAAATGGTACCTGGGTTTAAACCGCACTAAGATCGTCACATTTAGAGATCTTGGCGCTGCCTTCGTTCAACAATATAAGTATAACCTGGACATGGCACCAGACAGTGATCAACTCAAAGCCATGTTGCAGAAGGACAAGGAAACCTTTAAGGAATATGCTCAGAGATGGCGTGAAATTTCTGCCCAGATTTGTCCACCTCTTAAGGAAAAAGAGATGAAAAAAATCTTTTTGAAAACCTTGAGCTCATTCTACTACGACCGAATGGTCGCCAGTGCGCCCAGTGACTTTACTGAGATGGTGAGCATGGGAGTTCGTCTTGAAGAAGCAGTCCGAGAAGGACGTCTGGTCAAAGATATAGGACCATCAAGTAGTACCAAAAGATTCGGTAGTGTTTTCCCTAAGAAAAAGAGCAAGATATTGGTAATATCTCTCTCAGAAAGAAAAGGCGAAGGTACCAACCAGTAGCAGCTGTAACTCCTGCTATCAACCCTACGCCTGTTCCAATGTATAAACCTCAGGTTGCTCAAAGCCAACCAAATCAACAACAATATCAGCAAAGGACACAATAGCCTCTTCAGCAGGCTCGTCCTCAGTACAACAACAAGCGTACAATGCGACCACCAGGGTTTGACCCTATACCAATGTTGGACATAGAACTGTTTCCACTACTACTGGTCAAGGGGCACGCCCAAACTAGGTCTCCTCTTACAATACCGGAGAATCCACCTTTTTGGTTCAAAGTGAATCAGACTTGCCCTTACCATCAAGGAGGACCAGGGCATAACATTGAAAATGGTCTCAGCTTCAAATCCGATGTGCAGAAGCTTGTCAGGAACGGGGTCCTATCCTTCAAGGATACAAATCCAAATGTTCAGACGAACCCGTTGCCTAAACACGAGAAAGCTGCAGTAAATTTGATAGAGGAAGAGTCTAACCACAACTATCAAATTCACAATGTACTCTTATTGGGAACCAACCTAGTCAAGATGCATTGCAGACAGAGCGGATACTGTCATGTACTGTCTCATAACTATCACCAGTGTGATATCTACTCTAAAGACAATCAAGGATGTCCTGCGGCTCTACAGGAACAGATGGATCTCGGATGGATCCAAGATCACCGAATTCGTGAAGTCAACATGACTTATGCAAATTCCAACATCATTCAAAACCACGACATCCGTGCAATGAATGTCAACCTGGTGGCAATGCACTCAAGACAGAGCCAGCATCACAACCTGCTGCAGCATGATTACGATTCCTATCTGGTCTGCTCAATAAACAATCAGGGATGATCTTTTGTACAAGAGGCCCTCCAGCATCAGATGGATCTATAATGGATTCAGGATTACCGTGATAGAAGTCTTTATCAAGTTAATATGATTCAAATCTTTGATATTCGCTTGATGAATACAAGCTTGGTGGAATTCCACGCTAAGCAAGTCCAGCTCGGTTTTCTGACTTCGCACGTTTATCAGAACTGTAAGGTATGTGTAGCGAGCGATTTTGGACGCGGTTCTTAAGCGCTGGTCACTCTCTGCGGTTGAGCTTAAAACTACAGGTCGATTCATTTTTTATCCTATTGTGAGCTGAATAAGGAAGGGAAATAGATGTCTCCAATTAACCCTGCTTGCATACTGAGTTTAAACAGCGGTATGTTAGGTTACGGATGCTATCAATGTGAGGGGGGGGGGGGCTTTGTACTGGTTATTCGTATTTCACCAATACGGGTTTCTTTCTTTCTTTTTCCTAGGCAAAGGGTTTCTGGCGGGGAATAAGGATTAGGATGTTAGGACTGGTGCTTTTGAATTATTGCTTTTGATTGATGGAGATATGGGATTTGGGTTTTTTGTTGATTGTGCTCGCTAAGATCTTTTCTTTCGATCTTATGCCTACGTATTCCCGTTTACCGAAACAGGGAAATCAGAGCGTTCGTAGTTCCTCCTATTCTATGGGAGGAAATTGGTTTTTGGTGTCTTGTTCAAAGCCCAAGACATGAAGCGAAAGGTGATTTGTATCTTGTTCAAAGCCCAAGATGTGAAGCTGAAAGGTTTATTTATGTCTTGTTCAAAGCCCAAGACGTGAAGCGAAAGGACCTCGACTTTAGAGAGAATTTGTCATCTCTAAAGAGGGGAGAAGGAGAATTACTTTAACTGGGATCGCGGATCCGAGCAATGCCATAATTTCCAAAGAAAGGGTTTTAACCTGAAGGAGAAGACTTTAACTCAGTGTAGAGCAATGCCATCTTTCCTTAGGAATTTCTCATGCTAAAAGAGGGACAGTGGCATGGATATAGATGATCCAGAGGCTTGCCACTTACAGCGATTAGATGAAGGGAAAGGAGTTGTTGATGTTTGTGTACTGTGAACGAGGCACAACTTTGATGCTAAAAGGTTGATTGGATCAACCAGTGGTTTTCTTATATAAAGCCTAAGAGGAGGCTAATTTCCGCTAGGAAAATCATTATACAAAGCCTAAGAGGAGGCTATTTTGTGTCTCGTACAAAGCCCGAGAGAGAGGCTAAAGGTTTTTGACCCAGTGGGGCATATCGTTATACAAAGCCTAAGATGAGGCTAGCAAAGAGTTCGACTCTTGCTTAAGGGATTTATATCTCGTACGAGGCCCGAGATGGAGGCAAAAAAAGGGTGATTGACTCAACGAGGGAATCTTTTGTGTCTCATACAAAGCCTGAGAGAGAGGCGAAAAGGTTGTTTTGACTCCACTGGGGAGAATTTTGGTATCTCGTACGAAGCCCGAGATGGAGGCTATTGTAACTGTTTCAGTTGAGTGACAGATCCAATATACTGATTTAAAAGAGAAAATCAGTTCTTATATGAGTAACACTGTACTTAGGGATTTGATTTGAGGATCAGGGATATTTCTTTTTCTTTGAGGAAACGGGAAATCCAAAGGGTATTGAGACTATCCGAGTCTGCGGGTTTCCTTCCTATTTAACGAAGGGTGCTTGAGAATGTCTTTGAGACTCAAGGAAGTGAGACTGTCCAAGTCTAGGGTTTTATCTTTTGTACTATGCTTCGAGAAACAGTAGTAGACTCTATGAAAGGACTGTTCTATGAGGATGACTAGGTTCTGTTCCTATACCTCTAGGAGGTCGTCGGGACAATTTGTGCGAAGCCTAAGAGGAGGCTGGAAACTTTTAAGAAGCCAACGGGTCCTTGTACGAAGCCCAAGAGGAGGCTATCATTCCCGGAGGAAGAGATCATTGTACGAAACCTAAGAGGAGGCTGATGCTTTTAGGAAGCCGGAGGGTCCTTGTACAATGCCCAAGAGGAGGCCGATGCTTTTAAGAAGCCTGAGGGTCCCAAACCAAAGAAAGTCCAAGAAAAACTCTTTTAAAGATAAAATCACTGGTAAACGTGCGAGGTTTACTATCCAGCAACTTTAACTCTGAAAGAGGGTTAAATGACTAGTTCTGAGGTTTGAAGAAATTCAAGAGAAGTTTCACCGAGAATAATTCATCTCTGGGGATTAGAATTTCTTGACGATTCCTAAGGAGGACAGCTGAAGAGAAGACTGTATCTGGTGCTCCTATTGGGGATCTAGGCGTCTATTTCTATGAATAAATGAAACGGCGTCACCTAGTTTTAGACGTAGTTGCCGGGGAAACTCGAAATATCTATATGATTATTACACAGTAGGTATGAGTTTATGAAAGGAGACTTACAGTGAGCAGCCCCACAATACAGTTTATAATATGAAAGCAGTAAATGAAAGCGATAACCACTTACTCGGTTGTAGTGCTTCCATGTTGTTTGGTTAGTTGTTCAACAAAGAAAGATTGAAAACAACAGTATATTCAAAATTAAAGGAGAAAGTGCTTTGAAAAAGAAAGATTTGGGGCTTACAGCTCAAGGAGAAACCCAGGGTTTTATCAGTGAGCACACTGTTTGAACTTTGTACAGAGGGACTTATACAAGTGACTGGGGCCCAAAAAGGTTTTCTGTACAAAGGGATGGGTCTTACACTCTCTCAAGAGGCTCAAAAAGGTTTAAAGAAAAAAAAAGAGTGGGGCTTATAACACGAGGGTATGCCCAAATGATTTTTCGTTTAAAAATGGCGATCGCGCCGAGGTTTTATTTTAACGCAGAGGGACTTATACAATAAGTGAGGCCCAAGATGTTTTGGTTAAAAGGGGGATTGGGTCTTACACTCTAATAGAGGCCCAAAGTGTTTTGAATGGGTCTTATAGCTCAAGGAGAGGCCCAGATGTTTTTTTTGAAAAGGCGACGATCGCGCCGTTTGTTTTTTTGACGGTATCGGGACTTATACAATAAGTGAGGCCCAAAGATGATTTGGTCAAAAAAAAAGGATTGGGTCTTACACTCTAATAGAGGCCCAAAGAGTTTTGAAAATGATTTATGAGGGTTGAATTAATCCAAAACCCTAATTTGTTTTCAAAATGTATTTAATTGAATAAAAATTCAATTAAAATGATCAAAAATTGTTTAACACATGGAAAACAAATTGTGATCTTGGATTAATGCTTCAAAAATTAAGTATTGACCTACAAAATAATTAGAAAGCATTAAAAGTTGCAAAATCAATGTAGAAAAAATATTTAAAATGCCAAAAACAATCAAAATATTAATTCTTTGCAAAAATATCAATTATATGAAATAAATAATATTTTTGGGATTTTTTGATAAAATAAAATATTTTAACATTTTTGTGAATTATTGCAAAAAGAACCAATCAAAAATGATAAAAATTGAAGGAGTTATTAATTTTTCAAATCATTAAAAATAATAGTATGAAAAATAATAAAATAAACAAGTGATAAAAAGAAGTCTGGGGCGAGGGGGATTCGAACCCCAGACCTCTCGCTCGCTAATACACACAAAACCAGCTGATGAACCGCTGGGGCGCAATGCCAATTCATTAAATATATGGCAAGTGAAAATTATATAGAGAACTTGGTTGGTTTTCTGAAAATGGCGCCATGGCCATCTCCTTCCCCGAGCTCGTTCATGAAGCACCCTATCTCACTCATCTCTCAACCATTGGACATGATTCAAACACCAAACTCGTGCGTTTTTTCACAAGGAACAAGATGGCAATATCCAATTTTATTCATTTTCAGTGTGGAGTGAAATAATCATGATGAACACAGATGAACCCTAATTTGCAAAAGCAATCGTGCAAGCATGATTATAAGGTCTATGATCAAATTTATTGAGGCAAAACAATCAGCATATGATGGTAATCAAATGGCAAAATTATCATGCAAGGAAATATGCATGGATCATGGAGTTTGAGTTTGAAGCTCACCTTGATGCAAGCTGAAATGGAAATTTGCCCAGATGGTGTTCTAGTCGTGAATTGATGATCCCTACAGCTTCAATGGATGTTATGGAGTGTGTTGCAAGCTTTGGAAAACTTTGAAATTCTCTGGATCAAGCTGGAGACCTCCACCTGCAAAACTGAAGCAAAATGGCTTGGTTGAAGAGTGATTTTGAGCTGGGAGTGTTACAGATGTTGTTTAAGCACTTGGACACCTCAAATACATCATATGTGATGTGTTTGAGCAATTGGAATTGATTGCTTATGGCTGCAACTCAAAACCCGATAGTGGTTACTCAAAAACAAGAAAACTTGAAGTTCAAGAAAGAATGAGAGAAAGCAGTGCTGTAACTGGCTTTGGGGTGAGTTGAGTGATCCATTGAGACCTCTATTTATAGGTGATCAACTCTTGTCTTGGAGGAATAGTGAATGGCAGCTGGATCAGATCACATTTGCTTGGATTGGCTTGGCATAAATGCCTCTTGCACTAGGCATAACAGCTGCTCTAAATAGATCAGCTATGCCTTGACTGAAATCACATTCTTCAGATGTTTTTAATGTTTTTTAATCAGAGAACTTGACTGAGGAGAGTGAGAATCTTGACAATGCACTATTCCACATAAATGCATTTTGAATTCAAGGCAAAAAGTGCCAAAGTGGATGAATTTCAAGTTGGAAGGTTCTTTGGCTTTTTGACTCAGATTTATCAGTTGGATTAGATGCAATGTGATTGGTTTGAACACAAGTGGCATGCTGATCCTCAGTCTTTGGCTCAAAATCGTGTGAGATAAGCAAACATGCCAACTGATTTTTCCAAAACAGCTTGCAGCAGCATGACTTTGGGCATGGATTTCTCATGGCTTGAGTTGAATCAATTCATGCTGTTGAGCCCTTTGAATTCTTAGCAACATATGCAACAACATTGATGTTTAACTTTGGGACTGATTCAGCTTGCATCTATGTGCAAAAATCCCACAAGTTTTGGTGTTTCAACAAAATTCTGTTTTAGGTAGAATTTTTCTAAGTGTTGGAAAATGGTATTTTTTCACATTTTCAGCCACTTTGGCTCACTCATAGCTCAAAATCCATAAGGAATTGGAGTTAGGCCTAGTTGAAGTTTTTGTAGAGGGCAGTGAGATATACAAATCAAGCTTTGGATGGAAAAAATTGGCCTTGTGGTTTAGGAGTTATGGTCCTCCAAAGTTGGTACCTTTGCCACTTTATTTTTAACTTAGAAAAATTTCTAAGTTTTATGGTTACCCCTTTTACAAGTTGTCTCACTTTTCTTGATTTTTCTTGATGAATGATGGTTCAAATCATACATTAACATCATTTTAGGGTTAAAAATCCATTTTGGTGAAAAATCTCAAAAAGTCAAAGTTGACTTTTGTGCACAGTTGACTTTTTATCAGATGAATTCCAAACTGTGCAATTCTTCAGGAAATTATGTCCTTGACCTAAATCAAACTTGATGGACATGTTCCATGGGTGTCATAGGGTATATTCAATCATGTATTAGGGTTTGGGAGCATGTCCTGGTCAAAAGTCAAAGTTACAATTGACTTTTCCCTTAAAACCCTAATTGTGGTGCAGATGAAAATGAAACTTGTTGCTCAAGCTTCTTGGATCAATCCATTGTTCCAAATGGATCAATATGGTGTATTAGAGACCCTCAAATCATGTCTTGAGGTCTTGGCTCATGGTTTGTCCCAAAAGTCAACTTAGGGGTGAATTAGGTCAAGAAACCCTAATTCCTGATTTTTGATGAATGCATGCCCTGAGGCAAAATTGACTTGATGCATGGGTTCATGAGGTTCCATGAAGTATATTAGGTCATGTTTTGGATCATTGCCTTGTGCCCAGATGAAAATTTCCATCTGGAGGCCCTGGTCGACCAAAACCCTAATTTGGTGACACTGTCGATCTTGGGACTTGATCCACCTAGAAGGGAGCAACCTTGTGCTTAATCCTTGAAGTAGGAGTCCTTTTTGATCCATTGTGGATATTTAAGAGATTAGACAAGTTGAAGATCATTTCATTTCTTGATTGATCCTTTGTCTAAGCACTCAGAGAGGGCTTGAAACCCTAATTTTGATTGTATTGGATGCTCACCCATTTTTGGGGAGACTGATGAAGCATGATGGTTCATCCATATTGTGATGATGATTTTCACAATGATGGTAAATCTAAGTGGTCAAAATTTGGGGTATTACAGATGCCCCTATTTAATCTTCTTGGACCCGAAGGTATGAATGACGAAGGTATTCGAGCATTCGGGGTGCAAGAGGATTAAATATCGAAATATCGGAAATTTTGATGGTGGTTATGAATGGTAGCTTACGCATTCATCTTCTTTAGCTAAGAGATGATGCTTAGAAAAGGTAAACTTCCCCTCGATCCTGGTCTTCAGCCAAGGAACTGGTCTCAGTTTCTGATATAAACTTCCCCTCGATCCCGGTTTCCTACCAAGGAACTGGTCTTAGTTTCTGATATAAACTTCCCCTCGATCCTGCTTTCCTACCAAGGAACTGGTCTTAGTTTCTTTTGTCAATAAACTTTCTTGACAAGGGACGCTATTCATAGCGGCTTTTCTTCAAACTTCTCGCCGGATTTTCCTGGGGAGATGCCATTTGAGTGGAAAAAGTTTTGATGTCAGACTTGCTGGGGAACCCATTCGTCTGAATTGTAGAGGTGCACAAACTTCTCTGTTGGAGACGCCATTTGTCGATTCTACTGGGGAAAGCGAGTCTCTTGAGAGACTGTTTTCATTTGGGATCTTTCATCATACTTTTCTCGGGATCTTCCCGGAGAAATGCCATATGATGGGGTCCAATTTTGAGGTACCGATGACCTTTTCATCAACGACTTTTCGGAGAAATACTGATGTACTGCCGAATCTTTGATCACGAGGCTTTCTCTGTGGATTTTCCTTAATCCGGGAAAGCAAGGATATCATCTTCAATGGCGAAGAGTGACATTTGTTGAAGGTTCTCTAATCTTTCAGAGGTTCAAGTTATCAAAGTGGCCAAGTGCCGACTCTGATCTAAAGATACACTGGTGGCGGGATTGTGCAGACGCAACGCTTCCTGACGAGGAAAAAACTGATAAACTCGATTGAGAAAACTGTTTATCACTAGGGGACAAGACCGACTCAAGTGATAGTGATGCAATACGAAATGCAAACGCAAATAAAATGCATAAAGTATGTATGTTTATGCTGACAAAACAGACGCGACATACAGACTAATGGATGAACATAATTGGATACTCGGCCATCGCGGGGCGAAGAAGTACCGTTGATTCAAAATAGCAATTCCACCTTGCTTAGGAGAGATAGTCCACGCGGGGAGCTATGTTGATCGGGCTTAGGAGATGAGAACTCGGCCGAGGGTGTCAGACGAAACAAGGTCTCTGACACAGTTGATCCCTTCATTCAGGCATACTGGCTTAGAAGGAGTACTTTGATTCTGCACTTTGAAATTCGCTTACTTCGGGAGAAGCAATCGATGTTCTTCTGATGTTCAACAGTCAAAAGAAATGCCATCTTTAATTTAAAAGCAGAAAAAGTTTTAACAAGTAAATTCATTTTTGTTTTATTTCAAGAATCGCTGATTAAGTTTAAACAACGTCGTTCTGTAAAGCTAAAGCAAGTTAAGAATTACAAACAAAAGCACAAAGGCTCAAATTTTATTGATAAGATGGAGATCAGCCAAACGCGTGATTCCAAAGAGTATATACAAAGTTAGAAAATGGTAATTTACAGGGAAAAGGGCTACGTTGAAACATAACGACCACTATCCTTCTACCAACTTTGAATTCGGGGCATCCTGAGCTTCCGTCGAAGATGACCTTTGACTAGAGATTTCCTCCGATAGATGATGCTGTAACTGCTGCTGAGGGACTTGTCTCTGTTGAACATAGTTACTTGCCATTATCCCTAACTTTTTCCTGGATTGTACTATGAGATTTCCAATCCATCGGGATGATTCTTTTCATGTCTCTAACTTTTGCCTGGACCGCCCTTTCGGGTTTTCAATCCACCGAGATGTTTTTTTTAGTTTTAGGCGAAGTATTTCTTGACTACATCAATATTCGTGGGGTAGGCAAATTCCTCTCCGTCCATGGTTGCAAGTCTCAAGGCACCGCCTGAGAAAGCTTTCGTGACCACATAGGGGCCATCATAATTTGGGGTCCATTTGCCCCGAGAGTCAGTGAGAAATGATTGTATCTTCTTGAGCACGAGGTCTCCTTTTCTGAAAATACGAGGTCGAACTTTTCTGTCGAACGCCCTTTTCATTCCTTGTTGATACAACTGACCGTGGCATAGTGCCGTGATTCTCTTTTCTTCGATCAGGTTCAGGTCGTCGTGTCGACTTTGACACCATTCAGCTTCGGTGAGCTGAGCTTCCATCAATACCCTGATTGACGGGATCTCTACTTCTATGGGAAGCACTGCTTCCATGCCATATACTAGAGAGAAAGGGGTTGCCCCTGTTGAAGTGCGGATAGATGTACGATAACCGTGAAGAGCAAAGGGTAGCATCTCGTGCCAATCTTTATAGGTTACAACCATCTTCTGAACGATCTTCTTGATGTTCTTGTTAGCCGCTTCTACTGTTCCGTTCATCTTGGGTCGGTAGGGAGATGAGTTATGGTGTTCAATCTTGAACTCTGCACACAACTCTTTCATCATCTTGTTGTTCAAGTTAGATCCATTATCAGTAATGATCTCGCTTGGAACACCATAACGGCAGATGATATCGTTTTTGATAAATCGGACCACCACTTGTCGGGTTACATTGGCGAATGACGCTGCTTCGACCCACTTGGTGAAATAATCAATGGCCACCAGGATGAACCGATGTCCGTTTGAAGCCTTGGGCTCAATCATGCCAATCATGTCGATTCCCCATATGGAAAATGGCCACGGGGAAGAAAGAACTTTGAGATGTGATGGCGGTACATGAATTTTGTCGGAGTATATCTGACACTTGTGACACCTCCTCATGTACTTGTAGCAGTCGGATTCCATGGTCAACCAATAATACCCGGCCCTGAGAATTTTTCTCGCCATTGTGTGTCCGTTGGCATGAGTGCCAAAGGATCCTTCATGAATTTCTTTCATGAGCATGTCTGCTTCTGGTCTGTCGACACATCTGAGCAAAACCATGTCAAAATTTCTCTTATAAAGAGTGTCACCGCTCAGGAAGAAGTTTCCAGCCAATCTTCTGAGGGTTTTCCTGTCTTTTCTGAGTGCCCCAGATGGGTACTCTATGTCATATTCTGATAGTAACATCTGCCAACAGGCAATCCTTCCCGTGAGAGCAGGTTTTTCGAAAACATACTTGATTGGATCCATTTCGGAGACCAACCAAGTAGTATGACGAATCATGTACTGGCGAAGACGTTTGGCTGCCCAAGCCAAAGCGCAACAAGTTTTCTCAAGCATCGTGTACCGAGTCTCGCAGTCGGTGAATTTCTTGCTTAGATAGTAAATGGCAGACTCTTTCCTTTTAGTTTCGTCTTGTTGGCCAAGTACACATCCCATTGAGTCCTCTAGGACTGTGAGGTAAATGATTAGTGGTCTTCCTTCCACTGGAGGTGATATAATCGGAGGATTCAACAAATATTCCTTAATACTGTCGAAGGGAGTTTGGCAGTCTTCTGACCAAACGCAATCCTGGTTCTTTTTCAATAACTTGAAAATCGGCGCACAAGTGGCGGTCATAAGGAATATGAATCTGGAGATGTAGTTCAAATGTCCCAGGAATCCTCTGACTTGTTTTTCAGTTTTCGGAGAAGGCATTTCTTGAATGGCCTTGACCTTGTCAGGATCAACCTCAATTCCTTTCTGGCTGACGATGAACCCTAGTAGTTTCCCTGAACGGACACCGAAGGTTCACTTGTTGGGATTCAAGCGGAGCTTGAATTTTCTTAGACGTTCGAACAATTTTGACAGATGTTCAACGTGCTCATCCTCTGTTCTTGATTTTGCAATCAAATCATTGACATATACCTCGATTTCTTTGTGTATCATGTCATGAAACAGAGTAGTCATGGCCCTTTGATAGGTTGCCCCGGCATTCTTCAAACCGAACGGCATTACCTTGTAACAAAAGGTACCCCATAGGGTAATGAACGAAGTTTTCTCCATGTCTTTCGGCGCCATTTTGATCTGGTTATAACCCGAGAATCCATCCATGAAGGAGAATACTTTGAACATTGCTGTGCTGTCAATCAACATGTCAATGTGTGGTAAAGGAAAGTCGTCCTTTGGACTTGCCTTGTTTAGATCTCTGTAATCAACACACATTCTGACCCTTTCGTCCTTTTTGGGAATGGGTACGATGTTGGCTAACCATTGAGGATATTCAGATGTAGCGAGGAAACCCGCGTCGATCTATTTCTGTACCTCCTCTTTGATTTTGATGGCCATGTCCGGGTGAGTGCGTCTCAACCTTTGCTTTACTGGCGAACATTCCGATCTTAACGGTAAGTGATGTTCCACGATGCTGGTATCCAACCCTGGCATATCCTGATAGGACCAAGCGAACACATCGGGGAATTCTTTGAGAAGCTTTATCAAACCCTCTCTGGCAGTTGGACTGAGCAATGCTCCGATCCTGATTTCTTTTCTCTCTTTTTCTGAACCCAAGTTTACCGTTTCCAACGGCTCTTTTTGAGGTTCAATGGACCTTTCCTCTTGTCTGAGTAGTCGGGAGATCTCTTCTGGAATTTCGTTGTCAACTTCTTCTTCAGCCTCGAATACCGGGAACTCAAAGTTGGGAGAAGGCATCGGATCGTATGTTTCAACGGGGTATAAAACAAGCAATCTGCATGACGTAATGATTCGCGTTTAGAAGAGATAGAGAAAATGAAAGTGTGTGAAGTGTTTTGATTTTACTGCTTGTTTTTATTATTGAATGTTTTTTAGGATTACCATTTTCTGAAAAAGCAAAAAGAGAAAACAACAATTAATGCAGAAATTACAAAACGACGTTATTTTATTAATGAACAAGTCGAATCTTGAAACTACAGCCCTATAAAACAAAACTCTGTCGCTTTGGGCAAAGCGAAGAGGGAAATTTACAGAAAGCGAGCCCTATCAAAACATCCGTTTCACTTGGGCAGGGTGAAAGGTTAAAGATGGCAATTACTTTGACTGACGAACGACCTTCGGAACCTCGACAACAACCCATTGGCGGCGAACTCCTCGGTGAATCACAAAGTCTGGCACCTTCCTTGATTTGTCTTCAGAAATAACGCTGATTTCTGGTGGAGCAGGATCGTTGGAATCTGTTTCCCAGGCAGAATTGTCGTAGGAGGATTCCTCTGTTGCATTTTGCATAACATTGGAGCTCTCAGCTGTATCTCCCCATCCAGTTGACTGGATATCTTTGAGCCTGATACGAGAGCTTTCGGGAGCAGTGTACTTGACCATAAAGTCATATTTTCCACTTGGTTGTCCCAGGGTGTCCCACACTTCTGTGGAGCTGGAGGAATCATCTCTCTCGATGACGTTGACCTCAGGAAAAGCATAGTTGATGAATTCAAGTCCTGCTAATGTTGCGAATTCATCTTCATGTTGAGTAATTTCCGAATGACCTGAGTGTTGATCCCATGACATGGCGGGGACACAGGTATTCTGTTCAATGACGCTCAGCTGAGTTTCATTACTCGGCTGGCTTTCTTGCCCCAAGTTTCCTGGGTAAGGCTGCCACATTGGCAGACCATCCATCGGGCCATAGTAATTGCGATCAAAGTTTTCTTTTATCAGAGTGTCTTCCTCTAATGAATTTTGCGGAGCACGGCATCCTTCCGGATCACAATCTCCGTAGATCATTTCGACATCTGATCTTGGTATAAATCTCGCACTTTCTGTAGGAAAGCAAAAAGGCATAGGCACCTCTTCCTGAGACATATAGCCGTCCTTGTTAAGGTAGGACTTCCATTCTTCATCTGTGTCAGAGGGATCTTCCTCATTGATAGCATGAACTGTCTGAGACACTGGGTGAAGAAAACCTCCACTGTGGAAGAAGTTTTGAAGGGGATGAAGACTTTTATTGTTGGCGGCTGTCTGGGTACAGGTTGCAGAAAAACCAAGACCCTTCTTTGTTTTATTGTCAATAGGAATGACAAGCCGTCCCTATCCTGTCGTATCGGTACTCTCGACCGCTTTGATAGCATCTTTGTATGAAGAAATTGAAGTTCCTTCTTCAGATTGATCGTTCTTGCTCACCGATAGTGCTTGGAACTGAGTTCCAATAACCTCATCGGGTTCCACACAAGTAGATGATGATAAGTTACTCACGAGCAAGGCTTGTTCCCCACAAACCGTGACAAGTTGGTCGTTCTTGACGAACTTTAGCTTTTGGTGGAGGGTTGAAGTAACCGCTCCAGCCTGATGTATCCAAGGTCTTCCTAATAAACAACTGTATATTGCCCGGATGTCCATGACCTGGAAAGTGACTTGGAAAGTGTGAGAACCAATAGTTATGGGAAGATCCACTTCGCCGATAACTGTTTTTCTGGATCCGTCGAATGCTTTGACGACGACCTCGCTGTCTCGCATCGGAGGGCCCTTGAATGATAATTGCGTCAAAGTGGACTTCGGCATAACATTCAGGGCTGACCCTGTGTCTACCAGTACATTGGCTAAAGCATCGCCCTGGCAGTTAACTGTAATGTTGAGCGCCATGTTATGACGGCGACCCTCTTCAGGTAATTCCTCATCACTAAATCCCAAATTATTGCAGGAAGTGATGTTAGAGACAATGCTATCGAATTGTATGATTGTTACATCCTGTTCCACAAAGACTTGCTCCAAGACTTTCTGTAGAGCCTCTGTGTGTGCTTCTGAACTGAGTAACAGTGATAATACTGAGATCTTTGAAGGAGTCTGTAACAGTTGATCAACAATGTTATATTCACTCCTTTGGATGAGCTTTAGCATCTCATCTTTGTCTTTTGAAAAGTCGGGATTACCAGATTGACTGACTGGTAGATCAGGAATTTCCGCCTGAAGTTCCTTTTCTTTGTTGGATTCTCCAACCCCTCGGTTGAAGATTCGACCGCTCCGTGTTACACGACTGATGTCTGCAATATTCACGACGGAGGGTAATGGAATTTCCTTTCCATTTTCAATTATTGTTGCACCGTATTTGTAAGGGATTGCCTTAGCTGATTCATACAGTAATGGTCCCGGTAGATAGATGACTATGGGAACCTTCTGATTTTTCTGACCATCATAAGTAACCTTGATCCGTTCCCGGTTGGGAACTCTAGATTCGTCAAGTAGAGGGACGATGGCAAAAACATCCCTGATCTGGTGATGACCAGAGATCGTGACAACATCCTCAACCTGATCGGCAAGGTAGTTCGGCGACCAAATGATGGGTCCAGAACCCGGATATAGACGAATTTCTCCATGATCGATCTGACCCTGAAGAGCTGCTCTCACAAGGTAACACCCTTGGTTACTTTCCGAACAGACGCTACAACTGTCATAGTTGTGTGGTGGCACCTGGCCACGCCCACTTTGAATACAATGTAACCTCACTAGGTTACCTTCCATTGATCGGACATCCTGACTTTGACGACGAGTAGGATTCCTGTTATTGATACTAATCTGCTGAGTATCTTCGTCCATATAGATTGGCATCCACCAGTGATTTAACAAGTGCTGAAGTGCCTCCTGGACAAGGGTACAACCTCGATCGTTTTCACAACCCGCTTTACAATTTTGATAGTCATGTGATATTAAGAATCCAAGTCGGACCTGCTCAGCATGTAACTCTACCAGGTTGGTATCCATTACGCGGATGTCGAAGATCTGAACCATGTTGATTTGATAGGAGTTCCTATCATGGTAGTCTTGGATCCATCCAAGATCCATCTGACGCTGGAGGGCCTCTTGTATGAAAGAGCATCCCTGTTTGTTTACCGAGCAAATCAGACAGGAACTGTAATCGTGCCGCGGCAGATTATGATACTGGCTTTGCCTTGAGTGCATCGCCACCAAGTTGACATTCATCGCACGGATGTCGTGGTTTTGACTGACGTTAGAATTCGTAGAGACCATGTTAACTCCAAGAACTCGGTTCTCCTGGATCCATCCGAGATCCATCTGTTCCTGTAGAGCTGATTGCACTACCGAACATCCTTGGTTATCTTTATAGCAGATATCACACTGGTGATAGTTTTGAGGTGGCACATGGCCATATCCACTCTGTCTACAATGCATCTTGACCAGATTGGTCCCCAATAAGAGTACATCGTGAATTTGATAGACATTGTTAGTCTCTTTCTCAATCAGATTGACTGCAGCTTTCTCGTGTTGAGGCAGCGGGTTCGTAAGAACATTAGGATTCGTATCTTTGAAAGATAAGAGCCCGCTCCTAACAAGCTTTTGCACGTCGGATTTAAAATTGAGGCAAGTCTCAATGTTATGCCCTGAACCTCCTTGATGATAAGGACATGTTTGATCCGCTTTAAACCAAAAAGGCGGATTTCCGGAACTGAAAGGGGAGACTTAGTCTGAATGTGCCCCTTAGCCAGCAGTAACGGAAACAGTTATGCGTATGTTACAGGTATAGGATCAAATCCTGATGGCCGTGTCATACGGTTGTTGTTATATGGAGGACGAGCCTGCTGAAGAGCCTGTTATGTCCTTTGTTGGTCAGGTTGGCCCTGCGCAACCTGAGGTTGATACATAGGAACAGGCGCGGGGCCGATAGCAGGAGTAACAGCTGCTACTGGCTGATAACGTCGCCTTTGCTTTCCGAGAGAGATATTCCCAATATCTTACTCTTTTTTCTTAGGGAGAGCACTACCGTATTTTTTAGTACCGCTCGTTGATCCAGTGTCTTTTACCAAACGTCCTTCTCGGACGGCTTCCTCAAGACGTACACCCATGCCGACCATTTCGGTGAAATCACTGGGTGCACTGGCGACCATTCGGCCGTAGTAAAATGAGCTCAAGGTCTTTAAGAAGATCTTTGTCATCTCTTTTTCCTCAAGAGGTGGACAAATTTGAGCGGCAATTTCACGCCACCTTTGAGCATACTCCTTAAAGGTTTCCTTGTCCTTTTGTGACATTGATCTGAGTTGATCTCTGTCGGGTGCCATGTCCAAATTGTACTTGTATTGTTGGACGAAGGCAGTACCAAGATCTCTGAATGTACTGATCATAGTACGGTTTAAAGCCATGTACCATTTGAGTGCAGCACCGGTTAAACTATCCTGGAAGTAGTGAATCAGCAGGTCCTGATTCTCCGTCTGAGCTGACATCCGCCGAGCGTACATCACCAGATGGCTCTGAGGGCAAGAGTTACCCTTGTATTTTTCAAAGTCGGGCACTTGGAACTTGTGTGGGACTTTCACGTTTGGGACCAAGCAGAGGTCTGCGGCGTCCTTTCCAAATAGATCCTGACCGCGAATGGCTTGCAGCTCTTTCTGCATTTCCAAGAACTGTTCCTGGAATTCCTCCATTCTGTCAAACATAGTTTCCTTCTTACCAGAAGGTGTTGGTGGAATCTGTCCTTCCGGGACAGTGTGCACCATAGGGGGTGGTACCGTGACTACGGCAGTAAGTCTTGGTGCCTCCCGAAGTTTGTAACCTTCAGGAGTCTTGAGTATGCCCCTGGCATCTTCGCTTTCCCGAAGTTTGTAACCTTCAGGCCCAGCGGCTTCTGTTGCGATTCCCTGATCTTCAGTGATCGGCAGAACATATCCATCCGGGATATAGTTAACAGGCATGCCCCAAGGACGATCTTTCGGTATTTGATACCTAGGATCATACTTTTCTATGATGGGCATTGAGGTGATCTCTGAGATCACAGTTCTTTGTAGCTGAGCTTCTGCCATGGCTTGCATGTCGTTACGAAGCTTTCTCATATCCTATCTCAGAGCGTCGATCTCTTCTTTCAACTCTCTGTTTTCTTCCTCAAGATCATCCATCTTTTTCTGACGATTGGCCCGAGTATTATACGAATGAGACAGTTTGACTCTAGAATCGAGACACAAACGTGAGATTCGTAGGTAAGGAGAATACGCGATGTGAGAATAATGAATGCAATGATTATATTAATTGTTTTTAGGTTTAATTAAAATAAACTTCGACAATTAGATTGCAAATATCAAACAGTGGGGAAACCCCTTTTTATTGAAATTCAAAGGATTATAGAAATGGAAATACAGTAGATTACAAAGTGCAGAAACAGAAACCTAAACTAATGGGTCCCGAGTCCTCTCTGAGGAGAAACCGGGTGCTGACTCTGGTACTTTCCTTTTCTTTGACCGGGGCGCTTGGGCCGTTGTCGGGTTGTCATTCCTTTGCCAGGTAAAGGAGCGAGCAAATTCCTTTGGTCGTCTTGATTCTCTACAACATGCCGCTCCAAAATTTCAATCAGAGCATCTTTCTCTTTTAGTAGTTGCTGTATTTGGATACACTCGACGTCGAGGGTGCGATACTTGTTCTTCCAAGACCTTATTTCCTTTTGAACTTTGTTGAGAGTAACCTGAAGCCTTTCAGTTTCCGTCATGAAGGACATGACAATTTCCCTCGGTGGAAGAATTCCGTAACGAGGATAAGGCATCTTTAGCTTGAGAGCTCTAGTTTGTACCCAATGGAGATAAGGCTCCACCGAGACATAGTCCGGTTTTCCCAGAGACTCTCGTCCTTTCTTATGAACATGTTTCCAAGCTTGCACTATTTCCATCTTTAGTGCTCTGTCATTTTCTCCTTCTTTGAAGAAAATACCTTCCAGATGAACATCCAGTGGGATGTGTCTCATCACGTATCCAAATTGACGAAGAACTAATATCGGATAATAGTTGATTCCCCCTTTAGTTCCTATGAGGGGTACGCTGGGGAAGTTTCCATAACAGTCAATGATTCTGATTCCCTCATAAATCCTATTACACCAATCTATATCGGAATTGGTGAGAGACATGATCTTCTGCGACCAACGTAAGACACTCTTGCAATCCCAAAAAGCAGCGGACTTAGGCAAGTGAGAGATAAACCATTTGTAGAGCAAAGGTACACAGCATGTGATCTCCCCTCCGCTGTACAAATTTCCCAAGTGTACAGAATGATACGCATCTGCGAGCAAAGTCGGCACAGGGTTTCCAATGAGAAAAACCTTAATAGCGTTGATATCGACGAAGTTATTGATGTTGGGAAACAAAAATAATCCACAGGTGAGCAAGACAAAGATGCTTTCAAAAGCAGTCCCATTCCCTATACTAGCGAAGTATAGAGCTTTTTTTGTCAAGAACTGGGCTGGCAAACCTTGGATGCCACCCTTAGTGGTCATGTGAGTCCGGACCTCAGACTCGTCCAAATGAATTGCTCTTGCAATAGTCTAATTCTTTGGAATTTCTTCCAGTCCAGAAAATGGAGCTCGATCAGTGATATGTAAATCAGTCAGATGAGAATACTCCTCCAGCGTTGGTGCTAGCTGGTAATCCGGGAATGTGAAACAGTGATAAACCGGATCGTAGAACTGAATGAGCGCATCCATGATTCCCTTAATCACATGGACTCTTAACAGTGGCAGCAAACCACCGTGCTTGGCTCTGAAAGCCTCTGGGTTAACGATCATCCTCGCTAACTTTCTCAAATCCCCTAGTTTTGGAACCTTGAAGGTATACTGGTGAGTTCTCCTTCTACCGAAATCCATTAGCGTAATCCTTTTCTCTGATATTTGCAATCACAGTCTTAGTTTAATTTGAAAAACAGAGAGACTAGAAGAGAATGTTTTTTGAATGTTTTAATGTTTTATTAAATGAATGCATGAATGCAGCACACAAAAACATAGAAAAAACATGGGGTCAGAGGGACGTTGTCATGAAGTCAAGGCTCTACCCATCCCCAAAGGTTTATACTAGGCTGATTTTTGTACCTGTACTCATTATCATCAGCTCCTCCCAGGAAAGCAAAACAACAAGCGGATCGCCAGCGAGTTGTGTGCAATCTTAGAGTAAGTACTATTCACCGAGAATAGATCACCAGCCTCAAATGAGGGTAGTATCGCGTAACAGCTATTTTCGATAGCTTCCGCACTACGAAAAAGGTTGGCTTTTCTTAAGTGTATACTCAATCTCACCACATGCGGCATCACACGCATTCCCAGTAGCAGAAAAATAAACACGTATAACATTTAGGAAAAGCAGTATATATATTTGTCCTAATCATCCTAGACTTATAAAGCTACGATTCTTAAGTTCCTGACAGAAATGGGTTCCCCGGCGGAAGCCCCAATCTGTGGTTCCCTGCCCAAGAGATGGACCAGCATTGGTCAATCTTTCTCTTCGGTAGAGTTCCCATTTTCCGTAGAAAACGGGGATGATGCCCTAAGGCAGAAAAGGAGACTCCCCAGCAGAGTCGCCATTTTACAAGGAAAACAGATAGAAATAAAGAAAAGGCCCCACGGCGGGCGCCACTTTTCTGTAGCGAGCGATTTTGGACGCGGTTCTTAAGCGTTGGTCGCTCTCTGCGGTTGAGCTTAAAACTACAGGTCGATTCATTTTTTATCCTATTGTGAGCTAAATAAGGAAGGGAAATAGATGTCTCCAATTAACCCTGCTTGCATACTGAGTTTAAACAGCGGTCTGTTAGGTTACGGATGCTATCAACGTGGGGGGGGCTTTGTACTGGTTATTCGTATTTCGCCAATACGGGTTTCTTTCTTTCTTTTTCCTAGGCAAAGGGTTTCTGGCGGGGAATAAGGATTAGGATGTTAGGACTGGTGCTTTTGAATTACTGCTTTTGATTGATGGAGATATGGGATTTGGGTTTTTTGTTGATTGTGCTCGCTAAGATCTTTTCTTTCGATCTTATGCCTACGTATTCCCGTTTACCGAAACAGGGAAATCAGAGCGTTCGTAGTTCCTCCTATTCTATGGGAGGAAATTGGTTTTTGGTGTCTTGTTCAAAGCCCAAGACATGAAGCGAAAGGTGATTTGTATCTTGTTCAAAGCCCAAGATGTGAAGCTGAAAGGTTTATTTGTGTCTTGTTCAAAGCCCAAGACGTGAAGCGAAAGGACCTCGACTTTAGAGAGAATTTGTCATCTCTAAAGAGGGGAGAAGGAGAATTACTTTAACTGGGATACGCGGATCCGAGCAATGCCATAATTTCCGAAGAAAGGGTTTTAACCTGAAGGAGAAGACTTTAACTCAGTGTAGAGCAATGCCATCTTTCCTTAGGAATTTCTCATGCTAAAAGAGGGACAGTGGCATGGATATAGATGATCCAGAGGCTTGCCGCTTACAGCGATTAGATGAAGGGAAAGGAGTTGTTGATGTTTGTGTACTGTGAACGAGGCACAGCTTTGATGCTAAAAGGTTGATTGGATCAATCAGTGGTTTTCTTATATAAAGCCTAAGAGGAGGCTAATTCCGCTAGGAAAATCATTATACAAAGCCTAAGAGGAGGCTATTTTGTGTCTCGTACAAAGCCCGAGAGAGAGGCTAAAGGTTTTTGACCCAGTGGGGCATATCGTTATACAAAGCCTAAGAGGAGGCTAGCAAAGAGTTTGACTCTTGCTTAAGGGATTTATATCTCGTACGAGGCCCGAGATGGAGGCAAAAAAAAGGGTGATTGACTCAACGAGGGAATCTTTTGTGTCTCATACAAAGCCTGAGAGAGAGGCAAAAAGGTTGTTTTGACTCCACTGGGGAGAATTTTGGTATCTCGTACGAAGCCCGAGATGGAGGCTATTGTAACTGTTTCAGTTGAGTGACAGATCCAATATACTGATTTAAAAGAGAAAATCAGTTCTTATATGAGTAACACTGTACTCAGGGATTTGATTTGAGGATCAAGGATATTTCCTTTTCTTTGAGGAAACGGGAAATCCAAATGGTATTGAGACTATCCGAGTCTGCGGGTTTCCTTCCTATTTAACGAAGGGTGCTTGAGAATGTCTTTGAGACTCAAGGAAGTGAGACTGTCCAAGTCTAGGGTTTTATCTTTTGTACTATGCTTCGAGAAACAGTAGTAGACTCTATGAAAGGACTGTTCTATGAGGATGACTAGGTTCTGTTCCTATACCTCTAGGAGGTCGTCGGGACAATTTGTGCAAAGCCCAAGAGGAGGCTGGAAACTTTTAAGAAGCCGACGGGTCCTTGTACGAAGCCCAAGAGGAGGCTATCATTCCCGGAGGAAGAGATCATTATACGAAGCCTAAGAGGAGGCTGATGCTTTTAGGAAGCCGGAGGGTCCTTGTACAATGCCCAAGAGGAGGCCGATGCTTTTAAGAAGCCTGAGGGTCCCAAACCAAAGAAAGTCCAAGAAAAACTCTTTTAAAGATAAAATCACAGGTAAACGTGCGAGGTTTACTATCCAGCAACTTTAACTCTGAAAGAGGGTTAAATGACTAGTTCTGAGGTTTGAAGAAATTCAAGAGAAGTTTCACCGAGAATAATTCATCTCCGGGGAATAGAATTTCTTGACGATTCCTAAGGAGGACAGCCGAAGAGAAGACTGTATCTGGTGCTCCTATTGGGGATCTAGGCGTCTATTTCTACGAATAAATGAAACGGCGTCACCTAGTTTTAGACGTAGTTGCCGGGGAAACTCGAAATATCTATACTATTATTACACAGTAGGTATGAGTTTATGAAATTAGACTTACAGTGAGCAGCCCCACAATACAGTTTATAATATGAAAGCAGTAAATGAAAGCGATAACCACTTACTCGGTTGTAGTGCTTCTATGCTGTTTGGTTAGTTGTTCAACAAAGAAAGATTGAAAACAACAGTATATTCAAAATCAAAGGAGAAAGTGCTTTGAAAAAGAAAGATTTGGGGCTTACAGCTCAAGGAGAGGCCCAGGGTTTTATCAGTGAGCACACTGTTTGAACTTTGTACAGAGGGACTTATACAAGTGACTGGGGCCCAAAAAGGTTTTCTGTACAAAGGGATGGGTCTTACACTCTCTCAAGAGGCCCAAAAAGGTTTAAAGAAAAAAAAAGTGTGGGGCTTATAACACGAGGGTATGCCCAAATGATTTTTCGTTTAAAAATGGCGATCGCGCCGAGGTTTTCTTTTAACGCATAGGGACTTATACAATAAGTGAGGCCCAAGATGTTTTGGTTAAAAGGGGGATTGGGTCTTACACTCTAATAGAGGCCCAAAGTGTTTTGAATGGGTCTTATAGCTCAAGGAGATGCCCAGATGTTTTTTTTGAAAAGGCGACGATCGCGCCGTTTGTTTTTTTGATGGTATCGGGACTTATACAATAAGTGAGGCCCAAAGATGATTTGGTCAAAAAAAAAGGATTGGGTCTTACACTCTAATAGAGGCCCAAAGAGTTTTGAAAATGATTTATGAGGGTTGAATTAATCCAAAACCCTAATTTGTTTTCAAAATGTATTTAATTGAATAAAAATTCAATTAAAATGATCAAAAATTGTTTAACACATGGAAAACAAATTGTGATCTTGGATTAATGCTTCAAAAATTAAGTATTGACCTACAAAATAATTAGAAAGCATTAAAAGTTGCAAAATCAATGTAGAAAAAATATTTAAAATGCCAAAAACAATCAAAATATTAATTCTTTGCAAAAATATCAATTATATGAAATAAATAATATTTTTGGGATTTTTTGATAAAATAAAATATTTTAACATTTTTGTGAATTATTGCAAAAAGAACCAATAAAAAATGATAAAAATTGAAGGAGTTATTAATTTTTCAAATCATTAAAAATAATAGTATGAAAAATAATAAAATAAACAAGTGATAAAAAGAAGTCTGGGGCGAGGGGGATTCGAACCCCAGACCTCTCGCTCGCTAATACACACAAAACCAGCTGATGAACCGCTGGGGCGCAATGCCAATTCATTAAATATATGGCAAGTGAAAATTATATAGAGAACTTGGTTGGTTTTCTGAAAATGGCGCCATGGCCATCTCCTTCCCCGAGCACGTGCATGAAGCACCCTATCTCACTCATCTCTCAACCATTGGACATGATTCAAACACCAAACTCGTGCGTTTTTTCACAAGGAACAAGATGGCAATACCCAATTTTATTCATTTTCAGTGTGGAGTGAAATAATCATGATGAACACAGATGAACCCTAATTTGCAAAAGCAATCGTGCAAGCATGGTTATAAGGTCTATGATCAAATTTATTGAGGCAAAACAATCAGCATATGATGGTAATCAAATGGAAAAATTATCATGCGAGGAAATATGCATGGATCATGGAGTTTGAGTTTGAAGCTCACCTTGATGCAAGCTGAAATGGAACTTTGCCCAGATGGTGTTCCAGTCGTGAATTGATGATCCCTACAGCTTCAATGGATGTTATGGAGTGTGTTGCAAGCTTTGGAAAACTTTGAAATTCTCTGGATCAAGCTGGAGACCTCCACCTGCAAAACTGAAGCAAAATGGCTTGGTTGAAGAGTGATTTTGAGCTGGGAGTGTTACAGATGTTGTTTAAGCACTTGGACACCTCAAATACATCATATGTGATGTGTTTGAGCAATTGGAATTGATTGCTTATGGCTGCAACTCAAAACCCGATAGTGGTTACTCAAAAACAAGAAAACTTGAAGTTCAAGAAAGAATGAGAGAAAGCAGTGCTGTAACTGGCTTTGGGGTGAGTTGAGTGATCCATTGAGACCTCTATTTATAGGTGATCAACTCTTGTCTTGGAGGAATAGTGAATGGCAGCTGGATCATATCACATTTGCTTGGATTGGCTTGGCATAAATGCCTCTTGCACTAGGCATAACAGCTGCTCCAAATAGATCAACTATGCCTTGACTGAAATCACATTCTTCAGATGTTTTTAATGTTGTTTAATCATAGAACTTGACTGAGGAGAGTGAGAATCTTGACAATGCACTATTCCACATAAATGCATTTTGAATTCAAGGCAAAAAGTGCCAAAGTGGATGAATTTCAAGTTGGAAGGTTCTTTGGCTTTTTGACTCAGATTTATCAGTTGGATTAGATGCAATGTGATTGGTTTGAACACAAGTGGCATGCTGATCCTCAGTCTTTGGCTCAAAATCTTGTGAGATAAGCAAACATGCAAACTGATTTTTCCAAAACAGCTTGCAGCAGCATGACTTTGGGCATGGATTTCTCATGGCTTGAGTTGAATCAATTCATGCTGTTGAGCCCTTTGAATTCTTAGCAACATATGCAACAACATTGATGTTTAACTTTGGGACTGATTCAACTTGCATCTATGTGCAAAAATCCCACAAGTTTTGGTGTTTCAACAAAATTCTGTTTTAGGCAGAATTTTTCTAAGTGTTGGAAAATGGTATTTTTTCACATTTTCAGCCACTTTGGCTCACTCATAGCTCAAAATCCATAAGGAATTGGAGTTAGGCCTAGTTGAAGTTTTTGTAGAGGGCAGTGAGATCTACAAATCAAGCTTTGGATGGAAAAAATTGGCCTTGTGGTTTAGGAGTTATGGTCCTCCAAAGTTGGTACCTTTGCCACTTTATTTTTAACTTAGAAAAATTTCTAAGTTTTATGGTTACCCCTTTTACAAGTTATCTCAGTTTTCTTGATTTTTCTTGATGAATGATGATTCAAATCATACATTAACATCATTTTAGGGTTAAAAATCCATTTTGGTGAAAAATCTCAAAAAGTCAAACTTGACTTTTGTGCTCAGTTGACTTTTTATCAGATGAATTCCAAACTGTGCAATTCTTCAGGAAATCATGTCCTTGACCTAAATCAAACTTGATGGACATGTTCCATGGGTGTCATAGGGTATATTCAATCATGTATTAGGGTTTGGGAGCATGTCCTGGTCAAAAGTCAAAGTTACAGTTGACTTTTCCCTTAAAACCCTAATTGTGGTGCAGATGAAGATGAAACTTGTTGCTCAAGCTTCTTGGATCAATCCATTGTTCCAAATGGATCAATATGGTGTATTAGAGACCCTCAAATCATGTCTTGAGGTCTTGGCTCATGGTTTGTCCCAAAAGTCAACTTAGGGGTGAATTAGGTCAAGAAACCCTAATTCCTGATTTTTGATGAATGCATCCCCTGAGGCAAAATTGACTTGATGCATGGGTTCATGAGGTTCCATGAAGTATATTAGGTCATGTTTTGGATCATTGCCTTGTGCCCAGATGAAAATTTCCATCTGGAGGCCCTGGTCGACCAAAACCCTAATTTGGTGACACTATCGATCTTGAGACTTGATCCACCTAGAAGGGAGCAGCCTTGTGCTTAATCCTTGAAGTGGGAGTCCTTTTTGATCCATTGTGGATATTTAAGAGATTAGACAAGTTGAAGATCATGTCATTTCTTGATTGATCCTTTGTCTAAGCACTCAGAGAGGGCTTGAAACCCTAATTTTGATTGTATTGGATGCTCACCCATTTTTGGGGAGACTGATGAAGCATGATGGTCATCCATATTGGGATGATGATTTTCACAATGATGGGAAATCTAAGTGGTCAAAATTTGGGGTATTACAGTATGTCGTGAGAGTGACCAAGGATGTGCACTCGTTCAAAGAACACTGTAACACTTGTTGAACCACTGGTGGCTTCCGATCTATCTAGATGAAGACACACAACAAGTTAGTATGATTAACGGGAACCCTACTAGGCATCAAAGTCGGGATGTTCGATCAATGGAAACAGATCTAGTAAGGTTACACTGCATACAAAGCGGACGTGGCTGGGTGCCACCACACAACTATGAGCGCTGTAGAGTTTTCTCAGAGGATAACCAAGGATGCTACCTCATGCGAGCAACCCTTCAGAGTCAGTTGGACCACAAAGAGGTTCAACCATGTTCAAGCTCTGATTCAATACAAGATTATCTTTCCAAACGAGGCAAAGACGTTGTCTTAATCCCTAAATGAGAGGTGGCCAAAGATGTATGCGCCATAATCCCTTTACTCCATGAATCAAGAGTTCCCCTTGATAGTAGAAAGATTCTCAACCTCGAACCAATTGAGGCCGGCTACGATGGTCAGAAAAATCAAAAGGCTCCTATAGTTATTTATCTGCTGGGACCAATACCGTACAAATCTGATAAGGCTATCCCTTACAAATACGGTGCAACAACAATTGAGAATGGAAAGGAAACTCCATTACCCTCCGTCGTGAATATTGCAGACATCAGTCGAGTGACACGGAGCGGTCGAATCTTCAACCGAGGAGTTGGAAAACCCATCAAAGAAAAGGGATCTCAGATAGAAGTTCCTAATCAACCAGTCGGTCAATCCAGTAGTCCTGACCTTTTAAAGAACAATGATGAGATGCTGAAGCTCATCCAGAAGAGTGAGTACAACATCGTTGATCAACTGTTGGAAACTCCTTCAAGAATCTTTGTGCTATCTCTTTTACTCAATTCCAAAGATCATAGGGAGGCTCTACAGAAAGTTTTAGAGCAAGCCTTTGTGGAACAAGATGTGACAATAAGACAATTCGACAACATCATCTCCAACATCACTTCCTGCAATAACTTGGGGTTTAGTAATGAGGAACTGCAAGAGGAGGGCTAAAATCATAATATGGCACTCAACATTACAGTCAACTACCAGGACGATGCTTTAGCCAGCGTACTGGTAGACATCGGATCAGCTCTGAATGTTATGCCAAAATCTACTCTGATGCGATTATCATTTCAAGGATCTCCGATGAGAGGTAGTGAGGTCATCGTCAAAGCGTTTGACGGATCCTAAAAAATAGTTATCGAGGAAGTCGACCTTCCCATAACTATCGGTCCTCACACTTTCCAAGTAACTTTCCAAGTCATGGACATCCGGGCAGCATACAGCTGTTTGTTAGGAAGACTTGGATACACGAGGCTGGGGCAGTCACTTCGACACTTCACCAGAAGCTGAAGTTCGTCAAGAATGACCAACTAGTCACAGTCTATGGAGAGCAAGCCTTGATCGTGAGCAACTTATTGTCGTCCCCTTGTGTAGAACCCGAGGAGGTTGTTGGAACCCAGTTCCAAGCAATTTCGGTGAGCAATGACAACCATTCAGAAAGAGGAACATCGATTTCCTCGTACAAAGATGCTCTTGAAGTAATCAAAAGTAACAATACAAAAGGATGGGGACAGCTTGTTATTCCTAATGACAACAAGACAAAGAAAGGTCTTGGTTTTTCCTCAACCTGTACCCAGACTGCTACTAACAATGAAAGTCTTCATCCCATTCAGGACTTCTTCCACATTGGAGATTTTCTTCACCCAGTGTCTCAAGAAGTCCATACCATCAACGAGGGTGATTCCTCCGATACAGATGAAGAATGGAAGTCCTATCTTAACGAAGACGGTTATATGTCTCAGGGAGAGGTGCCTACGCCATTTTACTATCCCTCACAGAGTCCGAGATATATACCAAGATCAGACGTCAAAATGATATACAGAGATTGTGATCCGAAAGGATGTCGTGCTCCACCAAACTCATTAGAGGGGGACACTCTGATGAAAAACAACTTTGACTATTATGGCCCAATGGATGGCCTACCTATTTGGCAGCCGTACCCGGGAGACTTGGGGGCAAAAGAGTCAGTCCAATGATGCATATCAGCTGAGCATCATTGAAAAGAATGCCTGCGTCCCCACCGAATCATGGGATCATTACTCAGGGCATTCTAAAGATATTCTGTACGACGATGAACTTGCAAAGGTTGTAGGACAAGAGTTTCTTAACTACGCTTTTCCCGAAGTCAACATCATCGAAAGGGATGACTCCTCTTCTCCCGCAGAAGTATGGGACACCTTAGGACAGCCAAGTGGCAAGTACAACTTCTTGGTCAAGTACACCGCTCCTGAAAGCTCTCGTATCAGGCTCGAAGACATCCAGCCAACTGGATGGGGAGATCTGCCTGAGAGTGAAAACCTTGTGCAAGATACAACAGAAGAATCCTCCTATGACAACTCTGCCTGGGAGACAAATTCCAACGATCCTGCTCCACCAAAAATCAACGTCATTTTTGAAGACCAACCAAGAAAGAAGGTACTAGACTTTGTGATTCACCGAGGAGTTTGTTGCCAATAGGTTGTTGTCAATGTCCCGAAAGGTGGTCATAAGTCTAAGTAATTGTTGTCTTTGTTTTAACCTTTCACCCTGCCCAGGTGAAACAGATGTTTTGATAGGGCTCACTTTTTGTAAATGTCTCTCTTCGCTTCGCCCAAAGCGACAGAGTTTTGTTTCATAGGGTTGTAGTTTCAAGAATCAACAAGATCATAAATAAAATAACGTCGTTCTGTAATTTCTGCATTTATTGCTGTTTTCTCTTGTCGCTTTTTCAGAAAATGGTAATCCTAAAAACAACTCAAATAATAAAAACAAGCATTTTTCAGAAAATACACTGCACACACTCTTGCATTTTCTCTATCTCTTCTAAAAATAAATCATCACGTCATGCAGATTGCTTGTTTTAAACCCCATTGAAACATACAATCCAATGCCTTCTCCCAACTTTGAATTCTCGGTATTTAAGGCTGAAGAAGAAAATGACGAAGAAATTCCAGAAGAGATCTCCTGATTACTCAAACAAGAGGAAAGGTCCATTGAACCTCACAAAGAGCCGTTGGAAACGGTCAACTTGGGTTCAGAAGAAGAGAGAAAAGAAGTCAAGATTGGGGCACTGCTCAGTCCGACTGTCAAAGAAATTTTGATAAAGCTTCTTAAAGAGTTTCCCGATGTATTCGCTTGGTCCTATCAGGATATGCCAGGGTTGTATACCAGCGTCGTGGAACATCATCTACCTTTAAGATCAGAATGTCCGCCGGTAAAACAAAGACTAAGACGGACTCACCCGGATATGGCCGTCAAAATCAAAGAGGAAGTACAAAAATAGATTGATGCGGGTTTCCTCGCCACATCAGAATATCCTCAATGGTTAGCCAACATAGTACCAGTTCTGAAAAAGGACGGAAATGTCAGAATATGTGTAGACTATAGGGATTTGAACAAAGCCAGTCCAAAGGATGACTTTCCCTTACTGTACATAGACATGTTGGTAGACAATACCACGAAGTTCAAAGTCTTCTCCTTCATGGATGGATTCTCGAGCTATAATCAAATCTAAATGGCACCGAAAGACATGCAGAAAACTTCATTCATCACCCCTGTAGCGCGATTTTTGTGGTTTCGAATCACTATCGCTTTGGTACTATAGTTCGATTCATTTTTTATCCTGTGAAGCTGATTAAGGAAGGGAAATATATGTCTCCAATTAACCTTGCTTGCATACTGAGGTTAAATAGTCAAACCTGTTGGTTTACAGATGCTATCAAAAGGGGGGTCTGTCTTTAGGTTATTTCATTTAAGAACACAGTGTCGTGACTGTATAGGAGGATTTTGGTAAGGTGTTAGGTCTGATGCTTCTTGATTGATGTACGGAGGTACTGGATTTTGAGTTTTTGATTAGTATGCTCACTAAGATTTTTCAATCTTATGCCTACGTATTCCTGTTTAATGAAACAGGGAAATCAGAGAGATCGTAGTTCCTCCTATTCTATGGGAGGAAAGAGGTGTTTTGGTGTCTTGTTCAAAGCCCAAGACATGAAGCTAAAGGTCGTTTGTATCTTGTTCAAAGCCCAAGATGTGAAGCTAAAGTGTCTTGGCTAAGAGAGAATTTGTCATCTCTAAAGAGGAATTGTTGAGGTTTGTATGATGTGAGCAAAGCACAAATTTGATGCTAAAAGGTTTATTGACTCAACCGGGGATTTCTTTATTCAAACCCTAAGAGGAGGCTAGAAGTATGACTTTTCCGGGGAAAATGTTCTTTTTGTCTTGTACAAAGCCCAAGATTGAGGCTAAAAGGGATTTTGACTCCGTTTGGGAGAATGTATCTTGTATAAAGCCCAAGATGGAGGCTGAAATGGTTTGACTCAACAAGAGAGTACTTTTATCTATCCTGTATAAAGCCCAAGACGGAGGCTAAAAAATTTTTGACTCAACAAGAGAGTCTCGAACAGTCGATTGACTCAACAAGAGAGCCTGAAGGTTGATTGACTCAACAAGAGAGTCTTTTATACTTAACAAGATAGTGTTTTATATGTCTTGTACAAAGCCCAAGACGGAGGCTAAAAGGGATTGACTCAACATGAGAGTCTTTTATACTCAACAAGAGAGTGGGTTTTTATATGTCTTGTACAAAGCCCAAGACGGAGGCTAAAGGTGGTTGACTCAACAAGAGAGTCTGAAAAGGTTAGCTCCGCTGGGGAGAATCATTTGTACAAAGCCCAAGAGGAGGCTGACTTTCTGCTGAGGATTATAAAGATCCTAAAGCGGGTCCAAGTGTGGGGAACTCTCATGAGAGAGACCGGGTTTCTGCTGGAGATTGATCCAGAGTGATCAGTGTTATTTCCTATGTTTGAAAGGAACTTGAGAATGTCTTTGAGACTCAAGAGGTTTAGACTGTCCAAGTCTAGATCTTATCTTTTGTACAATGCCCAAGAGGAGGTACGGGCATTAAGGGATGAGTATCAATCCTAAAATGGCCGGAGTTTCGACACTGGAAGTACTGCTCTAGCGAAGGATGACTAAGTTCTGTCTTATACCTTTAAGAGGTCATCAGGGTCCTTGTATGAAGCCCGAGAGAAGGCATGAGAACTTCTAAGAAGCCGAAGGGTCCTTGTACAACGCCCAAGAGAAGGCGGGGATGCTTTTAGGAAGCCTGTGGGTCCCTAAAATAAGAGAAGTTCAAGAAATGCAATTCACAGAAAAGAGATCATTCCAGGAAAGTTTGAGAATTTGGATGAAACTCAAGAGATGCCATTCACAGAGAAAAGATCATCTTTGGGGAGTTAGAGTTTCTTTGACAATTTCTAAGGGTGACAATCTGAGAAAAGGTTCACTGAGAATACTGCCTGTCTCTTTGATCCATATTGTTTAACCCCAAGAGAAGGGAAGACTGTATCTGGAAATCCTATGGGGATCTAGTTTTGTTTGTATTTAAGAGTGACCAACAAGGCTTTACCTAGTGCTAGACGTAGTTGCTGGGGGAAACTTTAAATAACTATACTAGTATTACACAGTGGATATGTGACAAGTATATAAAAGGATGTGAAAGAAAACTTACAGCGAAACAACCCCACAATACAGTTATTTATATGAAAGCGGTAAATGAAAGCGGATAAACACTTACCCGTTGTAGAGCTTCCATGCTGTTTTGTTAGTTGTTCAACAAAGAAAGTTTTGATAACAATCTATATTTGAATTCAAAATCAAAGGAGAAAGTGCTTTGAAAATATTGTTGGGGCTTACAGCTCAAGGAGAGGCCCAAGTTTTAACGATGATCGCACCGTTGTTTTAAAATTTGTACAAAGGGACTTATACAATATGTGAGGCCCAAAAAGTTTTTATGTACAAGAGGATGGGTCTTACACTCTATTAGAGGCCCAAAGTCTATTTTTTTTATAAGAGATAAGACTTACAAATCAAGGAGAAGCCCAGGGTTATTTGTTTGAAAACGGCGATCGCGCCGAGGTTTTTGAAAACACAGTGGGTCTTACACAACATCTGAGGCCCAAAAAGTTTTGGCTTTCAAAAAGGGTTGGGTCTTACACTCTATTAGAGGCCCAAAGATTTTGTTTTTGAAAAGGAATGGGACTTATAGCTCGAGGAGAGGCCCAATTGGTTTTGTTAAAAAGGCGTCGATCGTGCCGAACTTTTTGATGGTATCGGGACTTATACAATACACTGAGGCCCAAAATATTTTGGTTTTCAATAGGGGTTGGGTCTTACACTCTATTAGGGGCCCAAAGTTTTTGAAAATGATTTGTTTAGGGTGATTAGGATCAAAACCCTAAATTAATTTCAAAATGTATTTTAATTAAATAAAAATTTAATTAAAATGATCAAAATTATCAAACATGTGTGAAAAACAAGTTGTGAACTTGGATTAATGTTTGAAAAATCATGTTTATATCCACAAAATGATTGGAAACCAATTAAGTTTGGAAAATCAAGGAAGAAAAAATATTTTAAATGTTAAAAAACAAATAAAAGATTAATTCTTTGCAAAAATATCAAGTATATGAAATAAATAATATTTTTGGGAATTTTTGGCAAAATAAAATATTTTAACATTTTTGTGAATTATTAAAAAATGAATCAACTCAAAATCATTAAAACTCAGAGAGAAATTAATTTTTGAATCAATTAAATAAAATCACAAAATTCAAATATTCAAATATTCAAAAAATGGCGCCAAGAACACACCAAGAACACGCGCCATCCCTCGATTTCTGCAGATTTGCATTTTCTCACCGATCTCACTGAATAATTGATGAAATCACACAATCCACATATCAATCTACTCGTTTTCACCTCACGATCATGTCTATGGTCTTTAATTTCATTTATTTTAAGCATGGAATAAGAAATCAAGACAAAATCTCAAGAACCCTAAAATTTGCATGAAGGCTGAGAATTTTGATACACGAATCAAACAAAGCAATTAATTGAGGGGAAACATTGTATGCATGATTATGAACATTTTGCAAAAGTATTGTGCGAGGAAATATGCATAGATTAAGAGATGACCAAGTTTAGGCTTACATGAAGGTCGTGACAGCAAGAGCAAAGTGATTTTTGAGTTGGAGGTATTACAGATGTGTTGTGATGATCTGAACAGCTTCCCTACACCATATGGAGTGTGTTTGAATGTCTGGACTTGATTGGAAATGGCTGGATCACTTCATGGCATCCTAACTGCAACTTGGTTGAAAACATGAGCAACTGGCTGGTGATTCTGAGAAATCAGTGTTCCAGATGTGGTGTAAGTGTTTGGATTACTTCTATATGATGTTTATGAGGTGTGTGTGTGTGTGTGTGTGTGTGTGTGTGTGATTGACTTGGTTGGAATGGTTCTCAAACTCAAAACCCGATAACGACTTGCTTTGGAAGGCAATTTTGGAGTGAAAGAAGAGATTTTGAGGAAAGCATCAGTTTGATGGCTTTGGTGTACTTAAACTGAGCACAAATGAGCCCTATTTATAGTAGAGCAAGTTTGTTTTGCAAGGAATAGTGAATGGCAACTGCAGCAAATCATTGTCCAATTGGATGATTTTGGAATCTTAAGTCTCCTCTAGCCATTGACTAGAGGTTAGAGCACAGGCCTTTGGTTCCCTAGTTCAAAGATTATCCTTGACTCATTCAGTTGGAAAAGGCTCAGTTCATGCCACCTTGGTGCATCCATTGAATGCTCCAAAACAAAATTGGAGTCTTGTCCCCTTTTTAGGCATTTCTAGGGTTGGCATGCTACTTTTGGTTCCAAAGACTTAGGAGGCTTATGGATCAGTGTTTGTTCCTCCTTGGTCTCCCCCTGAGGTGTTCAGATGGATAAACTTGTTTGTCATTTGCACAATTTGATCAAATCGAGCAAAATGCACAAATCTGCCTGCCATGACAGTTGCAGCAAGGCATATTGTCATTGTCATAACTTTTAGCTCAAATGGGATTTGATGGAGTTCTTGGCCATTTTAGAAAGCTCTCATATGATACAACATATGTGTGATCATATTTTATCTTGAAACTTTTTGGATCCAAGTGAAAAATGCCCCTACATTTTGAAAAAAGTGAAACAGATTCTCACTAAGTGTTGGAAAAAGTGGCATTTTCATGTTTTTGTCATTTTGGTCACTCCATAACTAAAAATCCATGGAGAATTGGAGTGAGGTGTAGTTGACACTTTTAAAGTATGCCATGCGAGCTACAAATCCATCTTTGGATCAGCCAAAATGGTTGCTTGGATCACAAGTTATGATCCTTGGAAGTTGGTACCCTAGCCACTTTGTTCCATAACTTAGAAAATTTCTAAGTTTTTTATGGTTACACCTTTTACAAGTTATCCCACTTTTATTGATTTTTCTTGATGAATGATGATTCCAATCACACATTAACATCATTTTAGGGTTAGGGAACCATAATTGATCAAAAAATCCAAAAGTCAAACTTTTACTTTTGGGCACAGTTGACTTTTTGTCAGATGAATTCCAAACTGTGCGATCCTCTATGAAATCAAGTCCTTGACCCAAATCAAACTTGATGGATTGATTTAATAGGTGTTATAGTGTGTATCGAATCATGCCCCAAGGTTTGGGAGCATGTCCTGGTCAAAAGTCAATGGCACAGTTGACTTTTTCCGCGAAACCCTAAATGTGGTCCTGATGAACTTCAAACTTGTGAATTAAGCTTCTTGGATCAATCCATTGTTGCAAATGGATAAATGTAGTGTATTAGGTTCCTCAAATCATGTCTTGAGGTCTTGGCTCATGTTTTGTCCCAAAAGTCAACTTAAGGGTGAATTAGGTCAAGAAACCCTAATTCCTGATTTTTTATGAATGTATCCCCTGAGGCTAAATTGACTTGAGGATTGGGTTTATGAGGCCCCTTAGAGTATTTTGGGTTATGCTTTGAAGCATTGGCTCATGCCCAGAGGAAAATTTCCATCTGGAGGCCCTGGTCGACCAAAACCCTAATTTGGTGACATTGGCGATCTTGAGGCTTAATCCACTTGAAATGTTGCAACCCTGTGCTTGATTCTTGACATGGGAGTCCTCTTGATCCATTGTGGATGTTTGAGAGGTTAGACAAGTTGAAGATCATGTCATTCCTTGATTGATCCTTTGTCTAAGAGCTTTGAGAGGGCTTGAAACCCTAATTCTTAGCTGTAGTGAATGCTCACCCATCTGTGAGGAGATTGATGAGGCATGAAGGTACATCCATATTGTGATGATAATTTTCACAATGATGGGAGATCTTAGTGGTCAAAATTTGGGGTATGCCAGATGCCCCTATTTAATCTTCTTGGACCCGAAGGTGTAAATGGCGAAGGTATTCGGGCATTCGGGGTGCAAGAGGATTAAATATCGAAATACCCAAAATTTTGACAGTGATTATGAATGGGAGTATGTGCATTCATCTTCTTTTGCTAAGCGTTGATACTCAGAAAAGGTAAAACTTCCCCTCTATCCTGGTTTCCTACCAAGGAACTGGTCTCAGTTTCTGATGTAAACTTCCCCTCGATCCTGGTTTCCTACCAAGGAACTGGTCTCAGTTTCTAAAATAAACTTCCCCTCGATCCTGGTCTTTAGCCATGGAACTGGTCTCAGTTTCTTTTGTCAATAAACTTTCTTGAAAAGGGACGCTATTTGTAGTGGTTTTCATCAAACTTCTCGTCGGGTTTACTGGGGAGATGCCATTTGATGGGAAAAAGTTTTGATGTCAGACTTGCTGGGGGAACCCATTCGTCTGAGCTGTAAAGGCACACAAACTTCTCTATCGGAGATGTCATTTGTTGACTCTACTGGGGAAAATGAGTCTCTTTGAGAGACTCCCCTCGCTTGGGGATATTACATCACACTTTCCTCGAGATCTTCTCGGAGGAAAGGCCATGTGATGTAATCCAATTTTGAGGTGCTGATGACTTCATTAACATTGACTTTTAGAAGAGAAAAACCAATGTGTTGCTGAGAGTCTTTAGTTGCGAGGCTTTCTCTGGGGATTTTCCTTAATCCGGGAAAGCGAGGATATCATCTTCAATGGAGAAGAGTGATGTTCGTCGACTGTCTTCTTGTCTTTCAGAGGTTCAAGTTATCAAAGTGGTCGAGGACTGACTCCAATCCAGAAATAAACTGGGGGAGAGATTTTTCAGACAAAACATTTCCTGACGAGGAAATAACTGACAACTCGATTGAGAGGACTTTTATCACTAGGGGACAAGAGCAACTAGAGTGATAGTGATGCAATATGAATGCAAATAAATAATGCATGATGTATATATGTACATGCTGATAAAATTGACACGACATACAGACTGATAGATGAACACGACTGGATACTCGGCCACCGCGGGGGATGAAAAGTATCGCTGGTCCAAAAGTAGCAATTCTACTTTGCTTAGGAGAGATAGTCCCTGTGGAGAACAACCTTAATCGGGCTTAGTAGATAAGAACTCTGCCGGGGGTGTCGGACGGAATATTCACATCTGACACAGCTGATCCTTCATTCAAGTGCACTGGTTTAAAAGGAGTGCTTTGATTATGCACTTTGAAGCTCGATTACTTCTGGAGAAACGATCGATGTTCTTTCGATGTTCAACAGTCAAAAGAAATTGCCATCTCTATTTTAAAAGCAGAAAAAGTTGACAAGCAAATTAATTTTGTTTTATTTCAAGAATCGTTAATCATACTAAAATGTCGTTCTGTAAAGCTAAAACAAATGTGAATTGCAAAGAAAAGCACTAGGGCTCGAATTTTATTAATAGGATGGAGATAAACCAAAACGCGTGATTCCATGGAGTATTTACAAAGTTTAGAAAATGTTAATTTAAGGGGAAAGGGCTACATTGAAACATAACGACCACTATCCTTCTACCAACTTTGAATTCTGGACATTCTGAGCTTCCGTCGAAGATGACCTTGACTGGAGTTTTCCTGACGGATGGCATGACTGATGCAGGAGGACTTGCCCCTTTGTTGAACGTAGTTACTTGCCATTATCCCTAACTTTTGCCTAGATTGTACTTTGAGGTTTCCAATCCACCGGGATGATTCTTGATTATGTCTCTAATTTTTGCCTGGACCGCCCTTTCGGGTTTTCAATCCACCGAGATGTTTTTTTTTTTAATTTAAGCGAAGTATTTCTTGACTACGTCAACATTTGTGGGGTAGGCAAATTCCTCTCCATCTATAGTCGCGAGTCTCAAGGCATCGCCTGAGAAAGCTTTCTTGACCACATAGGGGCCATCGTAATTCGGAGTCCATTTGCCCCGAGAATCAGTGAGGAATGATTGTATCTTCTTGAGCACAAGGTCTCCTTTTCTGAAGACGCGAGGTCGGACATTTTTGTCAAACGTCTTCTTCATCCTTTGTTGATACAACTGACCGTGGCATAGTGTCGTTATTCTATTTTCTTCTATCAGATTCAGTTCATCGTGTCAACTTTGACACCATTCAGCCTCTGTTAGCTTAGCTTCCATCAATACCCGGATTGATGGGATCTCTACCTCTATAGGGAGTACTACTTCTATGCCATATACTAGAGAGAAAGGGGTTGCCCCTGTTGAAGTGCGGACAGATGTACGATAACCGTGAAGAGAAAAAGGTAACATCTCGTGCCAGTCTTTGTTGGTTACAACCATCTTATGAACAATCTTCTTGATGTTCTTGTTAGCCGCTTCTCTCGCTCCGTTCATATTAGGTCGGTAGGGAGATGATTTATGGTGCTCAATCTTGAACTCAGCACACAACTCTTTCATCATCTTATTGTTCAAGTTGGATGCATTATCAGTAATGATCTGGCTTGGAACACCATAATGGCAGATGAGATTGTTTTTGATAAAGCGAACCACGACTTGTCGGGTTACATTAGTGTATGACGCTGCTTCAACCCATTTGGTGAAGTAGTCAATAGCTACTAGGATGAACCGATGTCCGTTTGAAGCTTTGGGTTCGATCATGCCAATCATGTCGATTCCCCATATGGAAAAAGGCCACGGGGAAGAAAGAACTTTGAGATGTGTAGGCGGTACATGGATTCTGTCTGAGTATATCTGACACTTATGGCACCTCCTCATGTACTTGTAACAATCAAATTCCATGGTCAACCAGTAGTACCCTGCCCTCAGAATTTTTCTAGCCATTGTGTGTCCGTTGGCCTGGGTGCCAAAGGATCCTTCATGAATTTCTTTTATCAACATGTTTGCCTCTGGTTTGTCTACGCATCGGAGCAAGACCATGTCAAAGTTTCTCTTATAAAGTGTATCCCCGCTCAGGAAGAAGCTTCCTGCTAGCCTTCTGAGGGTCTTTCTGTCCTTTCTTAATGGCCCAGGTGAGTATTCCAGTTTCTGAAGGAAGCATTTGATATCGTGATACCAAGGTTTGTCGTCTATGACTGCTTCGATCATGAAGATGTAAGCGGGCCTTTTAAGGCGCATTATGTCGATCTTAGGTATGTCGTTCCATTGACCTACACTAATCATGGAAGTGAGAGTGGCTAATGCATCAGCCATGTGATTCTCTTCACGAGGGATATGGTGAAACTCAACTCTGTTGAAGAAGGGTAACAACCTTCTCGCATAGTCTTTGTAAGGAATCAGTCTTGATTGGTATGTGTTCCAATCTCCTTTGATCTGATTGATAACCAGGGCTGAGTTGTCATATACATCCAAGTTCTTGACCCGTAAGTCGATTTTCTTTTTTTAGACCCATGATGCAAGCTTCGTATTCGGCCTCATTGTTTGTGCACTTAAATGTTAGTCTGGCAGTGAAAGGAATGTGGGTACCCTGAGGTGTTATGATGATTTCCCCAATTTCGTTCCCATAATGATTAACAACTCTGTCAAAGATTAGTCCCCATTAGGAACCTGGTTCTGGCCCTTCACTGGGTAGCAGTTCATCGCAGTCTTTCATTTTTAGATACATAACATCTTCGTCTGGGAAGTCGAACCCGATTGATTCCTGATCGTCAATCGGTTGATGAGCCAAATGATCGGCTAAAATACTTCCTTTTACGGATTTCTGAGCATGGTACTCGATGTCGTATTCTGATAACAACATCTGCCAACAGGCAATCCTTCACGTGAGAGCAGGCTTTTCAAAGACATACTTGATTGGATCCATTTCCGAGATTAACCAAGTAGTGTAATGAATCATGTACTGGCGGAGATGTTTGGCTGCCCAAGCCAAAGCACAACAAGTTTTCTCAAGCATAGTGTACCGAGTCTCGCAGTCGGTGAATTTCTTGCTCAAATAGTAAATGGCAGACTCTTTCCTTTTGGTTTCGTCTTGTTGGCTAAGTACACAACCCATTGAGTCTTCCAAGACTGTTAGGTAGATGATCAGTGGTCTTCTTTCCACTGGAGGTGATAGAATCGGTGGGTTCAACAGATATTTCTTGATACTATCGAAGGCGGTTTGGCAGTCTTCTGTCCAAACGCAGTCCTGATTCTTTTTGAGTAATTTGAAGCTTGGCGCACACGTCGCGGTCATGAGGAATATAAATCTGGAAATGTAATTCAGACGTCCCTAGAACCCCCTAACTTGTTCTTCAGTCCGTGGAGAAGGCATTTCTTGAATGGCCTTGACCTTGACAGGATCAACCTCAATTCCTTTCTGGCTGACGATGAACCCTAGAAGTTTCCCTAAACGGACACCGAAGGTGCATTTGTTGGGATTCAAGAGGAGTTTGTACTTTCTCAGACGCTCGAACAGTTTTGACAGGTGGGTCAGATGCTCCTCCTCTGTTTTAGATTTTGTAATCATATCATCGACATATACCTCTATTTCTTTGTGTATCATGTCATGAAAATGAGTAGTCATGGCCCTTTGATAGATTGCCCCGGCGCTTTTCAAACCAAACGACATTACCTTGTAATAAAAGGTACCCCATGGGGTGATAAAGGAAGTTTTCTCCATGTCTTTCGGCGCCATTTTGATTTGGTTATAGCCCGAGAATCCATCCGTGAAAGAGAAGACTTTGAACTTTGTTGTACTATCTACCAGCATGTCAATGTACGGTAAGGGAAAGTCATCCTTCAGACTGGCTTTGTTCAGATCCCTGTAGTCTACACACATTCTGACCTTTCCGTCCTTTTTCTGAACAGGTACTATGTTGGCTAACTGTTAGTAGAGTAATAGTGGGGGTTGTTTTTAATCGTATCCACAGGGATTGTTCGATATTTGATGCATGCCTTTCAATAGTTGTGGTATTCTAAGTTCAATGGTTTCAAAAGTTTCTCAATTGTGGTTAACATTCATTTGTAGCAAAGATTAATTGGTGACAAAGATTTTGTAAAAGTTTTGATAAAAGTATGTCAAGGTTAGGTTTCGCTAATCCTTTTCACGTATAAACGATTAATCAAGCATATGAACTCGGTTTCTGACCAATATAACCGCGTATCCTCCCGACTAATTTTATGTCTAAAGCGAAGTCATGAGTATCGTTGTTTAGACCGTTAGATGATGTCTCACGCTAATAATCTAAACAACGATCATTAAGATCAACACAATGCGAATAGAAAATCCCAAATCTATGTCTAGAGTTTGGTTTTTAAAAGATAAAATTGTTAGGTCATGATTTGTAGAATCTATTTCTAGAGCAAAACAAATCACACATGGATCATTAAGAGAAAACAACATCATCTATATTGATCAAATACTTTGGTCATACACAATAGATCAAAAGCAATACATAAAATTAGGATCAACTACCTCTAACTTCAACATTGAGTGTTTAGCTACCACTTCTCATGGTAGATTGGATAACAAGTAAAGAGAGGAGATGAATGAGCATCCACGATGAATAATCGAGAATGGATGCGACTTCAGCTTCTCCAAGTGAAAATCCACTCTTTGATGATCAAAATACTGTAAACTATGTTTTCTAGTGAAAATGAACAAGGTATCCCAAACAAATAAAGTGAAAATCTATTTATACACTTCTGAAATATGTAGAATTCGCACTGCGAGTGCATCATTCGCACTGCGAATGAGAGAAAATGGCATTTTAAGTTCCTCTGAGACTTAAACCGCCCCAAGCAAAAATCGTGCATTCGCAGTGCGAACCATTCATTTGCACAGCGAATCATTCGCTAGCTCATTCTCACTGCGAATAAACTAGCGAGCCAGGACAATCAAATTCCAGAACTTACTGCCACCCTTCGCTAGCATACTCGCACTGCGAAACAACCAGCGAGCCTTCGCTGGACCCTCACCAGGAGTTCACAGTGCGAACTCTTTGTCATTTCAAAAGTGGAACTCACTGCCATCATTCGCTGGCGCCTTCGCTGACGTTCGCAGTGCGAACCTTCGCTGGGCCTTCGCCAGATTCTTCGCACTGCGAATGCTCTGTTGCAGCACAGTTTCAGTGGAACTTGCATCCACTCCACGTGTCTCACACTTTTGCTCCTTTTATGCCTAAACCTGCACATTAACACACAAATTACAAGCTCCACACATGTATTCCAATGTACGCATTACAACATAATTTACCGCTTAAATTCACAATTTACCATTGGAAAGAAATGAAAAATGCCAAGTATTTCATACAAATATATAACATGTTTGACATCTAACAAACTCTCCCCAACTAACTCTTTGTTTGTCCTCAAGCAAAGTATGCCTCGATAGAGGATTTGCTCGAGCATTCAATTCAACCAAGACGCGAAAAACGGCTCAACTAAACAACAATCACAACAATGCAACAATTACCCAATTCAAGAACCTATAATGTAAAAGAATTTTCCTCTTAAACAATTTCAAACAATGTTTCAAGAGACAACTAACTCTTCCTACACATGTCATTCTACACTCCTCTTCGAAAACGGATTGAAGGCAAACGTGCATACAAACACGGGACAGATACACTCAAATGACCAATGATGCAATACTAAGCAATTCATACCATATCTCAATGAACACAAAAGAAATCATGGAAGTAAAATATCACTAAGGACTTCAAGGTTGTAGCTTGGTCGGGTAAACAAAAAAGGGACATTTCTTATGGCCATTGAAACGAAATTGCCGAAGCAAAAGAACATTCACTATACACATATTCACACATCTCAACTTTATTTCACCAATTTTTCATTACACCTTCACAAACTACCGTGCACAATTATTGACTCTACACATTTTTTTCATTCAAGCAAGCATTTTCTCATTTGTACAACATATTCACACTCTTTTCTTTACATGCTTACTTCAATTTTTTTCTAAATTTGGAGTAATGCACCCATCTTCTTTTTATTCTCCCCAACTCATTTTCGACTCAACCTAAAGTGAATGTTCCTTGCGTTTTAAGGCAAGGAAGTAAAAGTATCCAATTTCAAAGGTTCAAGAAAAAAATGTTAGAAACACACCAAATTCAGTGATGAACCAAACTTGCAAATTATGTACATAAAACAAGTTCATCACTAAACTGAGTTCTAAACTGTGTAGGCTCAAAGGGGCTATCAAATGCTCACACCTCACGGGTGAATTAATATATGGACATGGTTGTGCTCACTTTCAAAAAGTGCCTTGATCACTTCTCCTACTTCCACAAAATCACATGGTCACAAGATAAGGCATGAATTAAAAGTAAAAACAACATTCATCAACAATCCTTAGCATATAATAACACTTAGGAGGCTTCTCACTTTAATGGTTTTTGATTTTAAAATGACACATGCATTCAAAGGAAGTTGTAACATGAAACAACATTATCAATCGCACAAGACACAAAGTTCTAAAACATACAAAATTCTCAAACCAGGTAACAATGTACCTTGTCGCAACACAATTCTTAAGATACTATCATAGCCCTCACATCATGGAGGAATCTTTCTTTAAAAATCAAGAGTCTCCAACCTACTTCCAAAATTCCATCATAAAAGAAGGAACATTAACATGAAAACATATTAACAATTTAAGTAGAAGTGCAACAAAAATAATTTACTCAAAACGCTTAACATTACTAATAATAATAAATAAAGTGCTTGGTGTAAGAACACCTACAATATCCAAAATGGTACCACTAGGGTACAAGTACACCAATATCAAAATATTCCACTATGTGGATACAATAGACAAGTAAAAGCTGAAAAATACAAAATATAAGAAAACTTCACTTTGGAGACCAAAGGAAGTGCACAAGCCTGAAAATCACAAAATTAGTCCTCTTCCGACTCAGTCTCCAAAACCTCGGTAGCCATCTCATCCTCATCTCCCTCATTAGAAGTATTACCAGAAACCTCCACATCGGTGCCATCTCCCTCTATCTCATCACCATCTTCATCCTCATTAGCATCATCACCTGTAGGACCACCAGCTGAATCCTCTCCCCCTCCGAAAACTGGCTTGGCCTCAGGCCATCCAGCATGTGCGAGGAACTGCTCCCTCGACATCATAGTATGCTCCGCGGTGGGATCCCGAATCTGCAGCTGGAGTACCTGCATAAAGTCATGTAAATCAAGCATGGCGTGCTGAGAAGCAGCCATCCAATCCCAGTTATATTGGCAGATCTCCTGCTGATAAGGATAGAAATTCGGCGACTCAAAAGTACCACCCCCACTCGTACCAGCCCCTGCAGCAGCAGCAGCCCCTGAAGACTCAGTCCTACCACCCTTAGGTTTGCAAAATTTATCGACATATCGATCATCGATAGCCGACGTGATAGTGACCTGACGACGCGAAGGCAAATTAACACCAGCTTCAGCACATAAGGACATGATTAGGCACGAAAATGCAAGAGAGGAATTTTTCCTCGAAGCATTCCCTCCTAATCCACTCTCGACAATGGACCTTATTTCATCTGCTATTATCCTCGCGACATCAATCTCCACGTTTGTAAGGATGCTGTGCACTAAATGGGCCAGAGGAATCGGAACAGTAGAGGAATATGACTTTGGCTTAATGTTGGTGACAACCAAAAGTAAAACAAGTTGGGCCAAAGGTAACATGTCCTCTCGATGATACCGAACAGTAACTCCCGAAAGGTTGAACTTCACATTTTTACCCGGGCGCAACAAATCAGAGGTCATTTGTGTGATATCCCTATTACGGTTAAGGTTCCTATGGTAATCATCTTCCTCACTGGCACGCAATGGAAGAGGGTCTCCAAGAACTTGGCTAATGGTCCTTCTGTCAAACCTCACAGTTTTCCCTCCAACAATAGTAATCTAATTAAACAGACCCCCCTCATCAGGAAGGGCGTTGGCATAGAATTCTCGAACCATCTCCACATTGTACGAATCCAGGGGCGTTATCAGCTAATCCCACTTTTTTTTTCATGCAAGAGGGCAGCAGCTACCAAATGATAACTCCCCTGATCATTCAGAATAAATCTCTTCTCAGCAAGGATGGTCCTTGTCTCCAATACCTCATATCTCTGAGCCTTCCTAATACCCTTGAACCGAGTGTCGTCGAACGTGATCGGTACCTGTCTGGATGTTATGCTTTTCTTTTCTTGATCATGGTTTTAGGACCCATCTACACAAATGACAAATAAATCCCACACAAAAACACAAAGACAGATCATTAGAAATTAGGACATACATGCATTAGAAAGAACTAAGAAAAAACAAAAATCTGGGCTGCTCGCTAAAACACTCGCACTGCGAATCATGGCGAACGCTCACCCCAGATTCGCAGTGCGAACAAGCCAGCGAATGCATGAAAACTTTGAAAAAAATTGCAGACCCAAATTTCACTACATAACATGATTCTAAATGTATTCTCTACTAAAAAACCAGCAGAAAATTTGACATGCATTGAACAACCCCAAACAGAATTTAACCCTAAACTTTCTACACATTCTCATGCATAATTCACAAACACAATCCAGTTAATTAGAAAGCACAGAGAAAAGAAATTCAAACCTGGTTGGAATTGGCAATTGAGTAAAAGAAATTGGAGAGATGGAAAGAAAATGCACGTGAGAGGGAAGGAAGACTTGAGGTTTTTTTCCTTTTCCTTTTGGTTAAAAGTGAGAGGCAAGTGACTAGGGTTTGGTCCCCCCAAGTCATCAGCACTTCAACATGGTTCTTGGGCCTACGTGCAGGCCCACCCATAACAAAACCCTCTTTTTTAATGATGTGGCAGCAAAACCACAAAGTCTGGTTCGCTGATGTTCGCAGTGCGAATGGGTAGCGAACGCTCGCCCCAGATTCGCAGTGCGAACAAGCCAGCGAACAAGACAGCTTTTCAAAATTTTGAGGTCTGTCTTGCTGCCATACTGTACATGATACAATACTATAAAAACACTTCAAACAGCAAATAAAAGAAAAATACTTACAATGTTGGGGTGCCTCCCAACCAGCGCTTGTTTAACGTCGGCTAAGCTCGACGGTCCACCGCAATCTCACGGATCGCGGAAGGGAACAATGGCGGGATTCCGCTCGAAATCACCTCCAAGGTACACTTTCAATCTTTGGCCGTTCACAGTCCAATTCTCTTTGGTTGTTGTGTCTTCAATTGTAATCGCTCCATAAGGCTTGATTTCTAGGATCCGAAACGGACCTGACCATTTAGACCTTAACTTTCACGGGAACAATTTTAATCGAGAATTGAATAGCAGGACCAGCTCTCCCACCTCAAATTGCTTGATGATTATTTTTTTTTCATGGTAAGACTTTACACGCTCTTTGTACAGTTTATTGGAATCGTACGCCTGAAGGTATAATTCATCCAATTCCTGTAATTGCAGTTTTCTTTTTTCGCCGCTAAGAGTTGGATCAAAATTTAAAAATTTTAAGGCCCAAAATGCCTTGTGCTCCAACTCCACGGACAGATGGCAATTCTTACCATACACAATTTTAAATGGTGTGAGACCGATCGGAGCCTTAAAAGCGGTCTGATACGCCCACAAAGCATCATCCAATTTGTTGGCCCAATCTTTTCTCAAGGCCGAAACAGTTTTCTCCAAAATACGTTTTATCTCACGATTGGATACCTCCGCTTGACCATTAGATTGAGGATGATATGGTGTGGCAACCTTATGCTTCACACCATACTGCTCCAAAGCTTTGTCAAGCTGAGTGTTACAGAAGTGAGACCCTCCATCACTTATTAACACTCTAGGAGTACCAAAACGCGTAAAAATGTGTCTTTTCAAAAATTTCACAACAGTTTTTCTATCGGCTTTAGCGCAAGCTATCGCCTCCACCCACTTAGACACATAATGAACGGCGACCAAAATATATTCATTGGAAAAGGAAGATGGGAATGGACCGACAAAGTCGATCCCCCAATAGTCAAAAACTTTGATTTCCAACATATTCTGTAAAGGCATCTCGTGCCGTCGTGAAATTCCTCCACTTCTCTGGCACCTGTCACAACTAAGGGCATGCGCATGTGCATCTTTGAATAAGGACGGCCAATAAAAGCCCGATTGAAGGACTTTAGTGGCCATTCTCAACCCATTAAAGTGTCCTCTATACGGAGAGTTATGACAGAGCCACAAAATATTCATGGATTCCTCCAATGAGACACACCTTCTTAAGAGGTTGTCGACACCAAGTTTAAATAAATAAGGTTCGTCCCATACGAAAGACTTGGCGTCAGACAAAAATTTTCTTTTTTGGTGGTGCGTTAGACCGTCCGGTATCAATCCAGTGGCTTTGTGGTTAGCCATGTCGGCGAACCACTGTCTAACCTGCACTCTAAATAATTTTTCATCCGAGAACTCCTCTTTGACCTCAAATTCATTCTTGGTCACGTCAACGTTTACCAGGCGGGATAAGTGATCCGCCACCAAATTCTCGGATCCTTTTTTGTCACGAATTTCAAGATCAAATTCCTGTAACAAAAAGATCCAACGAATAAGCCTCTGCTTAGAATCAGGTTTAGTGAGCAGATACCTTATAGCCGAGTGGTCCGTGTAAACGATGACTCGTGAACCAATCAAATAGGAACAAAATTTCTCCAACGCATACACTATGGCAAGCAACTCTTTCTCAGTTGTTGCATAGTTAATTTGAGCCCCGTTTAAAACTTTGCTTGCATAATGTATAGCGTGGAAAACTCGTTTTCCTCTGACCCAAAATAGCCCCAACCGCACAATCGCTTGCATCGCACATTAATTCAAAATCCAATTTCCAGTTAGGTGCAACGATTATCGGTGAGGTAGTTAAACTCTTTTTCAAAAAATTAAAAGCAAAAAGGCAAGACTCGTCAAAGTCAAAAATCTTACCTTGGACGAGCAAGTTGCTCAACGGCTTTGCGACCTTTGCGAAGTCCTTGATAAACCTTCGGTAAAACCCGGCGTGTCCAAGAAAGCTCCTTATACCTTTGACATTCATCAGTGGTGGCAATTTCTCAACAACGTCCACCTTGGCTTTATCAACTTCAAGGCCTTTTGAAGAAACTTTGTGACCGAGCACAATTCCTTCGTTCACCATAAAGTTGCATTTTTCCCAATTAAGCACCAAATTGGTTTCCACACATCGTTCCAACACCGTATCCAAAATTTTCAAGCACAAATCAAACGATTGTCCAAAAACGGAGAAATCATCCATAAAGACCTCAATTGTCTTTTCGATCAAATCCGAGAAGATAGCTTGCATACACCGCTGAAAAGTCGCTGGTGCATTACATAATCCAAACGACATCCTCCTATAAGCGAAGATTCCAAAAGGACATGTAAAAGCGGTTTTTTAGTGATCCTCCGGGATCACAATAATTTGGTTGTAACCCGAATAACCATCCAAAAAACAGTAGAATTATTGACCGGAAAGCCTTTCGAGCTTTTGATCCATAAAAGGTAGAGGGAAATGATCTTTTCTCGTAGCTTTGTTCAACCTACGGTAGTCGATGCACATTCTCCACCCGGTAACGATTTTTGTTGGAATGAGCTCATTTTTCTCGTTTCGGACCACCGTTAATCCGCCTTTTTTCGGTACCACATGCACCGGACTAACCCACGGGCTATCAGAAATGGGATAAATCATTCCGGCATCTAACATTTTCACCACTTCTTTTCTAACCACTTCTTTCATGATTGGATTTAACCGGCGTTGAGGTTGAGCAACCGGTTTAAAATCTTCCTCCATAAATATGCGGTGCATGTAATATGAAGGGCTTATGCCTTTGAGACCGGACAACGTCCATCCCATTGCATCCTATTTTTTCTCAACACTTGAATTAAGCGGCTCTCCTCGTTTTCAGACAAAATACTACTTATGATCATCGGTTTATTACCACCGTCATCGAGAAAAGCATACTTCAAGGTTGATGGTAACACTTTCAGCTCAAGTTTAGATGGTTCATCATTAACCACTTTTTTTAGAATTTCCTCTTCATACTCCCAAGGATGCAATTCTTTCAAAGCTTCAAGCTCTAACAAACATTCTTCAAGAGCTTGCTCTTCTTCAACCGAGAATACTTCCAAGGAATCATCCAAAGCTCTTTGTAAAGGATTAATTACATGAATTTGCTTTGTAAATTCAAAACTTGCTTCCTCCGTTGCATCGATCCGGAAACAATCACCTTTATCTTTCTTGTTCTTCATGGCATCATAAAGATTGAAACACACCTCTTCATCTTGGACTCTCACTTTCATGAGACCATCGTCCAAGTCATTTGCCATTCGGGCAGTTTTCATGAAAGGCCTTCCAAGAATCAAAGGTGCATCCTTATCCTCCTCCATTTCAATGACAACAAAGTCTATCGGAAACAAAAATTTGTCCACTTTGACCAACACATCTTCCGCTACACCGTGAGGACGGGTAGTGGATTTATCGGCGAGTTGCAACGTCATTTGAGTGGACCTCAATTCCATGTGTCCTAACCGTTTCACAATCGACAAAGGTATCAAGCTGATACTAGAGCCCAAATCAATCAATCAGTTGGCAACATAGATGTTTCCTATCGTAACCGGCAATGTAACTCGTCCCGGATCACATTCTTTCCTCGGGAGAGTCCGTTGAATGATGGCACTACAACTTGCATCTACCATAATCATCTCTTGATCCGTATACCTCTTCTTTTTCGTGAGGATATCCTTCATGAATTTCGTATATTTAGGCATTTGCTCCAAAGCCTCGGAAAATGGAATATTTATTTGTAATTGTTTGAAAATATCCATAAACCGAGAATAGTGCCTCGCACTATCTTTCTTTGTAGGAGCATGAGGATATGGTAAATGTTGAATTGGAATATTGTTCATCGGCTCTTTTCCCTTCCTAGTTCTCTTTACTCTTTCTTCACTCTCTATTTTTCTCTCATTCTCACTTTTTTCCTTTTCATTTTCAACTAAAACACCCTCAAAATTTTTTTCTACTTCAATCTCCTCACTATCTTTTTCTTTTTCATTTTCAACTACAACCTCCTCCTCCACAACTCTTTTACCTACACCCATGTCAATCTCTCTTCCACTTCTTGTGAGAATTGCTTTGCAATCTTTAGGATTCGGACGCGTATTTGCCGTAAAGTGCCCTTTTTGTTGGTCGGCCAATTGTTTTGATAATTGCCCGACTTGTGTTTCAAGATTCCTTATGGCTCCATCGGTGTTCTTTTGGTTGGAAATTGCCATTTGCATAAATTGTGTGAGCGTATCCTCCATCTTCGTATTTCCAACTGGAGCTTGTGGAGGTTGAGTGTAATTTTGATATTGTTGACGGTTTGATGGTCCGGCTTCTTGCGGTCTCCATTGTTGTTGATAACCTTGGTTAGCCCTTTGTTGGTAACCTTGGTTACCTTGTTGATACAGAGGTCGGGGTTGATATCCTTGATTTCCCGCGTAGTTTGCTTCCTCCACAACGGGAGGACAATAACCGGTCGGATGGTCACCTCTACATAATTCACAAACTAACACTTGCACATTTTTACTTGAAGATTCCTGCATCTCTTTGAATTGTTGCGGCAATTTAGACATTTGCTTAGTTAACAACTCAACCTGTTGTGATAATAACTTGTTCTGCGCAAGGATAACATCGTTTGTTCCCAATTCCAACACTCCCGGAGTTCGTTGAGAAGGTCCACGATTGCGACTACCTTGATGATCGTTCAAGGCCATCTTATCAATGATATCTGTGGCTTCGGCTGCGGTTGTGCTTAACAAGGATCCACCAGCGGTGGCATCCAACAAGGTTTTGTGTACAAGTTGCAGCCCATTTCTAAATATATGAATTTGTGACAATTCATCAAAACCATGTCCCTTGCACTTTCTTAACATTGATTTGAACCTCTCCCAAGCTTCGTTGAGAGATTCATTTGCTCCTTATGTGAATACCGCGATGGCGGTCTTTGCTTCCATAAACCGAGTGTGAGGGAAAAATCTCTCCAAAAATTTCTCTTCCAATGCATTCCAATCCGTCATTATGGCCGTTGACTGATCAAGATACCATTCCTTTTCCTTCCCAATGAGGGAATGCGGGAATAATCTCTTAAACAGAGATTCCTCTTCTGCTTCCAGTGCACCAGTCGCTCCCGCTATTTCATAGAATTTTGTAAGATGGGTAAAAGGATCTTCATGATCCATACCCGTAAATGGACTTTGATATAACAGTTGAAGAATACCGGTCTTCATTTCAGCATGACGACCGTTGTGCGCATGGCGAGCGAACTGAGCATTGTGTCTCGGACTATTTGTGCATAGCCTAGAAGCAGGTGGTGGTGGTGGTGGTGGATCTGCCTCCATAACTGGAAGTATTTGTGGAACTGGTGGTGGTGTAGAAGTACTTTCCTCTTGTCCTCGCTTCTGTCTCGCTAGCTGCCTCCTTCGTCTAGTTCTGCTGTTGATTATACGAGCGGTTCTCTCAATCTCAGGATCGAAAAGAAGTTGGTCCGCCGGTAGTTTCCCTCGCATAAACTAAGTCTGCACACTAAACAAAACAGATTAACAAGTTCAAGATAAAGTTGGTAACAAGCTTAAAATAGCTCAACTATCGCAATGCTTGCAATATCACTTAGCAATCCCCGACAACGACACCATTTTGTTAGTAGAGTAATAGTGGGGGTTGTTTTTAATCGTATCCACAGGGATTGTTCGATATTTGATGTGTGCCTTTCAATAGTTGTGATATTCTAAGTTCAATGGTTTCAAAAGCTTCTCAATTGTGGTTAACATTCATTTGTAGCAAAGATTAATTGGTGACAAATATTTTGTAAAAGTTTTGATAAAATCATGTCAAGGTTAGGTTTCACTAATCCTTTTCACGTATAAACGATTAATCAAGCATATGAACTCGGTTTCTGACCAATATAACCGCGTATCCTCCCGACTAAGTTTATGTCTAAAGCGAAGTCGTGAGTATCGTTGTTTAGACCGTTAGATGATGTCTCACGCTAACAATCTAAACAACGATCATTAAGATCAACACAATGCGAATAGCAAATCCCAAATCTATGTCTAGAGTTTGGTTTTTAAGAGATAAAATTGTTAGGTCATGATTTGTAGAATCTATGTCTAGAGCAAAACAAATCACACATGGATCATTAAGAGAAAATAACATCATCTATATTGATCAAAGACTTTGTTCATACACAATAGATCAAAAGAAATACATAAAATTAGGATCAACTACCTCTAACCTCAACATTGAGTGTTTAGCTACCACTTCTCATGGTAGATTGGATAACAAGTAAAGAGAGGAGATGAATGAGCATCCACGATGAATAATCGAGAATGGATGCAACTTCAGCTTCTCCAAGTGAAAATCCACTCTTTGATGATCAAAATACTGTAAACTATGTTTTCTAGTGAAAATGAACAAGGTATCCCAAACAAATAAAGTGAAAATCTATTTATACACTTCTGAAATCTGCAGGATTCGCACTGCGAGTGCATCATTCGCACTGCGAATGAAAGAAAATGGCACTTTAAGTGCCTCTGAGACTTAAACCGCCCCAAGCAGAAATCGTGCGTTCGCAGTGCGAACCATTCCTTCAAACAGTGAATCAATCGCTAGCTCATTCGCACTGCGAATAAACTAGCGAGCCAGGACAATCAAATTCCAGAACTTACTGCCACCCTTCGCTAGCATACTCGCACTGTGAAACAACCAGCGAGCCTTCGCTGGACCCTCACCAGGAGTTCGCAGTGCGAACTCTTTGTCATTTCAAAAGTGGAACTCACTGCCATCATTCGCTGGCGCCTTCGCTGACGTTCGCAGTGTGAACCTTCGTTGGGCCTTCGCCAGATTCTTCGCACTGCAAATGCTCTGTTGCAACACAATTTCAGTGGAACTTGCATCCACTCCATGTGTCTCACACTTTTGCTCCTTTTATGCCTAAACCTGCACATTAACACACAAATTACAAGCTCCACACATGTATTCCAATGTACGCATTACAACACAATTTACCGCTTAAATTCACAAATTACCATTGGAAAGAAATGAAAAATGCCTAGTATTTCATACAAATATATAACATGTTTGACATCTAACACTAACCATTGAGGATATTCTGATGTAGCGAGGAAACCCGCGTCAATCTGTTTCTATACTTCCTCTTTGATTTTGACGGCCATATATGGGTGAGTCTATCTCAACCTCTGTTTTACTGGCAGACATTCTGATCTTAACGGTAGATGATGTTCCACGATGCTGGTATCCAACCCTGGCATATCCCGATAAGACCAAGCGAATACATCGGGAAACTCTTTGAGAAGCTTTATCAAACTTTCTTTGACAGTTGGACTGAGCAGTGCCCCAATCTTGACTTCTTTTCTCTCCTCTTCTGAACCCAAGTTGACCGTTTCCAACGGCTCTTTGTGAGGTTTAATGGACCTTTCTTCTTGTCTGAGTAATCGGGAGATCTCTTCTGGAATTTCTTTGTCATCTTCTTCTTCAGCCTCAAATACCGGGAATTCAAAGTTGGGAGAAGGCATTGGATCGTATGTTTCAATGAGGTTTAAAACAAGCAATCTGCATGACGTGATGATTGTTTTTTAGAAGAGATAGAGAAAATGCAAGAGTGTGTGCAGTGTATTTTTTGATAACTGCTTGTTTTTATTATTTGAGTTGTTTTTTAGGATTACCGTTTTCTAAAAAAGCGAAAAGTGAAAACAACAATAAATGCGGGAATTACAGAACGACGTTATTTTATTTACGATTTAGTCGATTCTTGAAACTACAGCCCTATAAAACAAAACTCAGTCGCTTTGGGCGAAGCGAAGAGGTATTTACAGAAAAGTGAGCCCTATCAAAACATCCGTTTCACCTGGGCAGGGTGAAAGGTCAAGATAAAGATGGCAATTACTTAGACCTATGGACGATCTTCGGGAATTCGACATTAACCCATTGGCGGCGAACTCCTTGGTGAATCACAAAATCTGGTACCTTTCTTGATTTGTCTCCAGAAATAACACTGATTTCTGGTGGAGCAGGATCATTGGAATCTGCCTCCCAGGTAGAGTTGTCGAAGGAGGATTCCTCAGTTGTATTTTGCATAGTATTTATGCTCTCAGGTAGATCTCCCCATCCAGTTGACTGGATGTCTTCGAGCCTGATACGAGAGCTTTCGGGAGCGGTGTACTTGACCATGAAGTAAAATTTTCCACTTGGTTGTCCCAGGGTGTCCCACACTTCTTTGGAACTGGAGGAGTCATCTCTCTCGATGACGTTGACCTCGGGAAAAGCATAGTTAATGAATTCTAGTCCTGCAAACTTTGCAAATTCATCGTCGCACTGAATATTTTCCGAATGACCTGAGTGTTGATCCCATGACATGGTGGGGACGCATGTATTCTTTTCAATGATGCTCATCTGATTTTCTTCGTTCGGCTGATTTTCTTACCCCAAGTCTCCTGGGTACGACTGCCAGATAGGTAGGCCATCCATTGGGCCAAAATAGTCGAGGTCAAAGTTGTATTTCATCAGAGTGTCCTCCTCTAATGATATGGGTGGAGCACGGCATCCTTCCGGATCACAATCTCCATATATCATTTTGATGTCGGACCTTGGTATAAATCTCGGACTCTGTGCGAGATAGCAAAATGGCGTAGGCACTTCTTCCTGAGACATATAGCCGTCCTCGTTAAGATAGGACTTCTACTCTTCATCTGTATCGGAGGCATCTCCCTCGTTGATGGTATGTACTTCTTGAGACACTGGGTGAAGGAAACCTCCACTATGGAAGAAGTTCTGAATGGGATGAAGACTTTCATTGTTAGCAGTTGTCTGGGTACAGGTTGCAGAAAAACCAAGACCCTTCTTTGTTTTATTGTCAGCAGGAATGACAAGTTGTCCCCATGCCTTTGCATTGTTACTTTTGATCACCTCGAGAGCATCTTTGTACGAGGATATTGATGTTCCCTTCTCTAATTGATTCTCACTGCTTACCGAAAGTGCCTGCTACTGAGTTCCAAGAACCTCCTCAGGTGCTACACAAGTGGACAATGATAGGTTACTCATGATCAAGGTTTGTTCTCCACAGGCCGTGACGAGTTGGTCATTCTTGACAAACTTCAGCTTCTGGTGAAGTGTCGAAGTGATTGCCCCAGCCTGGTGTATCCAAGGTCTTCCCAACAAATAGCTGTATGTTGCCCGGATGTCCATGACCTGGAAAGTGACTTGGAAAGTGTGAGGACCGATAGTTATGGGAAGGCCGACTTCGCCGATAACTATTATTCTAGATCTGTCAAATGCTTTGACGACGACCTCACTACCTCTCATCAGAGATCCTTTGAATGATAGGCGCATTAGAGTTGACTTTGGCATAACGTTGAGAGCCGATCCGGTGTCTACCAGTACGCTGGCTAAGGCATCGTCCTGGCAGTTGACTGTGATATTGAGCGCCATGTTGTGGCTTTTGCCTTCTTCTGGCAATCCCTCATCGCTAAACCCCAAGTTATTGCAAGAAGTGATGTTAGAGACGATACTGTCGAATTGTCTTATCGACACATCATGTTCCACAAAGGCCTGTTCTAAGACTTTCTGTAGAGCCTCTCTGTGGGCTTCAGAACTGAGTAAAAGAGATAACACAGATATCTTTAAAGGAGTTTGTAACAGCTGATCAACAATGTTGTATTCACTCCTCTGGATGAGCTTCAACATCTCATCGTTGTTTTTCAAAAGGCCGAGCTTGAAGGATTGACCGACTGGTTGATCAGGAACTTCCGTTTGAGGTTCCTTTTCTTTGTTGGGTTCTCTAATTGAAGATTCGACCGCTCCATGTTACTCGACTGATGTCTGCAATATTCACGACGGAGGGTAATGGAATTTCCTTTCCATTCTCAATTGTTGTTGCACCATATTTGTAAGGGATAACCTTAGTTGATTCGTACGGTAGCGGTCCCGGTAGATAGATAACTACAGGAGCCTTCTGATTTCTCTGACTGTCGTAAGTAACTTCAACCAATTCCTGGTTAAGAACCTTCGATTCGTCAAGTAGAGGGATGATGGTACATACATCTTTGGTCCCTTTAGAATCAGAGATCACGACAACATCCTTAATCTGATCAGTGAAATAGTTTGGCGTCTAGTTGATTGATCCGGAACTTGGACACGGTTCAATCTCCTTGGGAGCCAACTGACTTTGAAGGGCTGCTCGCACGAGGTAACATCCTTGATTATTTTTCGAGCAGACTCTATAGAGCTCGTAGTTGTGTGGTGGCACCTAGCCACGTCCGCTTTGAATGCAGTGTAACCTTACTAGGTCTATTTCCATAGATCGGACATCCTGACTTTGATGTCTAGTAGGGTTCCCGTTTGTCACACTGATTTGTTGCGTGTCTTCGTCTAGATAGATTGGAAGCCACCAATGGTTTAACAAGTGTTGTAAAGTTATTTGAACGAGAACACACCCTTGGTTACTCTCACAACATACTTCACAGCTCAGATAATCATGTGAAGTGAGAAAACCGAGTTGGACCTGCTTGGCGTGTAACTCCACCAAGCTGGTATTCATCAAACAAATATCGAAGATTTGAATCATGTTAACTTGATAAGGATTTCTATCATGGTAGTCCTGGATCTATCCAAGATCCATCTGACGCTGGAGGGCCTCTTGTACAAAAGAGCATCCCTGTTTATTTACCGAGCAAATCAGACAGGAATTATAATCGTGTCGCGGCTGATTATGATATTGGCTTTGCCTTAAGTACATTTCCACCAAGTTGACATTCATCGCACAGATGTCGTGGTTTTTAATGATGTTGGAATTTGCACAAGTCATGTTAACTCCACGAATTCGGTGCTCTTGGATCCACCCGAGATCCAATTGTTCCTGTAGAGCTGATTGCACCACAGAACATCCTTGATTGTTTCTAGAGCAGATATCACACTGGTGATAATTGTGAGATGGTACATGCCCGTATCCGCTCTATCTTCGATGCATCTTGACCAGGTTGGCCCTCAATAAGAGTACATCATGAATTTGATAGCTGTTGTTAGAGTCTCCCTCTATCAAATTTACCGCAGCTTTTTCGTGTTGAGGCAGCGGGTTCGTGAAAACATTCGGATTCATATCTTTGAAAGATAAGACCCCTCTCCTAACAAGCTTTTGCACATCAGATTTGAAACTGAGACAGTTTTCTATGTTATGCCCTGGTCCACCTTGATGATAAGGGCAAGTTTGATCCGCTTTGAACCAAAAAGGCGGATTTTCCGGTATTGTAAGAGGAGACCTGGTTTGGACATGTCCCTTGACCAGTAAGAGTGGAAACAATTCTGCGTACAACATGGGTATAGGGTCGAATCCTGGTGGTCGCGTTGTACGGTTGTTATTATATGGAGGACGAGCCTGCTGAAGAGGCTGTTGTGTCCTTTGCTGAAATTGTTGTTGATTAGGTTGGCTCTGAGCAACCTGAGGTTGATACGTAGGAACAACCGCAGAGTTGACAGCAGGAGTTACAGCTGCTACTGGTTGGTACCGTCGCCTTTGCTTTTCGAGAGAGATATTCCCAATATCCTGCTCCTTTTTCTTTGGCAGAGAACTACCGTATCGTTTTGTACTACTTGATGATCCAGCGTCTTTAACTAAACGTCCTTCTCGGACTACTTCCTTGAAACGAACTCCCATACCTACCATTTCAGTAAAGTCACTGGGCGCACAGGCGACCATTCTGTCGTAGTAAAATTAGCTCAAGGTCTTTAAGTAAATCTTTGTCATCTCTCTTTCCTCAAGAGGTGGACAAATCTCGGCGGCAATTTCACGCCATCTCTGAGCGTATTCCTTAAAGGTTTCCTTGTCCTTCTGCGACATGGCTCTGAGTTTATCTCTATCCGGTGCCATGTCCAGGTTATACTTATATTGTTGAACGAAAGCAGCGCTGAGATCTCTGAAAGTAGCGATCTTAGTGCGGTTTAAACCCATGTACCACTTGAGTGCGGCACCGGTTAAACTATACTGAAAATAGTGAATAAATAGCTCTTGGTTCTTTGTCTGAGTTGACATTCGCCGAGCGTACATCACCAAATGGCTTTGAGGGCAAAAGTTACCCTTGTAGTTTTCAAATTCGGGCACCTTGAATTTGTGCGAAACTTTCACATTGGGGACCAAACAAAAGTCTGTGACGTCCTTTCCGAATAGATCCTGACCGCGAAGGACTTGCAGTTCTTTCTGCATTTCCAGGAACTGTTCCTGGAACTCCTTCATTTTGTTATCCATACTTTCGTTTCCACCAGAAGGCATCTATGGAATCTGTCCTTCCGGGACAGTGTGTACCACGGGTGGTGGTATAGTCATCATGGCAGTGACTCTAGGTCGTTCCATCTCCCTAAGTTTGTAACCTTGAGGTGTTGTCGTCATGCCCCGGGCATCTTCGCTTTCCCAAAGTTTGTAACCTTCAGGCCCAACGGCTCCTGCTGCGGTTCCCTAATCTTCAATGATCGGCGGAACATATCCTTCCGGGATATAGTTAATAGGCATGCCTTAGGGACAATCTTTATGCATGTTATACCTAGGATCATACTTCTCCACTATGAGCGTTGATGTGATCTCTGAGATCACAGTCCTTTGTTGTTGTATCTGAGCTTCTGCTAGAGCTTGCATGTCGTTATGAAGCTTTCTCAGATCCTCTTTCAGAGTGTCGATCTCTTCCCTCAACTCTCTGTTTTCTTCCTCGAGATCGTCCATCTTTTTCTATCGATTGGCTCGAGTATTGTACGAATGAGACAGTTTGACTCTAGAATCGAGACACAAACGTGAGATTCGTAGGTAAGAAGAATGCGTTGCATGAGAATGATGAATGATATGCAATGATTATATTAATTATACATTTTTTGTTTTAATCAAAATAAACTTTGACAATTAGATTGCAAATATCAAACAGTGAGGAAGACCCCGTTTTATTGAATTCAAAGGTTGCGGAATGGAAATACAGTAATTTACATAGTGCTGTAAAAGGAAATATAAACTTATGGGTCCCGAGTCCTCTCTGAGGAGAGCTCAGGTGCTGGTTCTGGTTCTTTCCTTTTCTTTGACCGGGGCTCTTGAGCCGTTGTCGGGTTCTCATTCCTTTTCCAAGTGAAAGGAGCGAGCAAATTCCTTTGGTCATCTTGATTTTCTACAGCATGTTGCTCTAAAATCTCGATCAGAGCATCTTTTTCTCTTAACAGCTGTTGTATTTTCTTGCACTCCACATTGAGAATATGATACTTGTTCTTCCAAGACCTCTTCTCCTGTTGAACTTTGTTGAAAGTCACCTGAAGTTTTTCCGTATCAGACATAAAATAAAGGACATGGCCCCTTAATGGAAGAACTTCTTGACGAGGGTAAGGCATCCTCAGCTTGAGAGCTCTAGTTTGTACCCAGTGGAGATAAGGTTCCACCGAGACACAATCTGGTTTTCCTAGAGACTCTTGTTCTTTCCTATGAACGTGTTTCCAGGCATGCACTATTTATGTCTTTAGTGCCCTGTCGTTTTCTCCTTCCTTGAAGAAAATACCTTCCAGATGAGCATTACGCGGGACATGCCTCATCGGGTATCTAAATTGACGACGAACCAAAACTGGATGATAATTGATTCCTCCTTTAGTTCCTATGAGGGGTACGTTTGGGAAGTTTCCATACGGTCAATGATTCTGATACCGTCATAGATTCGATTGTACCAATCGATGTCAGAGTTGGTAAGAGACATGATTCTCTGCGACCAACATAAAGTACTCTTTTGATCCCATAATGCAGCAGACTTTGGCAAATGGGAAATGAACCATTTGTATAACAGGGGTACACAGCATGTGATCATTCCTCTGCTGTACAAATTCCTTAAGTGTACAGAATGATAGGCATCTGCGAGCAAGGTTGGTACAGGGTTTCCAATTAAAAAAACCTTAATGGCGTTGATATCTACAAAGTTATCAATGTTGGGAAACAGAAATAACCCATAGGTGAGAAAAATAAAGATGCTTTCGAAAGCGGCCACGTTCCCTATACTAGCAAAGTACAGAGCTTTCTTTATAAAGAACTGGGCTGGCAAACCCTGGATACCACCCTTAATGATCATGTGAGTCCTGACTTCCGACTCGTCCAAATAAATTGCTCTTGCAATGGTTTGATCCTTTGGAATTTCTTCCAGTCCAGAAAGGGAGCTTGATCAGTAATATGTAAATCAGTCAGGTGAGAGTACTCCTCCAGTGTTGTTGCTAGCTGATAATCCGGGAATGTGAAACAGTGATAGACCGGATCGTAGAACTGGATTAGTGTGGACAGGATTCCTTCAATTACATAGACCTTTACTTGGCTCTGAAAGCCTCAGGGTTAGTGATCATCCTTGCCAACCCTCTCAAATCCTCTAGTTTTGGAACCTTGAAGGTGTACTTATGAGTCTTCCTTCTACCGAAATCCATTAGCAATCTCTTTCTCTGACATTTGCAATCATTGTCTTAGTTTAATTTGAAAAAGAGAGACTAGAAGAGAAAAATTTTCTTTGTTTTAATGTTTTTTAATTGAATGTATGAATGAAGCACACAAAAACATAGAAAAAATGTGGGGTCAAAGGGTCGGTGTCATGAAGTTAAGGCTCTACCCATCCCCAAAGGTTTATACTGGTGATTTTTGTACTTGTCCTCAAAATCACTGACCCCTCTTGGGATGACGGCAGCAAGCGGATCACCAAGCGATCTGGTTCATCTTAGAGTAATCTCAAATGAGGGTAGTATCATGTGACAACTATTTCTGATAGCTTCCGCACTACAAAATGGTTTCAGTCTACTAAAACCCTCAGCTTCTTAGATAACCCAATCGAACAATCTGCTTTCAACAACCGAAGTCGTATAGGCATTGAATCCGCAAAGGGCATCTCCATTGATTCGATGGTCGACCGGGACCTCTTATCTGGGATTCACTCCCCATAAGTTTACCCGTATAGTGCCATCCCATATCTTAGGTGTATACTCAATCTTTTCAGATGTGGCATCACACGCATTCCCATTAGCAGAAAAATAAACACGGATATGAATTAGGAAAAGTAGTATATATATTTGTCCTAACATCCTAGACCTCTAGTTTTATGATCCTATACAGACAATGACTCCCCGGCAGAGTCATCATTTCTGTGACACTTTGTGAACTGAAAGCTTTCTACCTAAGACTGTGAGAGAGAAAGGTCTTCTCTTATCGTAAGACTGCAAGAGATAAATACCTCCCACTGTGGTCGTAATTTTTCTGTAGCACGATTTTTGTGGTTTCGAATCACTATTGCTTTGGTACTGCAGTTCGATTCATTTTATATCCTGTGAAGCTGATTAAGGAAGGGAAATAGATGTCTCCAATTAACCCTGCTTGCATACTGAGGTTAAACAGTCAAAACTATTGGTTTACAGATGCTATCAAAAGGGGGGTCTGTCTTTAGGTTATTTCGTTTAAGAACTCAGTGTTGTGACTGTATAGAAGGATTTTGGTAAGGTGTTAGGTCTGATGCTTCTTGATTGATGTACGGAGGTACTGGATTTTGAGTTTTTGATTAGTATGCTCGCTAAGATTTTTCAATCTTATGCCTACGTATTCCCGTTTAACGAAACAGGGAAATTAGAGCGATCGTAGTTCCTCCTATTCTATGGGAGGAAAGAGGTGTTTTGGTGTCTTGTTCAAAGCCCAAGACATGAAGCTAAAGGTGGTATGTATCTTGTTCAAAGCCCAAGATGTGAAGCTAAAGTGTCTTGGCTGAGAGAGAATTTGTCATCTCTAAAGAGGAATTGTTGAGGTTTGTATAATGTCAGCAAAGCACAAATTTGATGCTAAAAGGTTGTTTGACTCAACCGGGGATTTCTTTATTCAAAGCCTAAGAGGAGGCTAGAAGTACGACTTTTCCGGGGAAAATGTTCTTTCTGTCTTGTACAAAGCCCAAGATTGAGGCTAAAAGGGATTTTGACTCCGTTGGGGAGAATGTATCTTGTATAAAGCCCAAGATGGAGGCTGAAATGGTTTGACTCAAGAAGAGAGTACTTTTATCTATCCTGTATAAAGCCCAAGACGGAGGCTAAAAAAAATTTGACTCAACAAGAGAGTCTCGAACAGGTGATTGACTCAACAAGAGAGTCTGAAGGTTGATTGACTCAACAAGAGAGTCTTTTATACTCAACAGGAGAGTGATTTGTTGTCTCGTACGAAGCCCGAGATTGAGGCTAAAAGGAGATTGACTCAACAAGAGAGTCTTTTATACTTAACAAGAGAGTGTTTTATATGTCTTGTACAAAGCCCAAGACGGAGGCTAAAAGGGATTGACTCAACATGAGAGTCTTTTATACTCAACAAGAGAGTTGGTTTTTACATGTCTTGTACAAAGCCCAAGACGGAAGCTAAAGGTGGTTGACTCAACAAGAGAGTCAGAAAAGGTTAGCTCCACTGGGGAGAATCATTTGTACAAAGCCCAAGAGGAGGCTGACTTACTGATGAGGATTATTGAGATCCTGAAGTAGGTCCAAGTGTGGGGAACTCTCATGAGAGAGATCGGGTTTCTGATAGAGATTGATCCAGAGTGATCGGTGTTTTTTCCTATGTTTGAAAGGAACTTGAGAATGTCTTTGAGAATCAAGAGGTTTAGACTGTCCAAGTCTAGAGTTTTATCTTTTGTACAATGCCCAAGAGGAGGCGCGGGCATTAAGGGATGAGTATCAACCCTAAAATGGTCGGAGTTTCGACACTGGAAGGACTGCTCTAGCGAAGGATGACTAAGTTCTGTCTTATACCTTTAAGAGGTCATCAGGGTCCCTGTATGAAGCCCAAGAGAAGGCATGAGAACTTCTAAGAAGCCGAAGGGTCCTTGTACAATGCCCAAGAGGAGGCGGGGATGCTTTTAGGAAGCTTGTGGGTCCCCAAACCAAGAGAAGTTCAAGAAATCCAATTCACGGAGAAGAGATCATTTCAGGAAAGTTCGAGAATTTGGAAGAAACTCAAGAGATGCCATTCACGGAGAAAAGATCATCTCTGGGGAGTTAGAGTTTCTTTGACAATTTCTAAGGGTGACAGTTTGAGAAAAGGTTCACCGAGAATACTAACTTTCTCTTTGTTCCATATTGTTTAACCCCAAGAGAAGGGAAGACTGTATCTGGAAATCCTATGGGGATCTTGTTTTGTTTGTATTTAAGAGTGACCAACAAGGCTTTACCTAGTGCTAGACGTAGTTTCTGGGGAAAACTCTAAATAACTATACTAGTATTACACAGTGAATATGTGACAAGTATATAAAAGGATGTGAAAGAAAACTTACAGCGAAACATCCCCACAATACAGTTATTTATATGAAAGCGGTAAATGAAAGCGGATAAACACTTACCCGTTGTAGAGCTTCCATGTTGTTTTGGTAGTTGCTCAACAAATAAAGTTTTGATAACAACATATATTTGAATTCAAAATCAAAGGAGAAAGTGATTTGAAAAGATTATTGGGGCTTACAGCTCAAGGAGAGGCCCAAGTTTTAACGATGATCGCACCGTTGTTTTAAAAACTGTACAGAGGGACTTATACAATATGGGAGGCCCAAAAAGTTTTTATGTACAAGAGGATGGGTCTTACACTCTATTAGAGGCCCAAAGTTTATTTTTGTACAAGAGATGAGACTTACAACCCAAGGAGAAGCCCAGGGTTATTTGTTTGAAAACGGTGATCGCGCCGAGGTTTTTGAAAACACAGTGGGTCTTTCACAACATCTAAGGCCCAAAAAGTTTTGGCTTTCAAAAAGGGTTGGGTCTTACACTCTATTGGAGGCCCAAAGATTTTGATTTTTAAAAGGAATGGGACTTATAGCTCGAGGAGAGGCCCAATTGGTTTTGTTAAAAAGGCGTCGATCGTGCTGAACTTTTTGATGGCATCAGGACTTATACAATACACTGAGGCCCAAAATATTTTGGTTTTCAAGAGGGGTTGGGTCTTACACTCTATTAGAGGCCCAAAGTTTTTGAAAATGATTTGTTTAGGGTGATTAAGATCAAAACCCTAAATTAATTTCAAAATGTATTTTAATTAAATAAAAATTTAATTAAAATGATCAAAATTATCAAACATGTGTGAAAAACAAGTTGTGATCTTGGATTAATGTTTGATAAATCATGTTTATATCCACAAAATGATTGGAAACCAATTATGTTTGGAAAATCAAGGAGGAAAAAATATTTTAAATCTTAAAAAACAAATAAAAGATTAATTCTTTGCAAAAATATCAAGTATATGAAATAAATAATATTTTTGGGAATTTTTAGCAAAATAAAATAGTTTAACATTTTTGTGAATTATTAAAAAAAGAATTAACTCAAAATCATTAAAACTCAGAGAGAAATTAATTTTTGAATCAATTAAATAAAATCACAAAATTCAAATATTCAAATATTCAAAAAATGGTGCCAAGAACACACCAAGAACACGCGCCACCCCTCTGTTTCTATAGATTTGCATTTTTTCACCAATCTCACTGAATACTTGCTGAAATCACACAATCCACATATCAATCTACTCGTTTTCACCTCACGATCATGTCTATGGTCTTTAATTTCATTTATTTTAAGCATGGAATAAGAAATCAAGACAAAACCTCAAGAACCCTAAAATTTGCATGAAGGCTGAGAATTTTGATACACGATTCAAACAAAGCAATAAATTGAGGGGAAATATTTTATGCATGATTATGAACATTTGGCAAATGTATTCTGCGAGGAAATATGCATAGATTAAGAGATGACCAAGTTTAGGCATACTTGAAGGTCGTGACAGCAAGAGCAAATTGATTTTTGAGTTGGAGGTGTTACAGATGAGTTGTGATGATCTGAACAACTTCCCTACACCAAATGGAGTGTGTTTGAATGCCTGAACTTGATTGGAAATGGTTGGATCACTTCATGGCATCCTAACTGCAACTTGGTTGAAAACATGAGTAACTGGCTGGTGATTCTGAGAAATCAGTGTTCTAGATATGGTTTAAGTGTTTGGATCACTTCTATATGATGTTTATGAGGCCTGTGTGTGATTCGTTTGGTTGGAATGACTCTCAAACTCAAAACCTGATAGTGACTTGCTTTGGAAGGCAATTTTGGAGTGAAAGAAGAGATTTTGAGGAAAGCATCAGTTTGATGGCTTTGGTGTACTTAAACTGAGCACAAATGAGCTCTATTTATAGTAGAGCAAGTTTATTTTGCAAGCAATAGTGAATGGCAACTGCAGTAGATCATTATCCAATTGGATCATTTTGGAATCTTAAGTCTCCTAGAGCACAGACATTTGGTTCCCTAGTTCAGAGATCATCCTTGACTCATTCATTTGGAAAAAGCTCAGTTCATGCCACCTTGGTGCATCCATTGAATGCTCCAAAACATAATTGGAGTATTGTCCCCTTTTTAGGCATTTCTAGGTTTGGCATGCTACTTTTGGTTCTAAAGACTTGGGAGGCTTATGGATTAGTGTTTGTTCCTCCTTGGTCTCCCCCTGAGGTGTTCAGATGGATAAACTTGTTTGTTATTTGCACAATTTGATCAAATCGAGCAAAATGCACAAATCTGCCTTGCCATGACAGTTGCAGCAAGGCATATTGCCATTGTCATAACTCTTATCGCAAATGGGATTTTATGGAGTTCTTGTCCATTTTGGAAAGCTCTCATATGATACAACATATGTGTGATCATAGTTTGTCTTGAAACTTTTTGGATCCAAGTGGAAAATGCCCCTACATTTTGAAAAAAGTGAAACAGATTCTGACTTAGTGAAAATTTCACTAAGTGTTGGAAAAAGTGGCATTTTCATGTTTTTGTCATTTTGGTCACTCCATAACTAAAAAGTCATGGAGAATTGGAGTGAGGTGTAGTTGACACTTTTAAAGTATGCCATGAGAGCTACAAATCCATCTTTGGATCAGCCAAAATGGTTGCTTGGATCACAAGTTACGATCCTTAGAAGTTGGTACCCTAGCCACTTTGTTCCATAACTTAGAAAATTTCCAAGTTTTTTATGGTTACACCTTTTACAAGTTATCCCACTTTTCTTATTTTTCTTGATGAATGATGATTCCAATCACACATTAACATCATTTTAGGGGTAGGGAACCACAATTGATCAAAAAATAAAAAAGTCAAACTTTGACTTTTGGGCACAGTTGACTTTTTGTTAGATGAATTCCAAACTGTGCGATCCTCTATGAAATTAAGTCCTTGAACCAAATCAAACTTGATGGGTTGATTTCATAGGTGTTATAAGGAGTATTTAATCATGTCCCAAGGTTTGGGAGCATGTCCTGGTCAAAAGTCAAAGGCACAGTTGAGTTTTTCCGCAAAACCTTAACTGTGATCCTGATGAACTTAAAACTTGTGAATCAAGTTTCTTGGATCAATCCATTGTTTCAAATGGATCAATGTAGTGTATTTGGGTCCCTAAAATCATGTCTTGAGGTCTTGGCTCATGTTTTGTCCCAAAAGTCAACTTAGGGGTGAATTAGGTCAAGAAACCCTAATTCCTGATTTTTTATGAATGCATCCCCTGAGGCTAAATTGACTTGAGGATTAGGTTTATGAGGTCTCTTAGAGTATTTTGGGTTATGCTTTGAAGAATTGGCTCATTCCCAGAGGAAAATTTCCATCTGGAGGCCCTGGTCGACCAAAACCCTAATTTGGTGACATTGGCGATCTTGAGGCTTAATCCACTTGGAATGTTGCAACCCTGTGCTTGATTCTTGATGTGGGAGTCCTCTTGATCCACTGTGGATGTTTGAGAGGTTAGACAAGTTGAAGATCATGTCATTCCTTGATTGATCCTTTGTCTAAGAGCTCTGAGAGGGCTTGAAACCCTAATTCTTAGCTGTCGTGAATGCTCACCCATCTGAGGAGATTGATGAGGCATGAAGGTACATCCATATTATGATGGTAATTTGCACAATGATGGGAGATATTAGTGGTCAAAATTTGGGGTATGACAACCCCATGGGGCACTTTTTATTATAAGGTAATGTCGTTCATTTTGAAGAACGTCGGGGCAACCTATCAAAGGGCCATGACTATTATGTTCCACGATATGATACACAAAGAAATAGAAGTGTATGTAGATGATATGATTGCCAAATCTAAAATAGAAGAGGAGCATGTGACCCACCTATCAAAGCTATTCGAGAGTCTGAGGAAGTACAAACTCCTCTTGAATCCCAACAAGTGCATGTTCGGTGTCCGCTCAGGAAAACTGCTAGGGTTTATCGTCAGCCACAAAGGAATTGAGGTTGATCCTGACAAAGTCAAGCCCATTCAAGAAATGCCTTCTCCAAAGACTGAAAAACAAGTCAGGGAATTCCTGGGATGTTTGAATTACATTTCCAGATTTATATTCCTCGTGACCGCGGCATGCGCTCCAATCTTCGAATTACTAAAAAAGAATCAAGACTGCGTTTGGACAGAAGACTGCCAAACTACCTTTGACAGTATCAAGGAATACCTGTTGAACCCACCGATTCTATCACCTCCAGTAGAGGGAAGACCATTGATTTTCTACCTAACAGTGTTGGAAGACTCAATGGGTTGTGTACTTGGCCAACAAGACGAAACAAAAAGGAAAGAGTCTGCCATCTATTATTTGAGCAAGAATTCACCGTCTGCGAGACTCGGTACACTATGCTTGCGAAAACTTGCTGTACTCTGGCTTGGGCAGCCAAACGTCTTCACCAGTATATGATTCGTCACACTACTTAGTTAATCTCCGAAACGGATCCAATCAAGTATGTCTTTGAAAAACCTGCTCTCACGGGAAGGATCGCCCATTGGTAGATATTGTTATTAGAATACGACATCGAGTACCATGCTTAGAAAGCCGACAAAGGAAGTATTTTAGCTGATCATTTGGCTTATCAACCGATTGACAATCAAGGATCAGTCGGATTTGACTTCCCAGACGAAGATGTCATGTATTTGAAAATGAAAGATTGCGATGAACTGCTACCCAGTGAAGGGCCGGAACCAGGTTCCCAATGGGGACTAATATTTGACGGAGCTGTCAACCATTATGGAAACGGAATTGAGGCAATCAACATAACACCTCAGGGTACCCACATTCCTTTCAGCGCCTGACTGACATTCAAGTGTACCAACAACGAGGCCGAATATAAAGCTTGTATCATGGGTCTCGAAGAAGCGATTGACTTGAGAATTAAGAACATGGATGTGTATGGAGACTCAGCCCCGGTTATCAATCAAATCAAAGGAGATTGGAACACATACCAATCAGGACTGATTCCTTACAAAGACTACGCGAGGAGGTTGTTACCATTCTTCAACTGAATCGAGTTTCATCACATCCCTCGTGAAGAAAATCACATGGTTGATGCATTAGCCACTCTCTCTTCCATGATTAGTGTAGGTCAATGGAACGACATACCTAAGATCGACATAATGCGCCTTGAAAGGCCCGCTTACATCTTTGCGATTAAAGAAGTCATAGACGACAAACCTTGGTATCACGACATCAAATGCTTCCTTCAGAAACAAGAGTACCCACCTGGGGCATCCAGAAAAGACAGAAAGACCCTCAGAAGATTGGCAGGTAGTTTCTTCCTGAGCGGTGATACACTCTATAAGAGAAATTTTGACATGGTCTTGCTCCGATGTGTAGACAGACCAGAGGCAAACACGCTGATGAAAGAAATTCACGAAGGGTCCTTTGGCACTCAAACCAATGGACACACAATGGCGAGAAAAATTCTGAGAGCAGGGTACTATTGGTTGATAATGGAATCCGATTGCTACAAGTACATGAGGAGATGTCACAAATGTCAGATATACTCAGACAAAATCCATGTACCGCCAACGCATATCAAAGTTCCTTCTTCCCCATGGCCTTTTTCCATATGGGGAATTGACATAATTGGTATGATCGAACCCAAGGCTTCAAATGGACATCGGTTCATCCTGGTAGTCACTGATTACTTCACCAAATGGGTCGAAGCAGCATCATACACTAATGTAACCCAACAAGTGGTGGTCCGATTTATCAAGAATAATATCATCTGCCGTTATGGTGTTCCAAGCCAGATCATTACTGATAATGGATTCAACTTGAACAACAAGATGATGAAAGAGTTGTGTGCTGAGTTCAAGATCGAACACCATAACTCATCTCCCTACCGACCCTAGATGAACGGAGCGGTAGAAATAACTAACAAGAACATCAAGAAGATCGTTCAAAAGATGGTTGTAACATACAAAGACTGGCACGAGATGCTACCCTTTACCCTTCACGGTTATCGTACATCTGTCCGCACTTCAACTGGGGCAACCCTTTTCTCTCTAGTATATGGCATTAAGGCAGTGTTCCCCATAGAAGTAGAGATCCCATCAATCCGGGTATTGATGGAAGCCAAGCTAACAGATGCCGAATGGTTTCAAAGTCGACACGATGAACTAAATCTGATTGAAGAAAAGCAAATAACGGCTCTATGCCATGGCTGGTTGTATCAGCAAAGGATGAAGAAAGCGTTTGACAAAAAGGTCCGACCTCGCGTCTCCAGGAAATGAGACCTTGTGCTCAAGAAGATACAATCATTTCTCACTGATTCCCGGGGCAAATGGACTCCGAATTATGATGACCCCTACGTGGTCAAGAAAGCTTTCTCAGGCGGTGCCTTGAGACTCGCAACCATGGACGGAGAGGAATTTGCCTACCCCATAAATGTTGACATATTCAAGAAATACTTCGCCTAAACTAAAAAAAAAAGTCTCGGTGGATTGAAAACCCGAAAGGGCGGTCCAGGCAAAAATTAGAGACATAATCAAAAGTCATCCCGATGGATTGGAAATCTCGAAGTACAATCCAGGAAAAAGTTAAGGGATTAATGGAAAGTAACTACGTCCGACGAGGTTAAATCCCCTGCAGTAATGCCATCCATCAGGAAAACTCCAGTCAAGGTCATCTTCGACGGAAGCTCAGGATGTCCAGAATTCAAAGTTGGTAGAAGGATAACGGTCGTTATGTTTCGATGTAGCCCTTTTCCCTTAAATTACCATTTTCTAACTTTGTAAATACTCTATGGAATCACGTGTTTGGCTGATTTCCATTCTATCAATAAAATTTGTTTGCAATTCTTATTTGTTTTAGCTTTACATAATAATGTTTTTAATATGATCAACGATTCTTTAAATAAAACAAAAATGAATTTACTGGTAAATTTTTTTTCTACTTTTGAAATAAAGATGGCAATTCTTTTGACTATTGAACATCGAAAGAACATTGATCGCTTCTCCAAAGGCGATTAAGCTTCAAAGTGCAGAATCAAAGTACTCCTTCTAAACCAGTACGCCTGAATGAAGGATCAACTAAGTCAGATGCGAATATTCCGTCCGATATCCCCTACAAAGTTCTTACCTCCTAAGTCCGACCAACGTTTTTCCCCATGGGGATTATCTCTCCTAAGCAAGGCAGAATTGCTATTTTGGACCAAATGGTACTTCTTCAACCCCAGCAGTGGTCGAGTATCCAGTCGTGTTCATTCACTAGTTTGTATGTCGTGTCAGTTTTGTTAGCATAAACATACATACATCATGCATTATTGATTCACATTCATAATCATATTGCATCACTATCACTCTAGTCGGTCTTATCCCCTAGTGATAAAAGTCCTCTTTTCGATCGAGTTGTCAGTTATTTCCTCATCAAGAAATGTTACGTTTAAACAATCTTTTTACCAGTTTATTTCTGGATTGGAGTTGGTCCCTTGACCACTTTGATAACTTGAACCTCTAAAAAGCAAGAATACATTCGACAAACGTCATTATTCTCCATTGAAAATGATATCTTTGCTTTCCAGGATTAAGAAAAATCCCCAGTGAAAGCCTCACAACTAAAGACTCTCAACAACACATTGATTTTTCTCCCCAAGAGAGTCAATGTTAATGAAGTCAACAGCACCTCAAAATTGAATTGCATCATATGGCATTTCTCCGAGAAGATCTCGAGGAAAAGTATGATGTAGTATCCCCAAGCAGGAAACAACCTCTCAAGAGACTCGTTTGCCCTAGTAGAGTCAACAAATGGCGTCTCCAACAGAGAATTTTGTACAACTCTACAGCTCAGACGAATGGGTTCCCCAGCAAGTCTGACATCGAAACTTTTTCCCATCAAATGGCATCTCCCTAGTAAACCCGGCAAGAAGTTTGATGAAAACCGCTACAAATAATGTCCCTTGTCAAGGAAGCTTATTGACAAACGAAACTGAGACCAGTTCCGTGGCTGAAGACTTAGATCGAGGGGAAGTTTATTTCAAAAACTGAGACCAGTTCCTTGGCTGAAGACCAGGATCGAGGGGAAGTTTATTTCAAAAACTGAGACCAGTTCCTTGGCTGAAGACCAGGATCAAGGGGAATTTTTTACCTTTTCTAAGTATCATTGATTAGCAAAAGAAGATGGATGAGCAAGCTTTCATTCATAACCACCATCAAACTTTCGGGTATTCCGATATTTAATCCTCTTGCACCCCGAATGCTCGAATACCTTCGCCATTCACACCTTCGGGTCCAAGAAGATTAAATAGGGGCATCTGTCATACCCCAAATTTTGACCACCAAGATTTCCCATCATTGTACAAATCATCATCACAATATGGAGGAACCTTCATGCCTCATCAATCTCCTCAAAGAGGAGTAAACATTCACTACAATCAAGAATTAGGGTTTTTGAGCCCTCTCAGAGCACTTAGACAAAGGATCAATCAAAAAATGACATGACCTTCAACTTGTCTAGCCTCTTAAACACCCACAAAGGATCAAGAGGACTCCCACCTCAAGAATCAGGCATAAGGTTGCAACATTCCAAGTGAATCAAGCCTCAAGATCGCCTGTGTCACCAAATTAGGGTTTTGGTCGACTGAGGCCCCCAGATCAAAATTTTCTTCTAGGCATGAGCCAATGCCTCAATGTATGGTCCTATAAGCTCAAAAGGATCTCAAGAGCCCGTCCACAATGGCAAAATCACCTTGTAGGTCCATCTATTAAAAAATTCAAGAATTAGGGTTTTGACCTAATTCAACCCTTGAGTTAACTTGTGAAGTGAAGCATGGCTTGAAGCTTCAAAATGAACTTAAAAGATCTCAAATACATCATATTGACATATTTACAAGATTTGATTAACTCAAAGAACTCAAATCATAAGCCACAAGAACTCAAAACCATCTGATAAAAAATTAGGGTTTCTGATGGAAAAAGTCAACCCTATCCTTGACTGTTGACCTACCCTTGATCTCAAACCTTGGGGAGGGGTCCAATACATTCCTAAATACCCTTGAAGGCCATCCATGAAGCTTAATTGAGCCCAAGGATTGATTTCACAAAGGGTCACAAAATCAAAATTTCATCTGATGAAAAAGTCATCTGTACAAAAATCCAAGTTTGACTTTTTAGATTTTTGGTCAACCAAGGTTCCTTTACCCTAAAACAATGTTAATATGTGATTTGAATCATCATTCATCTAGAAAAATCAAAGAAAATGAGTTAATTTGTTAAAGGGGTAACCATAAAAAACTTAGAATTTTTCTAAGTTATGAAACAAAGTGGCTAGGGTACCAACTTTGCAAGGCCATATCTCCCCAACCCTAAGGCCTTTTTCTCCCATTCAAATCTCAGATTAAATTTTATGTTACATATTTCCAATATGTCAACTAGACCTCATTCCAAATCATCATGGATTTTGAGTTATTGTTTAAGCAAAATCACAAAAAACATGAAAATGACATATTTCAAACACTTAGTGAAATTTTCACAAGTCAGAATCTGCCTTATTTTTTCCAAAATGTAGAGGCATTTTTCATTGTAATTCAAGTTGATTCAAAACCAAAGTTGGACATCATGTTGAAATAGGATATGTCAGCTTTCCAAAATGTCCAAGAACTCCATTAAACTCCACCTGAGCTAGAGGTTATGACAGCTGCAACATGCCTTGCTGCAAATTGTTTTTGCAAGGCAGATTTGTTCCTTAGTGCTCGAATTGATCAATTTGGGCAAATTCAAACATGGTTATTCATCTGCACACCTCAAGGGGAAACAACCAAGGGATAAATAATGATCCATAAGCCTCCCAAGTCTTTGGAACTACATGTAGGTTTGCCACCCCTAAAATGCTAAAGATGCCTCAAGACTCCAATTTTGTTTTGAGACATTCAATGGATGCATAGACCTGGTATGTATCAGTCCATGATCAACCAAATGAGTCAAGATAAGCTCATACAACAGAGGACCTAAACCTGCAAAGTTTGGCACAAGTCAATGGCTAGAGGAGACCCTTGACCAAAGAGCCATGGCACTCAATACAATCTGATCCAAGATGCCAAACACTATTGATGCCAAAAAAAATTTGATCTACTATAAATAGAGCTCATTTGTGCTCAAATTAAGTACACCAAAGGTCCTAAATAGATGCCTTTCTCTGAATCACAACTTTCACTCCAAATATACCTTCCAATGCAAGTTACTATCGGGTTTTGAGTTAGAGTGTGTTTCCAACCAAACCAATCACACACACACACCTCACAAACATCATATGTGAGCTGATCAAACACTAAAACAACATCTAGAACACCAAATTCACAAAATCACCATCCATTTACTCAAGCTTTTAGCAGAGTTGTAGTTAGGGTGCCACAACCAGTTCCAGCTCATTTCAAATCAATCCAAGCATTCAAACACATCCTTTGAGGTACAAGGACTGTCCAAATCATTGGAACTCATCTGTAACACCTCCAAACCAGAATTCAATTCTCACTTGCAGAGTTAAAACTTGAACTCTCAAACACAATGAATCATGCATCATAAATATGTTTTCTTGTTACCATTGTGTTTCTGGATGTTTGTAGATCATTTACCCTCAATCAATTGTTGTTTACAATTCGTGTATAGGATTTCATTGAGTTCATGCCAATTTTAGGGTTCTTCAGGTTTTATCATGATATGTTCTGATTCCATTAATTTCAATAAAATTGGGTATTGCCATTGTATTCCTCATCTGAAAACACACGATTTTCATATTTGGATCATGTGAAATGATTGAGAGATGAGGGAAATTGGAGCCTTCATGTAACACCCCAATTCCCATCGCGGATAAATAATACATAATTAAATCAGAGTCAATAAATAAAAAGTCGACAGAAATAAGGATGCCACATTTTAGAAAAACATATTCCACCTGCTCATAACTTTGATACATAACACAAAATGGAATAAATAATAACTGGAAACTTTTTCCAACAAAAGGAAAGTTCACTTATGGAATAAAGCGGAACGATCCATAATTGACTCGTTTTACAAAATAAGTTGTTTCATAACATCAAAATATACGTACAAGTTATCAAGATACATATACATACATATATATATATATATATATATATATATATATTCATATATAAACATAAATAACAAAAACGTTTCCCCCGACTCCCGTGTTACGTATCAGAGCCGACACCAACGATCTAAGCAACAATGAAGACCTAACTCTTCCACTTGCCTCCACGCCTCTACAGCGGCCAATCTGCACTATGCCTTAAAAAGCATATTCCAGTAGAAGGGTGAGAAATAACAACTATATCAAGATTGCATAATCATATGTAAACATATAATTCACATATATGATTCAACTCATCCACACACCACATGCTAACACATATAGCATACAAAGATATCATATATTCGTATACACAAGTTATGATATATGTCTGTACTTCCCAAGAAACACCGACAGAAGAAACAATAAAGGGGGTGAGAACCACATTCAATAATTAGCGGTGTAAAATACATGGTGAGGAGTAGAAATCAAGCAATCACACATAATATGCACGCATTCACAACACACTAATGTGACTCAATGACACAATGCAATGCAAGTGGTACCACACAACATGGTTCATTCAATTGAACCCGATTCATAATAGAATCCGGATAAATCACTTACACTCCCACTGAGCAATGATTTATCTCCATACAACTCCAAATTGGAGTCCGAACAAATCACATACACTCCCATTGAGCAATACTTTGTCTCCATATAACTCCACATTGGAGTCCAAACAAATCACATGCACTCCCACTGAGCAATGATTTGTCTCCATCACAACTCCGCATTGGAGTCCGGACAATACTAGGCACCCATCATGGATTCCCACCTAGCTGTCTCCACCAGACACATCATCAAATGCACGACACAAATGATGCACACAAACATAAGTATAGTAACAACAATACCTCTTCACGATCCCCTTGATCACACGTGAGATACATACTCACCGTAATACACACTAGTATTACTACAACTGTTCAATTAATTCATAATGATACACACAATGAACTACTCACATCATACATTGATATTCATTTATACAATGTAGTTTGCCATAAGGCCACAATTAACCACAACCATCATCACCTGCACAAAAATACAATTCAACAGGATTCACGCCACAAAGGCTACCCACAGCAACATCAATACGATATCATACGTTGAAATTCATCTATTCAATACCTTTATGCCACAAGGCCATCATTCAATAGCCACATTCGATATCAAGATTCGACATCATATAAATAGCCTAAAAGTTCCACATTTATATGGCAATAGCCTAACACACGACAACTACCGACCACACACATTTTACGAGATAAGAAAATCCGACAACACGACTATTTCTCAAAAACACGAATTAATTAAATCATCTTTTACCCTCCAAACCATTTTTTAATCATTCTCTACTACAAGTGACATTAGGTTCTCTCACTAGTTCACCACTTGAAGCTTCTAGAATTCTAAAAGTTCTGTTTTACATAATTCACATAATTCTGATTAATTCCTATAATCGACACAAATCCACTTTATGAATAATATGTTTTTCTTTTTGTTCCAGGTCACGCTAAGCGGGCTCCACCTGTGCTAAACGCGCTACTCACTTCCTGGAAGAGGCGAAATTCTCCAGACCGCGCTAAGCGCGCTCTGCGTTATGCAGAAAAATATCCATTTTGACAGCAACTTCCAAACCACAAATTCCCCCTCAAAACCATACCCAAATAACCAATAAAGGTATATTATCATGGTTCTATCATGTATCAACAATTAAGAACCTTAAAACACGATTTCCAACATAAAAGTTTTGGATCCAAATCTCAAAATCTCAACATATCAAATGTTGTAATTTTCCATCAAATTCAATCAAACATGTGAACACATACAAGTAAGCATTTCCAACTAATTCCTAACCTCACCCGACTATAGTACGCTATTATTACCGATTTTCAACCGTGAAAACATCGATTCCACATAAATTTACCATTAATGCCCTAAATCTCTAATTCTCTATAACTCAATACAAAACTCCTCAAATCTTACCAACAAGCATTTCTGATTAGACCCAAACATCACTCGACTATTCTACGCGTTCTATTGCACGTTTGAGCCGTTAGAACATCGATTCCCACACATTTGCTCTTCAATCCAACCAATAAGGAAAAGTATATATTTCAACCAAACAAATGCAAACAACACATACATATACATCTACAATCGAAATATAATCGGAACTTCTCACCCTTACCTGATAAATCGAAGAGGAGTTTGAAGAAGATAATGAATAGTGAAGATGATGATGAATCCACATTTATTCTTCTCTTTTCCCTTTTCTTCTCTTCTTTCCCACGTTTTTCTTTTCTTTCTCTTACCCACTTTCTATTTCTTCTTACTATCTTTCCTTTCCTTTCTCTTATAACAAATATATATATATATATATATATATATATATATATATATATAATACTTATTATATAATATAAATCCAATAGGGTAAAATATCTCCAATTGATATTTTGTCTTCTAACACCAATTGATCAATTATTAGAATTACCTTAAAATACTTTCTTGAATTAACAAATACCAATCTGTCTCTTTAAATAAAATAATTGATCTCTTCAGAGTTCAGTAGTTGCCCTATTGATCCCAATTGATAACACTTAGAGCACTTAGGATATTCCATTAATCCAATTTAGCAAAGATAGAGCACATAGATACTCATCTGATCTCATATGATATCCAATCAAGCATTTAGATAATATGGGGTATTACACTCTCCCCACTTAGATATTTTCGTCCTCGAAAATATATTTGAGACGAACAACTCTGGATACGACTATCGCATCCGACTAACCAACTATCATGCCAACACTAGGCACACCACGAATAACACAAATTGACAAACCACCTTGTTAACAACAGCAACAACAACGACAAGATGCAATGCCCATACAATGCACTTGACGACTAACCACGACTCAAAGAATACCCAAGTTATGAACACCTAGGTTCACTCTAGAACCAGAACACATCAAGATCGTTACCCTCACCATAGGTAACACTCCCCTAATTCCCCACATAGGAATTAGCTACTCGCACTCGAACCATCACGATGGAAATGAGGCAACAACAAAAGCAAGAACATAAAGTCCCATGGCACAACATCGTTTCAACAACCTCTTCATAACCATAATACCAACATCTTTGTCACACAACATTATTACAATAATGCTACGATTCACCAATCGAACATATAACCAAAACATCCATCCACATAGTAGCCCATGAATAATATTTAAACCTTTCACCTAACACTTCCATTCATAAACGTCCAATGGTCTCATCATTCCTACATGTTTCCAATGTTCAACCTAAGAACTCTTACAAGCCACACACGCATATACAAAATGTACCACATCACGCTTTTGATGCGCACTCTAATTACTTGCAATAATCAAATCTACCAATTTCATATCCAACTTCTAACTCTCTCTAATATTCACCAGAAAAATCATAGTTCATTTCTAATATACCCAACCTCACACTCTACTGTGTTATCTCACACACCAGACACAAGTCTCTGAACTGCTCAAATAATCCTAATCCTCTGACCATCAAAACAGACATGTATAAAACCTTCGAGTTAACTTCACCAATAGGATAATTCCAGCTAAAGTCATAACTCCTCAGGAATTCCAACCATCCTCGTTGTCTCATACTCTACTATCTCCGACCAAACAGGCACTCAATATTCTTGTGATTACTAAACACTTCGAACTCAAAACCATAAAAATAATACCTCCAGATTCTCAACACAAAAGTAACCGCAGCCATCTTGAAATCATGAATCCTCAATTGTCGTAATGCGTAAGCCACGAATTTACCATCTTTCATTAACACACTGACTAAAATCATCATAGACGCATCCCAATACCTCACAAACGGTTTATTAGGATCACGCAGAATCAAAACTGAAGTCGTATCCAAATTCTACTTTAGCCCTCTCAAACTTTCCTCACAATGAACATCCAAAGAAAACGACTTACCCTTTGCAAGTCAACTGAAATAACGAAAATGCTAACTTGGAAAAGCCTTCCATAACCTCCGGTAATAACCAACTAAAGTCCAAAAAGCTTCTAATCACCTTAACCGACTTCGGAGCTTCTCACTGTAGAACTGCACCTACTTCCGATGGATCCATAACAATACCATCATCAGAAATAACATATCCAAGAAAACTAACCTTTTTCAACCAAAATTCTCACTTGAATAATTTAGCATAAAAATTCCTTTCTTTTCAACACTTTCAACTCGATCTCAAACACCCTACATACTCTCCTTCTGATTTTGTAATAGGTCAGAATATCCCTAATGAAAACCACTCCAAACTTATCCAACTTAATATGGAAGACACGATTCATATACTCCACAAACATTCCAGACGCACTACTAACACCGAACAATATCACTGTACATTGTAATGCCCAACCAAATTCCAAAAGATATAAACTCTTAAATTTTTTGCAAAATTTTTTCACTGGGTAATTCTAACGCTAACATCCAATATTCCATCCAGAACCACATCTGGAAATCACGCACAATTGGCAGCCCTTCACTGTGGCTTTCCTGTCAATTCCAGAACACTATTATCACAAACATAACAAACCTCTTGGTCTCATCGCCTAAGAGTTTTTCTACTTAGCAGATATAAACCTCAACTATTCACCTTCGTCCATTTTAAGTTCACTCTCTACTCTCTGAGGACCAACCGTCAATAATACCCGACCGTTCTCCCACAGAGACATCCCGACTTGACCAACATACCAAAGCCTCTAATCTGCCTCATCTTCCGATATAAGATTCTCCATCGACTCATTAAAACAATCTGTAATCATTTTCTTAATTCCAAACAAATCATTGTACACACTATCAAAGCCGGAAAGACACATCTATTCCATCCAACATAATTCCGTCTACTATCAACAAGAGATTAAGGGTGATCAGTTCCTCAAATTGTCAATAGACAACCGACAATCATGATGGGGCATAAACCATCGTTACCATACCATAATAGCATTTCTTGTATCTTGTGCACAAAACCACCTAAGGCATAAATCCTTAGTCGACATACACCTTACCTCCGCATTCCCTCTGGAATCGGGAACAACACTGTCCAAATAAAACTTATAATCTTGCAAACAACGACACACTAAGCCAACGCTCCACAACCGAAGAAACTTGGTGAAGCACCAGCTTCTCCCCCACTTATCTCATTCTCAATCCTGAATACAAAGGATTAGAAAACTAGAAAGCACTGACAGTGTTTCACACACATATCACCTACTAAGGAATAAACAACATCGACAGTATTCAACTTTCATGCCACACCGACTCAACAACTTGGTTGTACGGACCGACCTGCTCTGATACCACTTGTAACACCCCAATTCCCATCGCGGATAAATAATACATAATTAAATCGGAGTGAATAAAAAAAATTCGACAGAAATAAGGATGCCACATTTGAGAAAAACATAATCCACCTGCTCATAACTTTGATACATAACACAAAATGGAATAAATAATAACTGGAAACTTTTTCCAACAAAAGGAAAGTTCACTTATGGAATAAAGCGAAACGATCCATAATTGACTCGTTTTACAAAATAAGTTGTTTCATAACATCAAAATATACGTACAAGTTATCAAGATACACACACACACACACACACACACACACACACACACACACATATATATATATATATATTCACACATATAAACATAAATAACAAAAACGTTTCCCCGACTCCCGTGTTACGTATCAGAGCCGACACCAACAATCTAAGCAACAATGAAGACCTAACTCTTCCACTTGCATCCACGCCTCTACAGCGACCAATATGCACTATGCCATAAAAAGCATATTCCAGCAGAAGGGTGAGAAATAACAACTATATCAAGATTGCATAATCTTATGTAAACATATAATTCACATATATGATTCAACTCATCCACACACCACATGCTAACACATATAGCATACAAAGATATCATATATTCGTATACACTAGTTATGATATATGTCTGTACTTCCCAAGAAACACCGACACAAGAAACAACAAAGGGGGTGAGAACTACATTCAATAATTAGCGGTGTAAAATACACGGCGAGGAGTAGAAATCAAGCAATCACACATAATATGCACGCATTCACAACACACTAATGTGACTCAATGACACAATGCAATGCAAGTGGTACCACACAACATGGTTCATTCAATTGAACCCGATTCATAATAGAATCCAGATAAATCACATACACTCCCCTTGAGCAATGATTTATCTCCATACAACTCCACAATTGAGTCCGGACAAATGACATACACTCCCACTGAGCAATGATTTGTCTCCATACAACTCCACATTGGAGTCCGGACAAATCACATACACTCCCACTGAGCAATGATTTGTCTCCATCACAACTCCGCATTGGAGTCCGAATAATACTAGGCACCCATCATGGATTCCCACCTAGCTGTCTCCACCAGACACATCATGAAATGTACGACACAAATGATGCACACAAACTTAAGTATAGTAACAACTATACCTCTTCACGATCCCCTTGATCACACGTGAGATACATACTCACCGTAATACACACTAGTATTACTACAACTATTCAATCAATTCATCATGATACACACAATGAACTACTCACATCATGCATTGATATTCATTTATACAATGTAGTTTACCATAAGGCCACAATTAACCACAACCATTATCACCTTCACAAAAATACAATTCACTAGGATTCACGCCACAAAGGCTACCCACAGCAACATCAATACGATATCATATGTTGAAATTCATCTATTCAATACCTTTATGCCACAAGGCCATCATTCAATAGCCACATTCGATATCAAGATTCGACATCATATAAATAGCCTAGAAGCTCCACATTTATATGCCAATATCCTAACACACAACAACTACCGACCACACGCATTTTACGCGATAAGAAAATCCGACAGCACGCCTATTTCACAAAAACACGAATTAATTAAATCATCTTTTACCCTCCAAACCATTTTTTAATCATTCTCTACTACCAGTGACATTAGGTTCTCTCACTAGTTCACCACATGAAGCTTCTAGAATTCCAAAGTTCTGTTTTACATAATTCGCGTAATTCCGATTAATTCCCATAATCGACACAAATCCAGTTTATAAATAATATGTTTTTCTTTTTTTTCCAGGTCGCGCTAAGCTGGCTCCACCCGCGCTAAGCGCGCTACTCACTGCCTGGAAGAGGCGAAATTCTCCAGACCGCGCTAAGCGGACCTACCAGTGCTAAGCGCGCTCTGCGTTATGCAGAAAAATATCCCTTTTGACAGCAGCTTCCAAACCACAAATTCCCCCTCAAAACCATACCCAAACAACCAATAAAGGTATATTATCATGGTTCTCTCATGTATCAACAATTAGGAACCTTAAAACACGATTTCCAACATAAAAGTTTTGGATCCAAATCTCAAAATCTCAACATATCAAATGTTGTAATTTTCCATCAAATTCAATCAAACATGTGAACACATACAAGTAAGCATTTCCAACTAATTCCTAACCTCACCCGACTATACTACGCGATTTGTACCGAGTTTAAACTGTTAAAACATCGATTCCACATAAATTTACCATTAATGCCCTCAATCTCTAATTATCTATAACTCAATACAAAACTCTTCAAATCTTACCAACAAGCATTTCCGATTAGACCCAAACATCACTCGACTATTCTACGCGTTCTATTGCGCCTTTGAGCCGTTAGAACATCGATTCCCACACATTTGCTCTTCAATCCAACCAATAAGGAAAAGTATATATTTCAACCAAACAAATGCAAACAACACATACATATACATATACAATCAAAATATAAACGGAACTTCTCACCCTTACCCGATTAATCGAAGAGGAGTTTGAAGAAGATGATGAATAATGAAGATGATGATGAATCCATGCTTCTTCTTCTCTTTTCCCTGTTCTTCTCTTCTTTCCCACGTTTTTCCTTTCTTTCTCTTACCCACTTTCTATTTCTTCTTACTATCTTTCCTTTCCTTTCTCTTATAACAAATATATATATAATAGTTATTATATATTATAAATCCAATAGGGTAAAATATCTCCAATTGATATTTTGTCTTCTAACACCAATTGATCAATTATTAGAATTACCTTTAAATACTTTCTTGAATTAACAAATACCAATTTGTCTCTTTAAATAAAATGATTGATCTCTTCAGAGTTCACTAGTTGCCCTATTGATCCCAATTGACAACACTTAGAGCACTTAGGATATTCCATTAATCCAATTTACCAAAGATAGAGCACATAGATACTCATCTGATCTCATCTGATATCCAATCGAACATTTAGATAATATGGGGTATTACACTTCATGTATCTGAGCTTGAGGTTGAAGATGGCCATGGCGCCATGCTTCAAAAATCCAACTTGTTTTACTATATAATTTTCACTTGCCATATTATTCTTGAATTGGCATTGCTCCCCAGTGGTTGATCAACTGGTTTGTGTGTATTAGCTAGCGAGAGGTCTGGGGTTTGAATCCTCCTCGCCCCAAACCTCTTTTTTATCACTTGTCCCATTTTATTTTATTTTTCATATTATTTTTAATGATTTGAAAAATTAATTTCTCTCTCAATTTTAATCATTTTTTATTGGTTCTTTTTCTGAAAAATCACAAAAATATTAAAATATTTTATTCTATAAAAAAAATCTGATTTATATTATTTATTTAATATAGTTGGTATTTTTCTGAATAAATTCATTTTTTATTGTTTTTAAACATTTTAAAAATAATTTTTTATCTTGAAAATCAAAACCAAATGAGTTCTAAATCATCTTGTGATTAAAACCTCATTTTTCAAACCTTAACCAAAAATCACAAGTAGTTTATTTAAATTTATTTGGTATTTTTATCATTTTTTATTAATTTTCTTAAAAGGATTACTTTTAAAAAATGAAATTAGGGTATTCTTTGATTTTTGATCCTTATCAAACCTTTCAAAACACTTTTGGGCCTCTCCTTGAGTTGTAAGAACCAACCCTCTTTTCAATAAATAATTTGGGCCTCAGTCATTGTATAGGTCCCGATACGATTTTAAAATCTCGGCGCGGTCGTAGCCTTTTAAACAAAAATCACCTTGGCCTACCCTTGTGTTGCAAGTCCCATTTTTTTTTCTTTTTCAAACCCTCGGGCCTCTCCTTGAGTTATAAGACCCAACCCTTTTGTAAGAAAACCTTTTTTGGGCCTCAGTCGTTGTATAAGTCCCTATACGATCTTCAAAACAACGGTGCGATCACTGTTAAATCTTGGGCCTCTCCTTGTGTATAAGCCCCAATAATCTTTTCAAAAAAAACTTCTCTTTTGATTTAGATTCAAATATACAGTTATTATCAAAACTTTCTTTAATTTCTTTAAACAACTAATAATACAGCATGGAAGCTTGCTCACCTCTAAGTTTTTATCAGCTTTCATCTAATTGCTTTCCTATATATATAACTGTATTGTGGGAAGTTGCTCCCCTGTAAGTCCTTATTTCATATCCTTTTAAATACTTGTCATATATCAACTGTATATATACTAGTATATCTACTTAGAATTTTCCCCGGCAACTAGGTCTAGAACTAGGTAAAGCCAGTTGGTCACTCTTTATTACAGTCAAGACTAGATCCCCATAGGATTTCCAGATACAGTCTTGCCTTCTCTTGGGCTTAAACAATATAGAACAAAGAGAAAGGCAGTATTCTTCGTGAACCTTTTCTCAGACTGTCACTATTAGAACTTGTCAAAGAAATTCAGTTTCCCCAGAGAGGATTAATTCTCGATTAAACCTCTCTTGAATTTCTTCAAACCCTAGAACTGTTCACTAAAGAAAAGATTATTCCCGGTGAAACTTTTCTTGAACTCTTCTTAAGTTTGGGACCCACAGGCTTCCTAAAAGCATCCCCGCCTCCTCTTGGGCTTTGTACAAGGACCCTCCGGCTTCTTAGAAGTTCTCATACCCTCTCTTGGGCTTAGTACAAGGACCCAAAAGACCTCTTAAAGGTATAGGACAGAACCTAGTCATCCTTTGATAAAGCAGTCTTCCTGAGTCAAAACATCAAACCAGTTTAGGGTTGAATCTCATCCCTTAAAACACCTGCCTCCTCTTGGGCATCATACAAAGATAAACTCTTCCATACCAATAGACTTGGACAGTCTAAATCTCCTCTTGAGTCTCAAAGACATTCTCAAGTTCCCTACAAACATAGGAGAAACCCCGGTCTTTCTGGATCAATCTACCATAGAGTTAAAACCCATGGGTTCTAAAACCCAATCTCTCTCCTAAAATCCCCCAGCCAGGGTCAGTTTATTATGAATATAAAACTATTAGAACCTCAAGGCATCTGATATCTCAACTCTTCGGTAACCCTTAGCAAGAGTTGATTCCCCATTTGGACCTGCCTCGGGATCTCAATAATCCCCAACAGAAGATAGCCTCCTCTTAGGCTTTGTATAATGATCTTTCCTCAGCATAGCCAACCTCCTCTTGGGCTTTGTACAATGATTCTCCCCAGTGGAGCTAACCTTTTCAGACTCTCTTGTTGAGTCAATCACCTTTTCATACTCTCTTGTTGAGTCAATCACCTTTTCAGACTCTCTAGTTGAGTCAATCACCTTTTCAGACTCTCTTGTTGAGTCAATGACGTTTCAGCACTCTCTTGTTGAGTCAACCCTTTTTGCCTCAATCTTGGGCTTTGTACAAGATAGATAAAACCATTCTCTTGTTGAAATAATCTTTTCCAGCCTCCTCTTAGGCTTGATATAATGATTTCCCCTAGCAAAAGTCAACCTCCTCTTAGGCTTTGTATAATGATTTCTCCAGCTTGTTCAGCCACAATCCTGGGCTTCGTACAGGACAGATAAAAGCACTCTCTTGTTGAGTCAAACCCTGTTAGCCTCAATCTTGGGCTTTGTACAAGACATAAATCTTTATAACCTTCTCTTAAGCTTGGGATAAATATCTTCCCCAGCGGAGTCAATTCCTCTCAACCTACTTTTAGGCTTTGAGAAATAAATTTCCTAAGCAGAGTCAAACTTATCTCCGCCTCAATCTTGGGCTTTGTACAAGACAGATAATACTCTCCAGTAGAGTCAAATTCATTTCAGCCTCAATCTTGGGCTTTGTACAAGACACTTAAAATATCCTCAGTCGAGTCAGTCTCATTTTAGCCTCAATCTTGGGCTTTGTACAAGACAGATAAAGATTTCTTTCCCATAGAGTCAGTTTCTTTTCAGCCTCAATCTTGGGCTTTGTACAAGACACATACAAACCCTCCCCCAACAGAGTCAAAATCCACTTTTAGCTTCAATCTTGGGCTTCGTACAAGACAGACAAAGTATTTCCCCAGAAAAGTAAAACTTTTAGCCTCCTCTTAGGCTTTATATAATGATGTCCCCAAGAGAGCCAAGTCTCCTTTAGCCTCCTCTTAGGCTTTGTATAAGGACTTCCCTAGTGGAGTCAATCAACCTCTTAGCTTCAACCTTGGGCTTTGATCAAGGCACACAAAAATCAACATCCCCTCAGAGGAAATCAAAATCCCTCTGTAGGAAGTCATTTCTCTGCTTATCACTTATCAAAACAGACATTCAAAATAAACCATAACCCCAGATAACAGCTGTAAGTGGCACACTTGTTGATTCAAATATCCAAGCTGTCGTCCATCTCTTATCCTGGTAAATCCTTTCTTTCATCTATTTTACTGTAAGCGGCAAGCCTCTGGATTATTTACATCCACGCTACTGTCCCTCTCTTAGCATGATAAATTCTTAAGGAAAAATGGCATTGCTTTACACTGAGTTAAAGTTTTCTCCTTCAGAATAAAACCCTTATAAACGAAATTATGGCATTGCTGGATTCATATATCCCAGTTAAAGTAACCCTCCTTTATAAACAGTCACCCAACAGTTGTGATAAACAGACAAATGTCTCCCTTTAGAGATGACAAATTCTCTCTCATTCAAACCTTTTAGCTTCAATCTTGGGCTTTGAACAAGACACAAATAAACCTTTTAGCTTCAATCTTGGGCTTTAAACAAGACACCAAAACATCATTTTTCTTCCGTTAGAATAGGAGGAACTACGATTGCTCTGATTTCCCTATTTTGTTTAAACGGGAATACGTAGGTATAAGATTGTAAAATCATAGCGAGCATACTAATAAAAAACTCTCGGTCCAGCACCTTCATACCAATCAAAAACTTAGGTCCAGTACCTTACCAAACATCAACAAAAACTCACTCTCCCTCTCACATTTCCCAAGAAACTTTCCCAACCCATTACCGGATAAACACAATCAAGTACAAAGGATAACCTAAAGCTAACAACCTATGGATAACCACATATAGGATGGGTAATTGACAACTCCCCATTCTATAACTTGACCCCGAACTCCCTGAATCTCTTTAAGCGTTTGTTCAGTTAAACATTCGCTTGAAAGGTTAGTTTTAGATAGCTTCCTTTTCCCTTCCATCTTCACGGGATAAATAAGAAATCAGAAAGTAGCACCCACTCCTCTTCATTGAGGAGAAAATCCAAATTCCGCGATAAGGTGGTCACGTCACTGACAAAAATCGCGCTCTACAACCTCGAAAACCTATTAAAGGTATATGACAGAACTTAGTCATACATTGTTAGAGCAGTCTTTCCGAAGAGTCAAAATCTCAGACCAATTTAAGGGTTGACCCGCATCCCTTAAAATACCAGCCTCCTCTTGGGCATCATACAAAGATAAACTCTTCCATGCCAGTAGACTTGGACAGTCTAATCTCCTCTTAGATCTCAAAGACATTCTCAAGTTCCCTACAAACACAGAAAAAAACCTGGTCATTCGATCAATCTCTAGTAGAGTTAAAACTCTCACAGGATCTAAAACTCAATCTTTCATCCTAAATTTCCCAGCTAGGGTCAACCTGTCATCAGGATAATACTATCCCAAATCAGAACCTCAAGGCATCTGATACCTCAACTCTTCTGTAATCCTCAGCAAGAGTTGATTCCCCATTTTGGACTTGCCTATGGATCTCAATAATCCTCAGCTGAAGCCAACCTCCTCTTAGGCTTTGTATAATGATTTTCCTCAACACGGTTAGCTTCAAAAAACACTCTCTTGTTGAGTCCATCATTTTTTCAGCAACCTCTTGTTGAGTCAAGCATTCCCTTGTTGAGTCAATCCTTTTCAGCCTCCTCTTAGGCTTTGTATAATGACTTTCCTCAGCAGAGTTAGCATTAAAAGAACCCTCTTGTTGAGTCAATCACTTTTCTAGCACTCTCTTGTTGAGTCAATCACCTTTCCACACTCTCTTGATGAGTTAATGGTACAAAACAAAAACACTCTCTTGTTGAGTCAACCTTTTTTAGCCTCAATCTTGGGCTTTGTACAAGACATATAAAAACACCCTCTTGTTGAGTCAAAATAATAAAAACACTCTCTGTTGAGTCAATCAATCCTTTCAGCCTCAATCTTGGGCTTTGTACAAGACAACCATAAATATCCTTCAGCCTCAATCTTGGGCTTTGTACAAGACACCCACAAAACACTCTCTTTTTGAGCCAATCTCTTTTCAGCTCCAATCTTGGGCTTTGTACAAGACACCATATAAATCTCCCTAAGAAGAGTCAATCCTCTTTTCAGCCTCAATCTTGGGCTTTGTACAAGACAAATCATACTCTCTTGCTGAGTTAGTCAACTTCTTCTAGCCTTAATCTTGGGCTTTGTACAAGACAGATAAAACCTCTTACCAATAGAGTCAATTTCCTTTTTTAGCCTCAATCTTGGGCTTTGTACAAGACACATACACATATTCCCTAGTGGAATATAAAAATCCTTTTTTAGCCTCAATCTTGGGCTTTGTACAAGACAGACAAAATATTTCCGTGGAAAAGTCAACTTTCAGCCTCCTCTTAGGCTTTGTATAATGATATCCCCCAAAGAGTCAATATCTTTTAGCCTCAATCTCGGGCTTTGTACAAGACATATATAAACACTCTCTTGTTGAGTCAGTCTTTTCCAACCTCCTCTTAGGCTTTGTATAAGGACTTCCCCAGTGGAGTTAATCAACTTCTTAGCTTCAACCTTGGGCTTTAATCAAGGCACACAAAAATCAAAATACCCTCAGAGAAAAATCAAAAACCTCTCTGTAGGAAAACATTTCTCTGTATATCACACATCAGAACATAACATTCAAAACAAACCCTAAATCCAGATAATTGCTGTAAGTGGCACACTTGTTGATTCAAAATATCCAAGCTGTAGTCCATCGCTTATCCTGGTAAAACTTCCTCTTTCATCTAATTGCTGTAAGTGGCAAGCCTATGGATTATGTACATCCAAGCCAATGTCCCTCTCTTAGAATGAAAGACTCCTAAGGAAAAATGGCATTACTCTACACTGAGTTAAAGTTTTCTCCTTCAGAACAACATCCCTATAAAGGAAATTATGGCATTGCTGGATTCACATATCCCAATTAAAGTAATTCTCCTTTCTAATCAGTCACCCAACAGTTGTGATAAACAGACGAGATGTCTCCCTTTAGAGATGACAAATTCTCAGTCAAAACCTTTTAGCTTCAATTGGGCTTTGAACAAGACACAATAATAACCTTTAGCTTCAATCTTGGGCTTCAAACAAGACACCAAAACATCTTTTTCCTCCCATAGAATATGAGGAACTACGATTGCTCTGATTTCCCTATTTATCTTTAACGGGAATACGTAGGCATAAGATTGCGAAATCTTAGCGAGTATACCAATCAAAAACTTTAGGTCCAGTACCTTCACACATTCATCAAAAATATCGGCAAACCCGACATCAACAAAAAAAATCTCTCTCTCATACTCCCAAAGGAGAAACTTTCCCAACCCACAACAGATAAACACCAGTAACTAGAGAGCAGTAAGGATAATTGCTAACAACCTATGGATAACCACATATAGGATGGGTAATTGACAACTCCCCACTGTCTAACCTGACCCCGAACTCCCCGAATCTCTTTAAGCATTTGTTCAGTTAAACATTTGTGTGCAAGGTTGGTTTTAGATAACCTCCCTTTCCTTTCCAGCTTTATAGGATAATTAAGAAATCAGAAAGTTGCACCCCACTCCTACCATTGCGGTAAGGAGAAACCAATGGCGATAAGGTGGCTGTGTCACCGACAAAAATCGCACGCTACAGGAAAATGGCGACTCTGTTGGGGAAAGTCATTTCATCTGTCTGTCTAGGACTAGGATTAGAATTCCTAAGAGGGCTAGGTTGTAAGAAATTTTCTGCATACTATATTATATATATATATATATATATATATTGCTTTTCCTACTTGATATCCGTGTTTATTTTTCGGTCAATGGGAATGCGAGTGATGTCGCATATGGAAAGTTTGAGAAAACCCTAAGATAAGTGATGGCATAGATGGGTGGACTTACAGGGAGTGATTCCCGAATAAGCGATCCTGGTAGACCGTCAAATCAGGTGAGGGCCCGTGTGGATACTATGTTGAACGACTAACGTCGTGAAAATAGACGTTATCCAAGTGCGGCACCCATGACCCTGAGGATTTAGTAGACATTAACCATGTGGCCATTTGGTAGTACGGTAGCTATCAGAAATAGTTGATACGTGATACTACACCCAAATTGAGATTACCCTAGGATGCTACAGCTCGCTCGGGTGAACCAGCTTGTTGTTGTTATCCCTAGGGGGGTCAATGAATTTTGGAACCTTTAACCCGTTCTACAGGTACAAAAATTGACCAGAATACAATCTTTGGGGATGGGTAGAGCCATGACTCCATGCTCGTGACGTTGAACCCTTGAACCCATGTTTTTTCAATGTTTTTGTATGCTGCACTCATGCATTCAAACAAAGAAAAAATCTCCTTTTTCTTCCTCTCTTCTGTTTCAAAATAAACTAAAACAATAAATTGCAAATATCAAAGAGAAAGATTACATTATGGATTTCGGTAGAAGAAAGATGCACAAGTACACCTTCAAGGCTCCAAAACTAGAGGATTTAAGAAAGTTGGCAAGGATGAATACCAACCCTGATGCTTTCAGAGCTAAGCATGGAGGATTGTTGTCTCTGTTAAGGGTCCATATAGTTAAAGGAATCTTGTCTACATTAATTCAGTTTTACGATCCGGTTTATCACTGTTTCACATTCCCGGATTATCAACTAGCACCGACGCTAGAGGAGTACTCTCACCTGACTGATTTACCCATCACTGACCAAGCTCCATTTTCTGGATTGGAAGAAATTCCAAAGGATCAAACCATTGCAAGAGCAATCTATTTGGACGAGTTAGAAGTCAGGACTCACATGACCACTAAGGAAGGGATCCAAGGTTTACCAGCCAAGTTTTTGGTAGAGAAAGCCCTGTACTTTGCCAGTATAGGAAATGTAACTGCTTTCGAAGATATCTTTGTTCTGCTCACATATGGGTTATTCCTTTTTCCCAACATTGATAACTTCGTCGATACCAACACTATTAAGATATTTCTAATTGGAAACCTCGTACCAACCTTGCTCGCTGATGCTTATTATTCTGTACACTTAAGGAATTTGTACAGCGGAGGAATGATCACATGCGGTGTACCCCTGCTTTAGAAATGGTTCACTTCCCATTTACCCAAGTCTGCTGCTTTTTAGGACCGTAAGAGTACCCTACGTTGGTCACAGAGAATCATGTCTCTTACCAACTCTGACATAGATTGGTACAATAGGATTTATGAGGGGATAAAGATCATCGACCGATGCGGAAACTTCCCTAATGTACCCCTCATAGGAACTAAAGGAGGACTCAACTATCATCCAATTTTAGTTCGTCGTCAACTCGGATACCCGATGAAGAATATCCCGCATAATGTTCATCTGGAAGGTCTTTTCTTCAAGGAAGGAGAAAATGATAGAGCACTAAAGAAGGAAATAGTGCATGCCTGGCAACATGTTCACAAGAAAGGAAGAGAGTCTCAGACTGTACCTCCATGGAACCTTATCTCCACTGGGTACAAACTAGAGCCCTCAAGCTGAGGATGCCTTACCCTCGTCAAGAAGTTCTTTCGTTAAAGGAATCTGTCCTTTATTTTATGTCTGATACAAAAAAACTCCAGGTCACTCTCAACAAAGTTCAACGGGAGAAAAGCTCTTGGAAAAACAAGTATCATATCCTCAATGTGGAGTGTACCAAAATTCAGGAACTGTTAAAAGAAAATGATGCTCTGATTAAGATATTAGAGCAACATGTTATAGAAAGTCAAGAAGACCGAAGGAACTTGCTCACTCCTTTCACTTGGCAAAGGACTGACAACCCGACAACGGCTGAAGAGCCCCGGTCAAAGAAAAGGAAAATACCAGAACCAGCATCTGAGTTCTCTTCAGAGAGAACTCAGGATCCATAATTTTAGGCATTTCCTTTTACCGCACTTTGTAAAATATAGTATTTTCCCTTTCTGCAATCTTTCAAATTCAATAAAAAGGGGTCTCCCCACTGTATGATATTTGCAATCTATTTGTTGAAGTTTCTTTTTGATTAAAGCAAAAAAACACAATAAATATATATAACTTTGCATATCATTCACCATTCTCAAATAACGCGTTCTTCTTATCTTCGAATCTCACGTATGTGTCACGATTCTAGAGTCAAACTGTCCCACTCATACAATACTCGGGCCAATCGACAAAATAAAATGGACGATCTTGAGGAAGAGAACATAGAGCTAAGAGAAGAAGTTGACGCTTTGAATGAAGATCTGAAAAAACTTCACAGTGATATGCAATCCCTAACAACAGCTCAGAGGAAACAACAAAGGGCTGTGATTTTAGAGATCACATCTACACCCATAGTGGAAACATATGATCCTCGGTACAACATGCCTAAAGATTGCCCCTAGGGCATGCCTATCAACTTTGTACCTGAAGGATACATTTCGCCGGTCACGGAAGACCCAGAAACTGCAGCAGGAGCCGTTGGGCCTGAAGGTTACAAACTTCGAGTAAGCGAAGATGCAAGAGTCATGACAACAACTCCTGAGGGTTACAAACTTTGGGGCATAGAAGCACCAAGAGTCACCACCGTAATGACTATACCACAACCAGTGGTACTCAATGTCCCGGAAGGACAGATTCCATAAGTAATTTCTGGTGGAAACAAAGACATGTACGAAAGAATGAATGAGTTCCAAGAGCAATTCCTGGAGATACAGAAGGAACTTCATGCCATTCGCGGTCAGGATTTATTCGGAAAGGACGCCGCAGACCTTTGTCTGGTCCCTAATGTGAAAATCCCGCATAAATTCAAGGTGCCTGACTTTGAAAAATATAAGGGCAACTCTTGCCCTCAAAGTCATTTGGTGATGTACGCTCAAAAGATGTTAACTCAGACAGAAAATCAACAGCTACTGATCCATTACTTCCAAGACAGTTTAACCAGTTCCGCACTCAAATGGTACATGGGTTTAAACCGCACCAAGATTGTTACTTTTAGAGATCTTGGCGCAGCTTTTGTTCAGCAGTATAAGTATAATCTGGACATGGCACCAGACATAGATCAACTCAGAGCAATGTCACAAAAGGACAAAGAAACTTTTAAGGAATATGCTCAGAGATGGTGTGAAATTGCCGCCCAGATCTGTCCCCCTCTTGAGGAAAAAGAGATGACCAAGATCTTTCTGAAAACCTTGACCTCCTTCTATTACGACCGAATGGTTGCCAGTGCGCCCAGTGACTTCATTGAAATGGTGAACATGGGGGTACGTCTTGAAGAAGCAGTCCAAGAAGGACGATTGATCAAAGATTCAGAGCCATCAAGCAGTACCAAAAGATATGGCAGTGCTTTCTAAAAAAAAAGAGCAAGATAATGGTAATATCTCTCTCGAAAAGCAAAGGTGAAGGTATCAACCAGTAGCAGCGATAACTCCTACTATCAACCCTGTGTCGGCTCCAACGTATCAACCTCAAGTTGCTTAGAGCCAACCAAATCAACAACAGTATCCGCAAAGGACACAACAACCTCTTCAGCAGGCTCATCCTCAGTTCAACAATAACAATCGTACGACACGACCACCAGGGTTTGACCCTAAAGCAATGTTATACGCAGAACTATTTCCACTCTTACTGGTCAAGGGGCACGTCCAAACCAGGTCTCCTCTTACAGTACCGGAAAATCTTCCTTTTTGGTTCAAAGCGGATCAAACTTGCCCTTAACATCAAGGAGGACCGGGGCACACCATTGAAAACTGTCTCAGCTTCAAATCTGATGTACAGAAGCTTGTCGGGAACGGGGTCCTATCTTTCGAAGATACTAATCTGAATGTTCAGACGAACCTGTTGCCTCAACATGAGAAGACTACCATAAATTTAATAGAGAAGGAATTTAGCCGCAGTTATCAAATTCGCGATGTACTCCTATTAGAAACCAATCTGGTCAGGATGCATTCTGGACAGAGCGGGTACGGTCATGTACCACCTCACAAATACCACCAGTGTGATATCTTTTCAAAGAATAATCAAGGATGTTTTGTAGTGCAATCAGCTCTACAAGAACAAATGAATCTCGGATAGATTCAAGATCATCAAATCCGCGAGGTCAATATGGCTCACGCAAATCCCAACATTGTCCAAAACCACAACATTCTGGCGATGAACGTCAACTTGGTGGCAATGCACTCAAGGAAAAGTCAATACCATGATCTGCCACGACACGATTACAATTCCTATCTGATCTGCTCAATAAGCAATCGGGGATGCTCCTTTGTACAAGAGGCCCTCCAGCGTCAGATGGATCTCGGATGGATTCAGGATTACCATGAGAGAAATAACCATCAAGTCAATATGATTCAGATCTTTGATATTCGCTTAATGAATACCAGTCTGGTAGAATTACACGCTAAGCAGGTCAGGCTCAGTTTTCTGGCTTCACATGATTATCAAGACTGTAAACAGTGTCGTAAAGACGACCAAGGGTGTGCCTTTATCCAAAGAACACTTCAACACTTATTGGACCACTGGCGCCTTCCAATCTACTTGGATGAAGCTATACAACAGATCAGTATGACTGATGAGAATCCTGATAGGCATCAAAGTCAGGATGTCCGCTCGATGAAAACAGATCTAGTAAAGTTACACTGCATACAAAGCGGACGTGGCCGGGTGCCACCGCATAATTATGAGCTCTGTAGAGTTTGCTCAGAAAACAACCAAGGATGCTACCTTGTGCGAGTGGCTCTTCAAAATCAGTTGGACCACAAAGAGATCCGACTATGTTCAAGTTCTGGGTCGACCAACGGGATACCCGACTATCTCTCGGATCAAAGCAAAGACGTTGTCTTAATCTCTAAATAGGAAGGGACAAACATGTGTACGCCATAATCCCTCTACTCCATGAATCAAGAGGTCCTCTTGATAGTAGAAAGATTCTCAACCTCGAACCAATTGAGGCCGGCTACGATAGTCAGAAAAATCAAAAGGCTCTTGTGGTTATCTATCTGCCAGGACCAATACCGTAAAAATTCGATAAGGCCATCCCTTACAAGTACGGTGCAACAACAATCGAAAATGGAAAGGAAACTCCATTACCCTCTGTCGTAAACATTCTTGATATCAGTCGAGTAACACGGAGCGGCCGGATCTGTTAGACGATGCCTATGGATCTAGGAGGGGGGTTGAATAGATCCCTTGAGTTTTACACTCAAATGAGTACGAAAATTTAGTTTAAAAAAATTGTTTAACGGAAGCTACCACTGGATATAACGTCTACAACGAACCTTCTACTAAAAGGATCGGATATGCACGAATATATCGAGAATGAGTATGGAAGAGAAAAATTCAGTTTGATTACTACACTGAAAAATGCAGTCAACAAAATATCGCTTGCTTGATGTTTAATCCAAACCAATGAGGTAAAATGATAATCAACTAAAAGCAACGTGTTCGATTTTTACTTTGAAACAAATTATCAAACACCTAGTGTGCGTAAAACACACTAAGTGCAGAATTTCTATGGAATGTAATATAGAGCTGCTCCAAGATACAATTCAAGGAATTGTATTGATTTAACAAATAGATTCTCAGCTCGAAATTACACTACGACATAAATTTCAATAAATTGCGACATCACAAATTCGAACAAACTGAAATGTAAAAGAGTTAAGGGAAAGAGAGAACAAACGAGATTTGATTAGGCAGTTCCCCAATCATCCTCGCTTTGGGTACCTCTGCCCCCAATTCCACAATTGGAATTGAGATATATATATATATATATATATATATGTAGTTATTGCAAATTGTTTATTACAAGAGAAAACTATGAACATCCAAACCCTCGAACGTCTTCGATCGTTGATGCAAAATTTTCTCTCCCCTTGATTCAAGCTGAATCAAGTCCTTCGAATATGGTTGATCCAATTACCGTCCCACGCTACTAAACCGAAAGAATCCTCCGTTCTTCGGTTACCTTCACTCGATCAATTGTGATCTACCAAAGATTCGAACCCAAACCTCTCTTCTACGACCCTCTGATTACAGCTACTAAACCGAACAATTGCGCCAATTTCCGGTTACCTTCACCCAGCCGAATCCCTGTAGAACGAGATGGTTTGTACGAAAACCCCGAAAATCTATACGATTCTTGGAGGACAAAACCAACTGGTTTGATTCAAGAAACACCTGCCAAACTCTCAACCCAGAAGATGAAGATCACACTTCCTAAATTATGAACGTTATCACTTCGATCAATTGGCGACACAAACAAAGATGATTATGTGTGATTGTTTGTTTACTCAATGAAGGAGATGAAGATGAAGAGAGAAATGGCATATATTTTTCACCTTTCTTATTATTGAATAATGAGATGACCAAAACTATTTATAGGAAAAATAATATGACCCACACAAAATAATAATAGAAATAACAGAAAAAAAAATTAAGTGAAAAATACTGATTTAGGAAATCATGCGTCGACCTACAACCCCCATGCGTCGACGTATAGATGCAAATTTTTGTGTCATTTAAGTTATGCGCTTTCCCGCAGGTTTTTCTAGGTTAACGCATGAACTGGGAGGGTCAGCGCATGAACTGGGAGGGTCAGCGCATGAACTGCATTTTTTCAGGAAATTCAATTTTCTGCGCATATTCACCTGACCAAGTTCAGAACACATACTAGACACTACTAAAATGATAATGGACATTTATTTATGGGAAATACAAGGTCCTATGCATCTAGACATATGAGCGATAATGATTAGATGCAATATGCCCGACACGTGAAGTGATACCGCTCAAATTACAATCTAATTTCTCACATATTTGTTGACATCATTAAAACAAAGTAGATAGAAGAATATCCCTCACATACTCCCCCTTTTTGATGATGGCAACACTTTCTTAGCTGTCATGAGATTTGTAATTTGAGAGTGAGCAAAGTGAACAAAGCTCCCCCTGTCTTTAACACTTGGTTAATCCCTGTTGAAATTTATGCTTGTTGTTATTCTTCTCCCCCTTTGACAACATCAAAAAGAAGAAAAGAGGGTGGTCAAAATAAAACACTATAATACGTAAGGAATCATCACATATTTGCAACATACAAACATCAACACGCATCCACATATGATACAACTAATGTAAAATTAGGAATGGACAAATAAGGAACAAAAACATAAAAGCAATACATTCAATCCAGAAGAGTGCAAACAAACGTAAGCAAAAGTCAAAGTTAAGCAACAGTAAAAAAAAAACAAACCACAAAACATAAATGCAAGCACAAATGAAATATGATGCCCTAAACTCTATGGCCATCTCCCCCTAAATGGATGACCTCTTCCCTTATAGTGTTGGCTTGGTGGTGGGAAGTCCTCTAGATGTAGGTTGAGTTCAAGCAACGTGTTGTTTAGGGTTCCAAGACTATTTGTCAGGTTCTGGTTTTGTTGAGTCAAGTTGGCGTCCATCCGTTGTGAAGATGATGTGCTGGTTGTTGCTGGTTGTGAAGATGAACCTCTTGTTCCCCTTCTACTAGGATTTCTTCTTGAAGGCATGGTTGATGAAGAGTTGAAGGAAGATGATGACACTTGATTTTCGCAGAAAGTGACGAGGAGATATGTTCAGCCCTTAGAAACCCTTGTATAAGTAATATAGAGAATTCACTCTTGGTGGGTTTTTGATTTTTAGGGTTTTTGATGAGGATTTAGTGGAGAGTAATGGGTATTGATGAGGTTTAATGGAGGAAGATAAGGAGAGATTGACCACAAAATCTGATGAGATGACATGCAATGAACATACATCAATGTGCAATGAAAATATGTAGTGAAAATAGGCAATACTAGGTCGGCGCACGCTTTCCAAGAGAGCAGAGATTCTGAATTCTGCGTTTATGCGCCGACCTGTGGGCTGCGTGCGTCGGCGCATGATTCACGAACTTTCTTGAAAAAATTGAACATTTGGTTATGCGATATCCCGAAAGTTTTTACTAGGTCAGCGCATAAATCATGCGTCGATGCATGCACATGCAAACTTGAGCCATAAATGAAATTTTTTGCAATTTAAGTTCCAAACAAATAAATAGTCATGTACACATATAGAACAAAACGTCCACATGAACGATATGTGCTCGAAATACAATAAACATCAGGATTAGGGTACTTAATATGGCACAAAATATGATAAACATCTATAAATCGGAACGATATTACCTTGATCACCACGATAAGAGCCCTTACATATAGCTAAATATCTCTTTACATTGTTAGTTAAAAGAATGAACTAGCATATATATATGTGAAGATCACTATCTTAAAAGATTATTAAGCACGATCCGAGATATCGAGAATGCCAAGTTCCCTACGGATGTGAAAGAAAGGTTCTGTAGCTAACGGTTTTGTGAAAATATCAGCAAGTTGATTCTTAGTGTTAACATGCTCAAAAATAACATCACCTTTCTCTACATGATCCCTAAGAAAATGATGGCGTATTTCGATATGCTTGGTGCGTGAATGCAATACGGGGTTCTTAGTTAGATTAATCGCACTAGTGTTATCGCACAAAATTGGAATACGTTCAAGTTTTAAGTTGAAATCAAGCAATTGTTGTTTAAGCCATAAGACTTGAGCACAACAACTACCGGCGGCAACGTATTCCGCCTCGGCTGTTGATAAAGCAACGAAAACCTGTTTCTTGCTATGCCAACTCACCAAGGAATTTGCGAAAAAGTGACACGTGCCACTAGTACTTTTCCTATCCAACTTGCACCCGGCAAAGTCGGAATCGGAAAAACCAACTAAGGAACAAACGCTACCTTTGGAATACCACAACCCATACTTTGGAGTACCAGACAGGTATCGAAGTATGTGCTTAACAACTTTTAAGTGTGATTCGTTGGGATGTGCCTGATACCTCGCACACTTGCATACACTAAACATTATATCGGGACGTGATGCGGTAAGATAAATAAGAGATCCAATCATACCTCGATACTTCTTTACCTCAACATCCTTACCCTTTTCGTCACGATCAAGATTAGCACTTGTAGGCATAGGAGTGTCTATTGCTTTGCAGTTTAGCATATCAAAACGTTTTAGTAAATCAAGACAATATTTCATTTGACTCACGAATATGCCCTCTTCAAGTTGTTTGATTTGCAATCCGAGGAAATAGTTGAGCTCCCCCATCATGCTCATTTCAAACTCCCCCTGCATCAAACTAGAAAACTCCTTGACCAAGGTTATGTTAGTAAACCCAAATATAATATCGTCAACATAAATTTGTACTAAAATTAAGTGTTTTCCTTGACATTTAATAAAGAGGGTTGTGTCAACCTTTCCTCTTGAATACCCTTGATCAAGTAAAAATTTGCTTAGACGTTCATACCAAGCCCTAGGGGCTTATTTAAGTCCGTACAAAGCTCGTTTAAGTTTATAGACATAATCAGGATATTCAGGGGATTCAAAACCCGGAGGTTGGGCTACATAAACCTCTTCATTTATGTATCCGTTAAGGAACGTACTTTTAACATCCATTTGGAATAATTTAAGGTTCTTTGTGCAAGCATAGGCAAGTAGAAGGCGTATGGCCTCGAGTCGGGCAACCATCGCATAAGTTTCCTCTTAGTCGATTCCTTCCTCTTGGTTATAGCCTTGTGCTACAAGCCTAGCTTTGTTACGCGTTATTACTCCATTTTCATCAAGTTTATTCCTAAACACCCATCGGGTGCCGATTACTCGATGATCTCGCGGAAGGGGGACAAGGTCCCAAACCTCATTTCTCCTAAATTGATTTAGTTCATCTTGCATTGATAGAAACCAATGCTCATCGAGTAACGCCTCCTTAGCATTTTTAGGTTCAACTTGGGAGACAAAAGCAGAGTAATAACAAAAGTTACTAAGTTTAGAGCGAGTGGTTACTCCCTTAGAGATATCACCGAGAATGTTGTCAATTGGATGGTCTTTTGAAGACTTCCAAGCTGGAGGAAGTTCAATATTATCAGAATGATGATCATCCTCACTTTTCACGGGTTGATCATCCTTTTCCTCCTCAATATGCACTGCTTCAGGCTGATCAGTTCCCTTATCGGTGTCCTTGAGTATGTCTTCAGTAGGTACACCTGCACCATGAAAAGAACTACCTTCTCCGACATTTCTCGGATAAGACTCGTCAAAGGTAACACGAACTGACTCTTCAACTACACGTAACCTTTTATTATAAATTCTATACGCTTTACTCGACTGAGAGTATCCAAGAAAAATACCCTCGTCGGCCTTGGCATAAAATTTACCAAGAGTCTATTTCCCATTGTTTAACACAAAGCATTTGCAACCAAATACATGAAGGTGAGAGATATTTGGCTTACACCCTTTTAAAAGCTCATACAGTGTCTTGTTTAGAATATGTCGGATAAGCACCCTATTCAAAACATAACAAGCCGTACTTATGGCGTCGGCCCAAAAGTATTTTGGTAATCCACCATCATTGATCATAGTCCTTCCAAGTTCCTCCAAAAATCTATTTTTACGTTCCACTACCCCATTTTATTGAGGGGTACGTGGTGCGGAAAAATTATGATCAATTCCGTTGGAATCACAAAATGCTTCAAATAAATGATTTTCAAACTCACCCCCATGGTCACTTCTAATTGACCCAATGTTTGTGTTTAACTTGTTTTGAGATAACTTAGCAAATCGTTCAAAGGCCGAAAAGGTATCACTCTTATTTGCTAAGAAAGTGGTCCAGCAAAACCTAGAAAAATCATCGACTATAACAAATCCATAATAGTTACCACCTAGACTTTTAACCCTAGATGGTCCAAAGAGGTCCATATAGAGGAGCTCAAGGGGTCTCATAGTTGAAACAATGTTTTTAGATTTGAATGAGATCCTTGTTTGCTTCCCCATTTGACAAGCATCACAAAGGTGATCCTTTGTGAATTTAATTTTGGGCAAACCGATGACTAGGTCTTTAGAGACTATTTTGTTAAGCAAATCAAAGTTGATGTGAGTCAACCGTCTATGCCACAACCATGAATCTTCATTCATAGCGACTAGACACTTGTCTCCATTCAACGATACCTCATTTAAGTCTAGCATATAGATGTTTTTCACCCTCAAGCCCTTAAACACATTCTTTTTTTCGCTATCTTCAACTATGCAACAATCCTTTGAAAAAGATACTTTATAATTCTTGTCACATAGTTGACTAATGCTTAAAAGGTTGTGTCTAAGACCTTCCACAAGAAGTACATCATAGATAGTAGTAGATGAAGGGTTACCTATACTACCTTTACCAAGCATTTGTCCCTTGTTGTTATCTCCATAGGTGACAAACCCCTTTTTCTTCGCCACAAAGTCGATAAAAAGAGATATGTCTCCGGTCATATGTCTCGAGCAGTCACTATCCATAACCCATCTTCTTTCGGTGGTCTCAAGACTTTGTACCTACAAAAACAATCAAGGGAGAGTAGGTACCCAATTCTCATTGGGTCCTTTAAGGTGAGTGAAACCAAGACCGCACTTGGGCAACCATTGGTAGATGCCTTTCGGAACAAGAAACCTTCTGAAGCGGCATTTTGCAATAGTATGACCAGGCTTACAACAGTAAAGACAATTACGGTTCATTTGGAATTTACTTTTGCTATCACTATCTCGAATCACATAGGTATATTTTTGATATGGATTATTCATGCTTTCACGAAAATGTGATTGATCAATAGCAAACATAACTTTTGGCTTAAGAGCCTTGTCCAATTTGGCCTTGAGGATTCTCACCTCTCGTTGCCAAATATGACAAGTGTCACAGCCCCAATTGAACCAAGAGATAGGGTCCTCTTCAACCCGGGCTTTTGATGTGTCCACTATAGAGTTTTTGAGGGCTTCCAATTCCTTTTCGGAATCGGAAATCTTCTTCTCCAAATACGTGAAAATCCTTTTATTTGAGGCTAAATGTTGAAATGCTTCCTTAGCCTCATAGTGTAACATGTTAAAAGCCTTTTGTAACTCGAAATGCGACATAGTATTAACATGATCATATTTAGAATGCTTTACCTCTTTTGCTTTGTTGTGGCGTGCCATAAGACAAAAGTTAACGGATTCACTTTCGTCACTTGAGGAATCATCTTTCTCCGACTCACTATCTCTTTCCCAAGCGATGTATGCTCGTCGAGACTTGTTGGACTTTTTGTTTGAGCGAATCTTGTCATTATCCTTATCTTTGTCTTTCTTTAGAGATGGACAATCCGGCTTGTAGTGCCCGGATTTTCCACAGTTGTAGCACGTCCCTTTTACCTTGCCATTTTTATTTCCTTCGCTTCTAGATTGCTTCCTAAACTTGACTAGATTTCTATCCGAGTGTTGAATATCTTTCTTACGAACATATCTATTGTACCTCTTCACAAATAAGCCCATATCATCACCGGATTTTTCATCTTTGTCATTATTGGTTTCATCATCACTTAGCTCTTGATGTGTGGACTTTGAACAAGAAGCCTTAAGAGCTATCGACTTCTTCTCCGTATCTTTTGCCTTCTCTTTCTTGATACTCTTTTCATGTTTATCCAAGCAATGAGCACTTGCTCATGCTCATCGAGTTTACCAAAGAGTGTTGTGAGGTCTAGTGTAGCGAGATCGTTGGCCTCCTTAATAGCGGTGACCTTCGGTTGCCATTCCCTGTTAAGACACCTCAGAATTTTGTTAGTAGCAGCCTCATTTGGAATTGGTTTACCAAGAACATGCAATTTGTTGATAATGTGAGTAAATCGTTTTTGAATATCCGCAATGGTTTCCCCTTGCTTCATGTAAAACAAATCAAACTCCTGCGTTAGTGTATTAATACGAGTCATCTTAACATCATTAGTGCCTTCGTGTGCTACTTGTAAAGCATCCCACATGGCTTTGGCCGTTTCACAATGGGAGACTCGATAATACTCCTCAGTCCATTGAGCTTCGGGTTTAGGAACGACAACGCCTTCCATGTGTCATACCCCAAATTTTGACGACTAAGATTTCCCATCATTTTGAAAATCATCATCACAATATGGAGGAACCATCATACTTCATCAGTCTCCCCAAAGATGGGTGAGCATCCACTACAATCAAAATTAGGGTTTCAAGCCCTCTCAGAGCCTTAGACAAAGGATCAATCAAGAAATGACATGATCTTCAACTTTTCTAACCTCCCAAGAATCTATAATGGATCAAGAGGACTCCCACTTCAAGGATCAAGCACAAGGCTGCTCCCTTCTAGGTGGATCAAGTCTCAAGATCGACAGTGTCACCAAATTAGGGTTTTGGTCGACCAGGGGCCCCAGATGGAAATTTTCATCTGGGCACAAGCCAATGATCCAAAACATAACCTAATATACTTCATGGAACCTCATGGACCCAACCATCAAGTCAATTTTGCCTCAGGGGATGCATTCTTCAAAAATCAGGAATTAGGGTTTCTTGACCTAATTCACCCCTAAGTTAACTTTTGGGACAAATCATGAGCCAAGACCTCAAGACATGATTTGAGGGTCTTTAATATACCATATTGATCCATTTGCAACAATGGATTAATCCAAGAAGCTTGAGCAACAAGTTTCAATTTCATCTGCACCACAATTAGGGTTTCGCGAGGAAAGTCAACTGTAATTTTGACTTTTGACCAGGACATGCTCCCAAACCCTAAGACATGATTCAATATACCCTATGACACCCATGGAACATGTCCATCAAGTTTGATTTAGGTCAAGGACATGATTCCATAAAGGATTGCACAGTTTGGAATTCATCTGATAAAAAGTCAACTGTGCACAAAAGTCAACTTTGACTTTTTGAGATTTTTCACCAAAATGGATTTTTAACCCTAAAATGATGTTAATGTATGATTTGAATCATCATTCATCAAGAAAAATCAAAGAAAGTGGGATAACTTGTAAAAGGGGTAACCATAAAAACTTAGAAAAATTTCTAAGTTATGGAAAAAGTGACACTAATGTGCCAACTTTGGAGGACCATAACTCCTAAACCACAAGGCCATTGTGACCCATTCAAAGCTTGATTTGTAGATCTCATTGCCCTCTACAAAAGCTTCATACTGACCTATGTCCAAATTCCTCATGGATTTTGAGTTATGGAGTGATCAAAATCAAGAAAAGTCACTTTGTTCCAACACTTAGTGAAAAATTCACTAAGTCAGATTTTACCTTACTTTTTGCCAAATGTAGGGGGATTTTTCACTTGGATTCAAAAGAGATCAAAACCAAACATCCTCAAACAGTTGTTGTATCATGTAAGGGCTTTCCAAAATGGCCAAGAACATTACCAAATTCAATTTGAGTCATGATATATAACATTGGCAAGTTGCCTTGTTGAAATCTGTCAAGGCAAGACAGATTTTGCATTTTTTCTTGATTTGCCAAAATCAGCCAAATCCAAATGCTCCTATCCACTTGGACACCTCAGAGGATTGAATCTAAAGGGGACAATCACTGAGCCAAGCCTCCAAAGTCTTTGGAACAAGAAATAGCATGTTGAACCTAGAATTGCCAAAATAGGGACAAGACTCCAATTTTGGATTGGAGCATTCAATGGAAGCATCAAGGTGACATGGACTGAGCCATTCTCAACTGAATTCAGTCAAGACTTATCCAAGACCAAGGGAACTAGCAGCCTGTGCCCTAACCTCTAGTCAATGGCTAGAGGAGACTTGGATTTTCATTTGCCAACATTGGCCAAACCTACTCAGCAGTTGCCATTCACTATTCCTTGCAAAACAAACTTGCTCTACTATAAATAGAGCTCAATTGTGATCAGTTTGAGTACACCAAAGCCATCAAACAGATGCTTTCCTCAAAATCTCTTCTTTCACTCCAATTTTGCCTTCTAAGGCAAGTCACTATCGGGTTTTGAGTTTGAGAGTTTTTCCAACCAAACCAATCACACACACACCTCACATACATCATATAGAAGTGATCCAAACACTCACATAACATCTGGAACACAGATTTCACAAAATCACCAGCCAATTGCTCAAGTTCTTGACAGTTTTGCAGTTGAGGTACCATCTTCAGCTCCAAACCATTTCAATCCATTCCAAGCATTCATACATACTCCATGGCACCTAGGGAAGCTATCCAGATCATTGGAACTTAGCTGTAACACCTCCAACACAAATCACGATCACCAGCTGCAAGTGGTAAGCATGGGCTCTGCTAACTCTATGATCCATGCAATTTTTGTTGCACAATAATTTGGCCATATGTTCATAATCATGCATGGAATGTTTCCCCTCAATTAATTGCATTGTTTGAATCGTGTATCAAAAATCCTAGCCTTCATGCAGAAATTAGGGTTCTTGAGGATTTTTCATGATTTCCTGCTATATGTTTAATTTAAATTAAATTAAATACCATAGACATGATCGTGAGGTTGAAACGAGTTGATTGGTATGTGGATTGCATGATATGATTAAGTATTCAGTGAGATTGGATAGAAAATGCAAATCTGGGCAAAACTGAAAAACGCGCGTGTTCTTGCCTTTGTTCTTGGCGCCATTTTCCAATATTTGAATATTTTAATTTTGTGATTTTATTTAATTGATTCAAAATTAATTTCTCTCTGAGTTTTAATGATTTTGAGTTGATTATTTGTTTAATAATTCACAAAAATGTTAAAATATTTTATTTTCCCAAAAAATCCCAAAAATATTATTTATTTTATATAATTGATATTTTTGCAAAGAATTAATGTTTTAATTGTTTTTAACATTTAAAATATTTTTTCCACCTTGATTTTGCAACTTTTAATGCTTTCTAATTATTTTGTAGGTCAATACTTAATTTTTAAAGCATTAATCCAAGATCACAATTTGTTTTTCCTATGTTAAACAATTTTGATCATTTTAATTGAATTTTTATTCAATTAAAACACATTTTGAAAACAAATTAGGGTTTTTGGATTAATTCAACCCTCGTAAATCTTTTTTCAAAACTTTTTGGGCCTCTAATAGAGTGTAAGACCCAATCCTTTTTTTGAACAACTCATTTTTGGGCCTCAGTGTATTGTATAAGTCCCGCTACCGTAAAAAACAAACGGCACGATCGTCGCCTTTTGAAAAATAACCTTCTGGGCCTCTCCTCGAGCTATAAGACCCATTCAAAACTTTTGGGCCTCTAATAGAGTGTAAGACCCAATCCCCTTTTAAACAAAACATTTTGGGCCTCACTTATTGTATAAGTCCCTCTGTGTTAAAAGAAAACCTCGGCGCGATCGCCATTTTTAAACGAAAAATCAATTGGGCCTACCCTCGTGTTATAAGCCCCACTCTTTTTCTTTAAACTTTTTGGGCCTCTTGAGAGAGTGTAAGACCCATCCCTTTGTACAGAAAACCTTTTGGGCCTCAGTCACTTGTATAAGTCCCTCTGTACAAATTCAAACAGTGCGCTCACTGATAAAACCCTGGGCCTCTCCTTGAGCTGTAAGCCCCAAATCTTTCATTTTCAAAGCACTTTCTCCTTTGATTTTGAATATACTGTTGTTTTCAATCTTTCTTTGTTGAACAACTAACCAAACAGCATGGAAGCTCTACAACCGAGTAAGTGGTTATTGCTTTCATTTACCGCTTTCATATACATATAACTGTATTGTGGGGCTGTTTCACTGTAAGTCTTCTTTCATAAACTCATATCAACTGTGTAATAATAGTATAGATATTTAGAGTTTCCCCGGAAACTACGTCTAGAACTAGGTGACGCCGTTTCATTTATTCGTAGAAATAGACAACTAGATCCCCAATAGGATCACCAGATACAGTCTTCTCTTCGGCTGTCCTCATTAGGAATTGTCAAGAAATTCTACTCCCAGAGATGAATGTATTCTCCGTGAATGGCATCTTTGAGTTTCTTCCAAATTCTCGAACTTTCCTGACTTGATCTATTCCTTGTGAATAGCTTGCCTTGAATTTCTCGGGATTTGGGGACCCACGGGCTTCTTAAAAGCATCGGCCTCCTCTTGGGCATCGTACAAGGACCCACAGACTTCCTAAAAGTAACCCTGCCTCCTCTTGGGCTTAGTACAAGGACCCGCCGGCTTCTTAGAAGTATTCACAACCTCCTCTTAGGCTTCATATAATGATCTCTTCCTCCGGGAATGATAGCCTCCTCTTGGGCTTCGTACAAGGACCTCTCGGCTTCTTAAAAGTTTCTAGCCTCCTCTTGGGCTTCGTACAAATTGTCCCGACGACCTCCTAGAGGTATAGGAATAGAACTTAATCATCTGCATAGAACAGTCCTTTCAAAGAGTCTACTACTGTTTCTCAAAGCATAGTACAAAGGATGAAACTCTAGACTTGGACAGTCTAATCTCCTTGAGTCTTCAAGACATTCTCAAGTGACCCCTTCGTTAAATAGGAAGAAAACCCGTAGACTCGGATAGTCTCAATACCCGTTGGATTTTCTGCTTCCTTAAAAAAGAGGAATAACCTGGGTCCTCGAATCAAAATCCTTGAGTACAATGTTGCTCATATAAGAACTGATTTTCTCTTTCAAAATCAGTATACTGGACCTGTCACTCAACTGAAACAGTAACCATGGCCTCCTCTTGGGCTTTGTACAATGATTCTCCCCAGCGGAGTCAAACAACGTTTAGCCTCTCTCTCGGGCTTTGTACGAGACACATAAGAGACTCCCTCGTTGAGTCAATCACCCCTTTCGCCTCCATCTCGGGCTTTATACGAGATAAAAAAAAGGTTCTTATTGAACCAAACAAATTTTAGCCTCCATCTCGGGCTTTGTACGAGATACAAAAAACTCTCTTGTTGAGTCAAATAGCCTCCATCTCGGGCTTTATACGAGACACCAAAAGACTCTATCGTCGAGTCGAAAACCTTTTAGCCTCTCTCTCGGGCTTTGTACGAGACACATAATAGCCTCCTCTTAGGCTTTGTATAAAGAAATAACTGGTTGATCCAATCAACCTTTTAGCATCAAAGTTGTGCCTCGTTCACAGTACACAAACATCAACAACTCATTCCCCTTCATCTAATCGCTGTAAGCGGCAAGCCTCTGGATTATTTACATCCATGCCACTGTCCCTCTTTTAGCATGAGAAATTCCTAAGGAAAGATGGCATTGCTCTACACTGTGTTAAAGCCTTCTCCTTCAGGTTAAAATCCCCTTTAAAGGAAATTATGGCATTGTCGGATTCACACATCCCGGTTAAAGTAATTCTCCTTTGCAGTCAGTCACCCAACAGTTGTGACAAACAGACCCTCTTTAGAGATGACCAATTCTCTCTAAAGACAAACCCTTTTAGCTTCATATCTTGGGCTTTGAACAAGATACAAACTACATTCAGCTTCACGTCTTGGGCTTTGAACAAGACACCAAAACAACCATTTCCTCCCATAGAATAGGAGGAACTACGAACGCTCTGATTTCCCTGTTTCTGTAAACGGGAATACGTAGGCATAAGATTGAAAGAAAAAATCTTAGCGAGAACACTAAACAAAAACCCTAAATCCCATACTCCCATATATCATAATCTGAAGCAGTATCCTAACAAAATCCCAGAGAGAAATCAGTATTGGCGAAAATACAAATAACCAATACAAAGGCCCCACCACATTGATCGCATCTGTAACCTGACAGACCGCTGTTTAAACTCAGTATGCAAGCAGGGTTAATTGGAGACATCTAGTTCCCTTCCTTCATCAGCTTTAATAGGATAAAAAATGAATAGACCTATAGTAAACTCAACCGCAGAGAGCGACCGCGCTTAAGAACCACGTCCAAAATCGCTCGCTACAGAAAAATGGCGCCCACCGTGGGGCCCATCTTTGTTTTTCTTCTTTCTTTTCATCTCTTGTGTCAAAACCACAGATTAGGGCTTCCGCCAGGGAACCCATTTTCTGTCAGGAACATAGGATTCATAGCTTTAAAGGTCTAGGATGATTAGGACAAATATATATACTGCTTTTCCTAATTGCTATACATGTTTATTTTTTCTGCTAATGGGAATGCGTGTGATGCCACATGTGGAAAGATTGAGTATACACTTAAGATAAGTGATGGCGACGAGGTCGACCATCAACCTCAGTGGAGGCTGACCAATGCAACCCATTCTCTCACCTAGACAATGGGCCGATTGTGATGTCTAAGAAGCTGAGGAGCCAAACCCTTTTGTAGTGCGGAAACTATCGGGAATAGTTGTTACGCGATATTACCCTCATTTGAGGCTGGTGATCTATTCTCGATGAATGGCACTTACTCTAAGACTGCTCTACAACTCGCTGGCGATCCGCTTGTTGTTTTGTTTTTCTGGGAGGAGCTGATGGTAATGAGTACAGGTACAAAAATCACCCTAGTATAAACCTTTGGGGATGGGTAGAGCCTTGACTTCATGACAACGACCCTTTGACCCCATGTTTTTCCTATGTTTTTATGTGCTGCATTCATGCATTCATTTAAAAAACATTAAAACATTCAAAAAATTTCTCTTCCAGTCTCTTTGTTTTTCAAATTAAACTAAGACTGTGATTGCAAATATCAGAGAAAAAGATTGCGCTAATGGATTTCGGTAGAAGGAGAACCCATAGGTATACCTTCAGGGTTCCAAAGCTGGAGGATTTAAGAGGTTTGGCGAGAATGATCACAAACCAAGAGGCTTTCAGAGCCAAGTACGGAGGTTTGCTACCGCTGTTAAGAGTCCATGTGATTGAGGGAATCATGGATGCGCTCATTCAGTTTTACAATCCAGTTTATCACTGTTTCACATTCCCGGATTACCAGCTCGCACCAACGCTGGAGGAGTATTCTCATCTGATCGATCTACACATTACTGATCAAGCTCCATTTTCTGGATTGGAAGAAATTCCAAAGAATCAGACCATTGCAAGAGTAATTCATTTGGACGAGTCTGAGGTCAGGACTCACTTAACCACTAAGGGTGGCATACAAGGTTTGCCAGCCCAGTTCTTGACAAAGAAAGCCCTGTATTTTGCCAGTATAGGAAACGTGACTGCTTTTGAAAGCATCTTTGTCTTGCTCACCTACGGGTTATTTTTGTTTCCCAACATCAATAACTTCGTCGATATCAACTCCATTAAGGTTTTTCTCATTGGAAACCCTGTGCCGACTTTGCTCGCAGATGCGTATCATTCTGTACATTTGGGAAATTTGTACAGCGGAGGGGAGATCACATGCTGTGTACCTTTGCTTTACAAAAGGTTTATTTCCCACTTGCCCAAGTCTGCTGCTTTTTGGGACTGCAAGAGTGCCTTACGTTGGTCGCAGAAGATCATGTCTCTTACCAACTCTAATATAGATTGGTGTAATAGGATCTATGATGGAATCAGAATTATTGATCGTTGTGGAAACTTCCCCAACGTACCCCTCATAGGAACTAAAGGAGGAATCAACTACCATCCGATATTGGTTCGCCGTCAATTTGGATACCCAATGAGACACGTCCCACGGGGTGTTCATCTGGAAGGTCTTTTCTTCAAGGAAGGAGAAAACGACAGAGCACTAAAGATGGAAATAGTGCACGCTTGGAAGCACGTTCATAAGAAAGGACGAGAGTCTCTAGGAAAACCGGACTGTGTCTCGGTGGAGCCTTATCTCCATTGGGTATAAACTAGAGCTCTCAAGCTAAAAATGCCTTATCCTCGTTACCGAATTCTTCCGCCGAGGGAGTCTGTCATGTATTTCATGACGAAAACTGAAAAGCTTCAAGTTACGCTCAACAAAGTTCAAAAGGAGAGAAGGTCTTGGAAGAACAAGTACCGCACCCTCGACGTAGAGTGCGTCAAAATACAGCAACTACTGAAAGAGAAAGATGCTGTGATTGAAATTTTGGAGCAACATGCTGTAGAGAATCAAGATGACCAAAGGAATTTGCTCGCTCCTTTCATCTGGCAAAGGAATGACAACCCGACAACGGCCCAAGAGCCCCGGTCAAAGAAGAGGAAAGTACCAGAGTCAGCACCCGATTTCTCTTCAGAGAGGACTCGGGACCCATTAGCTTAGGTTTCTGTTTCTGCACCTTATAATCTACTGTATTTCCATTTCTGTAATCCTTTGAATTCAATAAAAAGGGGTTTCCCCACTGTTTGATATTAGCAATCTAATTGTCGAAGTTTATTTTGATTAAACCAAAAAACAATTAATATAATCATTGCATTCATCATTCTCACATTGCGTATTCTTCTTACCTACGAATCTCACGTTTGTATCTCGATTCTAGAGTTAAACTGTCTCATTCGTACAATACTCGGGCCAATCGTCAGAAAAAGATGGATAATCTTGAGGAAGAAAACAGAGAGTTGAAGGAAGAGATCGACGCTCTGAGAGAGGATATGAGAAAGCTTCATAATGACATGCAAGCCATGGCAGAAGCTCAGCTACAAAGGACTGTGATCTCAGAGATCACCTCAACGCCCATAGTTGAGAAGTATGATCCTAGGTATCAAATACCGAAAGATCGTCCTTGGGGCATGCTTGTTAACTATATCCCGGAAGGATATGTTCCGCCGATCATTGAAGATCAGGGAATCACAACTGAAACCGCTGGGCATGAAGGTTACAAACTTCGGGAAAGCAAAGATGCCAGGGGCATATTGAAGACTCCTGAAGGTTACAAACTTCGGGAAACGCCAAGATTCGCTGTCGTAGTCACGGTACCACCCCATGTAGTGCACACTGTCCCAGAAGGACAAATTCCCCCGATACCTTCTGGTAAAAAGGAAACAATGTTCGACAGAATGGATGAATTCCACGAGCAGTTTCTGGAAATGCAGAAGGAGCTGCAAGCCATTCGCGGTCAGGATTTATTTGGAAAGGACGCCGCAGACCTCTGCTTGGTCCCCAATGTGAATGTCCCGCACAAGTTCCAAGTGCCCGACATTAAAAAATACAAGGGTAACTCTTGCCCTCAAAGCCATCTGGTGATGTACGCTCAGCGGATGTCAGCTTAGACGGAGAATCAGGACCTACTGATTCACTACTTTCAGGATAGTTTAACCGATGCCGCACTCAAATGGTACATGGGTTTAAACCGTGCCACAATCATCACTTTCAGAGATCTTGGCACTGCCTTCGTCCAACAATACAAATACAATTTGGACATGGCACCCGACAGAGATCAGCTCAGAAAGATGTCTCAAAAGGATAAGGAAACCTTTAAGGAGTATGCTCAAAGGTGGCGTGAAATTACCGCTCAAATTTGTCCACCTCTTGAGGAAAAAGAGATGACAAAGGTCTTCTTAAAAACCTTAAGCTCATTTTACTATGACCGAATGGTTGCCAGTGCACCCAGTGATTTAACCAAGATGATGGGCATGGGCGAACGTCTTGAGGAAGCCGTCCGAGAAGGACGTTTGGTAAAAGACACTCAATCGATGAGCGGTACTAAAAAATACGGTAGTGCTCTCCCTAAGAAAAAAGAGCAAGATATTGGGAATATCTCTCTTGGAAAGCAAAGGCGACGTTATTAGCCGGTAGCAGCTGTAACTCCTGCTATCAGCCCTGCGCCTATTCCTACGCATCAACCTCAGGTTGCACAGAGCCAACCTGATAAGCAAAGGACACAACAGCCTCTTCAGCGGGCTCGTCCTCCATACAATAACAACCGTACAACACGGCCACCAGGATTTGATCCTATACCCGTATCGTACGCAGAGCTGTTTCCATTACTGCTAGCCAAGGGGCACATTCAGACTAAGTCCCCTCTTACAGTACCGGAAAATCCGTCTTTTTGGTTTAAGGTGGATCAAACATGCCCTTATCATCAAGGAGGTCCAGGGCATAACATAGAGACTTGTCTCAATTTCAAGTCCGACGTGCAAAAACTTGTTAGGAGTGGGCTCTTATCCTTTAAGGATACCAATCTTAATGTTCTCATAAACCCGCTGCCTCAACATGAGAAGGCTGCAGTCAATCTGATTGAGAAAGAGACTAACGACGTTTATCAAATTCATGATGTACTCTTGTTGAAAACCAATCTGGTCAAGGTGCATTGTAGACAAAGTAGATATGGCCATGTGCCACCTCATAACTATCATCAGTGTGATATCTGTTCTAAAGACAACCAGGGATGTTCTGTGGTGCAAGCAGCTCTACAGGAACAAATGGATCTCGGATGGATCCAAGAGCACTGAGTTCGTGGAGTTAACATGGTCTACACGAATTCCAACGTCATTCAAAACCACGACATCCGTACGATGAATGTCAACTTGGTGGTAATGCACTCAAGGCAAAGCCAGTATCATAATCTGCCGCGGCACGATTACAGTTCTTGTCTAACTTGCTCGGTAAACAAACAGGGATGCTCTTTCATACAAGAGGCCCTCCAGCATCAGATAGATCTTGGATGGATCCAAGACTACCATGATAGGAATTCCTATCAGATCAGTATGGTTCAAATCTTTGACATTCGCGTGATGAATACCAACTTGGTAGAGTTACATGCTGAACAGGTCCGACTCAAATTCCTGGTGTCACATAATTATCACAGCTGTAAAGCGGGTTGCGAAAACGATCGGGGTTGTACCCTTGTCAAGGAGGCACTTCAGCACTTGTTAAATCATTGGTGGATGCCAATTTATATGGATGAAGATACTCAGCAAATTAGTATCAGTAACAGGAATCCTACTCGACGTCAGAGTCAGGATGTCCGATCTGTGGAAGCTAACCTAGTGAGGTTACATTATATTCAAAGTGGGCGTGTCCAGGTGCCACCACACAATTATGATCGTTGTAGCATCTGTTCGGAAAGTAACCAAGGGTGTTACCTTGTGAGAGCAGCTCTTCAGGGTCAGGTGGATCGTGGAGAGATTCGTCCATATCCGGGTTCTGGACCCATCAACTGGACGCCGAACTACCGTGCCGATCAATTTGAGGATGTTGTCACAATCTCTGGTCATCACAGGACCGGGGATGTTTTTGCCATTATCCCTCTACTGGACGAATCTAAAGTTCCCAACCGGGAACGGATCGAGATTACTTACGATGGTCAGAAAAATCAGAAGGTTCCCGTAGTCATCTATTTGCCGGGACCACTACCGTTTGAATCAACTAAGGCTATCCCTTACAAATACGGTGCAACAACCACTGAAAATGGAAAGGAAATTCCATTACCCTCCGTCGTGAATATTGCAGACATCAGAGGTGTAACACGGAGTGGTAGAATCTTCAACCGAGGGGTTGGGGAACCTAACAAAGAAAAGGAACTTCAGACGGAAGCTCCCGATCCATCAGTCGGTCAATCCAGTAATCCCGACCTTTCAAAAAATGATGATGAGATGCTGAAGCTCATCCAAAGGAGTGAATACAACATTGTCGATCAACTGTTACAAACTCCTTCAAAGATCTCTGTGTTATCACTGTTACTCAGTTCAGAAGCGCATAGGGAGGCTCTACAGAAAGTCTTGGAGCAAGCCTTTGTGGAACAGGATGTAACAATCAGACAGTTCGATAGTATTGTCTCTAACATCACTTCCTGCAACAATTTGGGATTTAGTGATGAGGAATTACCTGAAGAGGGTCGTCGTCATAACATGGCGCTCAATATCACAGTCAACTGCCAGGACGATGCTTTAGCCAGCGTACTGGTAGACACAAGGTCAGCCCTGAATGTTATGCCGAAGTCCACTTTGATGCAATTATCATTCAAAGGCCCTCCGATGAGAATCAGCGAGGTCGTCGGCAAAGCGTTCGACGGATCCAGAAAAACAGTTATCGGCGAAGTTGATCTTCCCATAACTATTGGTCCTCATACTTTCCAAGTCACTTTCCAGGTCATGGACATCCGGGCAACGTACAGTTGTTTATTAGGAAGACCTTGGATACATCAGGCTGGAGCGGTTACTTCAACCCTTCACCAAAAGCTAAAGTTCGCCAAGAACGATCAACTTGTCACAGTTTATGGGGAACAAGCCTTGCTTGTAAGTAACTTGTCATCATCTACTGGTATAGAACCCGAGGAGGTTATTGGAACTCAGTTCCAAGCACTGTCGGTGAGCAAGAACAATCAGTTCAATGAAGGAACTTCGATTTCCTCATACAAATATGCTATCAAAGTGGTCGAGAGTACCAATACAACCAGATGGGGACAACTTATCATTCCTATTGACAATAAAACAAAGAAGGGTCTTGGTTTTTCTGCAACCTGTACCCGGACAGCTACCAACGATGAAAGTCTTCATCCCCTTCAGAACTTCTTCCACAGTGGAGGTTTCCTTCACCCAGTGTCTCAAGCAGTACATGCTATCAATGAGGAAGATCCCTCTGACATAGATGAAGAATGGAAGTCCTACCTTAACGGGGACGGTTATATGTCTCAGGAAGAGGTGCCTATACCATTTTGCTATCCTGCACAGAGTCCGAGATTTATACCACGGTCAGATTTTGAAATGATATATGGAGATTGTGATCCGAAAGGATGTCGTTCTCATCCAAATTCATTAGAGGAAGACACTCTGATGAAAGACAACTTTGACTACAACTACTATGGCCCAATGGATGGTCTGTCAATGTGGGAGCATTACCCAGGAAACTTGGGGCAAGAGAGTCAGCTGAACAATGAAAATTAGCTGACTGTCATTGAACAGAATACCTGTGTCCCCACCATGTCATGGGATCAACACTCAGGTCATCCTGAAACTACTCAACATGACGATGAATTTGTAACATTTGCATGACTTGAATTCATCAACTATGCTTTTCCCGAGGTCAACGTCATCGAGAGAGATGACTCCTCCAGTTCCAAAGAAGTTTGGGACACTCTGGGAGAACCAAGTGGAAAATACGACTATATGGTTAAGTACACCGCTCCCGAAAGCTCTCGTATCAGACTCGAAGATATCCAACCAACTGGATGGGGAGATACAACTGAGAGCACCAATGCTATGCAAAATACAACTGAGGAATTCTCCTACGACAATTCTGCCTGGGAGACAGATTCCAATGATCCTGCTCCACCAGAAATCAACATTATTTCTGAAGACAAATCAAGGAATGTATCAAACTTTGTGATTCACCGAGGAGTTCGCCGCAAATGGGTTGCCGTCGAGGTTCCGAAGGTCATTCATCAATCAAAGTAATTGCCATCTTTAACCTTTCACCCTGCCCAGGTGAAACGGATGTTTTGATAGGGCTCACTTGCTGTAAATTTCCCTCTTCGCTTCGCCCAAAGCGACAGAGTTTTGTTTTATAGGGCTGTAGTTTCAAGGATCGACTTGTTCATTAATAAAATAACGTCGTTCTGTAATTTCTGCATTAATTACTGTTTTCTTTTTTTACTTTTCTCAGAAAATGGTAATCCTAAAAAACAATTAAAAATAAAAACAAGCAGTAAAATAAAACACTGCACACACTTTTGCATTTTCTCACCTCTTCTAAACACGAATCATCATGTCATGCAGATTGCTTATTTTAAACCCCATTGAAACATACGATCCGATGCCATCTCCCAACTTTGAGTTCCCGGTATTCGAGGCTGAAGAAGAAAATGACGACCAAATTCCAGAAGAGATCTCCCGATTACTCAGACAAGAGGAAAGGTCCATTAAACCTCACAAAGAACCGTTGGAAACGGTAAACTTGGGTTCAGAAAAAGAGAGAAAAGAAATCAGGATTGGGGCACTTCTCAGTCCAACTGCCAAAGAGAGTTTGATAAAGCTTCTCAAAGTATTCCCCGATGTATTCGCTTGGTCCTATCAGGACATGCCAGGGTTGGATACCAGCATCGTGGAACATCACTTAACGTTGGGATCAGAATGTCCGCCAGTAAAGCAAAGGTTGAGACGCACTCACCCGGACATGGCCATCAAAATCAAAGAAGAGGTACAGAAACAGATTGATGCGGGTTTCCTCGCCACATCTGAATATCCTCAATGGTTAGCCAACATTGTACCCGTTCCCAAAAAGAACGGAAAGGTCAGAATGTGTGTTGACTACCGAGATCTAAACAAGGCTAGTCCAAAGGACGACTTTCCTTTACCACACATTGACATGCTGGTAGACAGTACAATAAAGTTCAAAGTTTTCTCCTTCATGGATGGATTCTTGGGCTATAACCAGATCAAAATGGCGCCGAAAGACACGGAGAAAACTTCGTTCATTACCCCATGGGGCACCTTTTGTTACAAGGTAATGTCGTTCGGTTTGAAGAACGCCGGAGCAACCTATCAAAGGGCCATGACTACTCTGTTTCATGACATGATACACAAAGAAATTGAGGTATATGTCGATGACATGATTGCAAAATCTAAGATAGAAGAGGAGCATGTGACCCACCTATCAAAACTATTCGAGCATTTGCGAAAGTACAAACTCCGCTTGAATCCTAACAAGTGCACCTTCGGTGCCCGTTCAGGGGAACTACTAGGGTTCATCGTCAGCCAGAAAGGAATTGAGGTTGATCCTGACAAGGTCAAGGCCATTCAAGAAATGCCTTCTCCGAAAACTGAAAAACAAGTCAGAGGATTCCTGGGACGTTTGAACTACATCTCCAGATTCATATTCCTTATGACCGCGACATGTGCGCCGATCTTCAAATTACTTAAAAAGAACCAGGATTGCGTTTGGTCAAAAGATTGGCAAACCGCCTTCGACAGTATCAAGGAATATCTGTTGAATCCTCCGATTCTATCACCTCCAGTGGAAGGAAGACCACTGATCATTTACCTCACAGTCTTGGAAGACTCCATGGGATGTGTACTTGGCCAACAAGACGAAACCAAAAGGAAAGAGTCTGCCATTTACTATATGAGCAAGAAATTCACGGACTGCGAAACTCGGTACACGATGCTTGAGAAAACTTGTTGCGCTTTGGCTTGGGCAGCCAAACGTCTTCGCCAATACATGATTCGTCATACTACTTGGTTAATCTCAGAAATGGATCCAATCAAGTATGTCTTCGAAAAACCTTCTCTCACGGGAAGAATTGCCCGTTGGCAGATGTTGTTATCAGAATATGACATAGAGTACCACGCTCAGAAAGCCGTTAAGGGAAGTATTTTAGCCGATCATTTGGCTCATCAACCGATTGACGATCAAGAATCAATCGGGTTTGACTTCCCAGACGAAGATGTCATGTATCTAAAGATGAAGGACTGCGATGGACTGCTACCCAGTGAAGGGCCAGAACCAGGTTCCCAATGGGGACTTATCTTTGATGGAGCAGTTAATCATTATGGAAATGGAATTGGGGCAATCATTGTTACCCCTCAGGGTACCCACATTCCTTTCACCGCTCGACTTACATTCAAATGTACGAACAACGAGGCCAAATACGAAGCTTGTATCATGGGTCTCGAGGAAGCAATTGATTTAAGGATAAAAAACTTGGACGTATACGGCGACTCAGCCTTGGTTATCAATCAGATAAAAGGAGATTGGAACACATATCAATCAGGGCTGATTCCTTACAAAGACTATGCAAGAAGGTTGTTACCTTTCTTTAACAGAGTCGAGTTTCATCACGTCCCTCGTGAGGAGAATCACATGGATGATGCATTAGCCACTCTCTCTTCCATGATTAGTGTAGGTCAATGGAACGAGTTACCTAAGATCGACGTAATGCGCCTTGAACGGCCCGCTTACATCTTCACGATTGAAGCAGTCATAGACGACAAACCTTGGTATCACGATATCAAATGCTTCCTTCAGAAACAAGAGTACCCACATGGGGCATCCAGGAAAGACAGAAAAACCCTCAGAAGATTGGCTGAAAACTTCTTCCTGAGCGGTGACACTCTCTATAAAAGAAATTTTGACATGGTCTTGCTCCGATGCGTAGACAGACCAGAAGCAGACATGCTTATGAAAGAAATTCATGAAGGATCCTTTGGCACTCATGCCAACGGACACACAATGGCGAGAAAAATTCTAAGAGCAGGGTACTATTGGTTGACAATGGAATCCGATTGCTACAAGTTCATGAGGAGGTGTCATAAGTGTCAGATATACTCTGACAAAATTCATGTACCGCCATCACATCTCAAAGTTCTCTCTTCCCCATGGCCATTCTCGATATGGGGAATCGACATGATTGGCATGATTGAGCCCAAGGCTTCGAACGGACATCGGTTCATCCTAGTAGCCATTGACTATTTCACCAAATGGGTCGAAGCAGCGTCATACGCTAATGTAACCCGACAAGTGGTGGTCCGATTTATTAAAAATAATATCATCTGCAGTTATGGTGTTCCGGGCCAGATCGTTACTGATAATGGATCTAACTTGAACAACAAGATGATGGAAGAGTTGTGCGCAGAGTTCAAGATCGAACATCATAACTCATCTCCCTACCGACCAAAGATGAACGGAGCGGCAGAAGCGGCTAATAAGAACATCAAGAAGATCGTTCAAAAGATTGTTGTAACCTACAAAGACTGGCACGACATGCTACCCTTTGCTCTTCACGGTTATCGCACATCTGTCCGCACTTCAACAGGGGCTACCCCTTTCTCTCTAGTGTATGGCATGGAAGCAGTGCTCCCCATAGAAGTAGAGATCCCGTCAATCTGAGTATTGATGGAAGCTAAGCTTACAGAAGCTGAATGGTGTCAAAGTCGACACGACGAACTGAATCTGATCGAGGAGAAGTGAATCACGGCACTATGCATTGGTCAATTGTATCAACAGAGAATGAAGAAGGCGTTTGACAAAAAGGTCCGACCTCGTGTCTTCAGGAAAGGAGACCTCGTGCTCAAGAAGATACAATCATATCTCAGTGATTCCCGGGGCAAGTGGACTCCAAATTATGATGGCCCCTATGTGGTCACGAAAGCTTTCTCAGGCGGCGCCTTGAGACTTGCAACCATGGACGGAGAGGAATTTGCCTACCACACGAATGTTGATGTAGTCAAGAAATACTTCGCCTAAACTAAAAAAAAAAATAAAAGAAAAAACGTCTCGGTGGATTGAAAACCCGAAAGGGCGGTCCAGGCAAAAGTTAGAGACATGAAAAAAAAATCATCCCGATGGACTGGAAACATCATAGTACAATCCAGGCAAAAATTAGGGATAATGGCAAGTAACTATGTTCAACAAAGGCAGGTCCCTCAGCAGCAGTTACATCATCCATCGGAGGAAAACTCCAGTCAAGGTCATCTTCGACAGAAGCTCAAGATGCCCCGAATTCAAAGTTGGTTGAAGGATAGTGGTCGTTATGTTTCAACGTAGCCCTTTTCCCTGTAAATTACCATTTTCTAACTTTGTATACACTCTTTGGAATCACGCGTTTGGCTGATCTCCGTCTTATCAATAAAATTTGAGCCTTTGTGCTTTTGTTTGTAATTCTTATTTGTTTTAGCTTTACAGAACGACGTTGTTAACATGATTAACGATTCTTGAAATAAAACAAAAAATGAATTTACTTGTTAAAACTTTTTCTGCTTTTAAAATAAAGTCGACAATTTCTTTTAACTGTTGAACATCAAAGGAACATCGGTCGCTTCTCCAGAAGTAATCGAACCTCAAAGTGCATAATCAAAGTACTCCTTCTAAAAAGCCAGTACGCCTGAATAAAGGATCAACTGTGTCAGAGACCACTTCCCATCTGATACCCTCGGCCGAGTTCTCATCTCCTAAGCCCGATCAACATAGCTCCCCGCAGGGACTATCTCTCCTAAGCAAGGTAGAATTGCTACTTTTTGGACCAGCGGTACTTCGTCGCCCTGCGATGGCCGAGTATCCAGTCATGTTCATCTTTTAGATTGTGTGTCGCGTCAGTTTTGTCAGCATATACATACATACATCATGCATTATTGATTTGCATTCACATTTCATATTGCATCACTATCACTCCAGTCGGTCTTGTCCCGTAGTGGTAACTGTCCTCTCAATCGAGTTATCAGTTCTTGTCTCGTCAAGAAGCGCGGTGCCCAAACAATCTCGCCTCCAGTTATTTCTAAATTGGAGATAGGCTCTGAAGCACTTTGATAACTTGAACCTTTGAAAAACCAGAGGAACCTGCAGTCAGCATCATTCTTCGCCATTGAAGATGATATCCTTGCTTTCCCGGATTAAGGAAAATCCACTGAGAAAGCCTCGTAATCAGAGATTCGGCAGCACGCCAGTTTTGCTCCGAAAAGATTGTTGATGAAAAGGTCATCGGCACCTCAAAATTGGACCCCATCATATGGCATTTCTCCGGGAAGATCCCGAGAAAAGTATGATGTAAGATCCCAAGCGACAGCAGTCTCCCAAGAGACCTGCTTTCCCCCAATAGAAATAAATGGCGTCTCCAACAGAGAAGTTTGTGCAACTCTACAACTCAGACGAATGGGTTCCCCAGCAAGTCTGACATCAAAAGTTTTTCCATCAAATGGCATCTCTCCAGGAAAATTCGGCGAGAAGTTTGAAGGAAAACCGCTAACAAATAGCGTCCCTTGTCAATAAAGTTTATTGGCAAAAGAAACTAAGACCAGTTACTTGGTAGGAAACCAGGATCGAGGGGAAGTTTATTTCAGAAACTAAGACCAGTTCCTTGGTAGGAAGCCAGGATCGAGGGGAAGTTTATTTTAGAAACTCAGACCAGTTCCATGGTAGGAAACTAGGATCGGGGGGAAGTTTACCTTTTCTAAGCATCGTTGCTTAGCGAAAGAAGATGAATGCGTAAGCTACCATTCATAACCACCATCAAAATTTTCGGTATTCCGATATTTAATCCTCTTGCACCCCGAACGCCTGAATACCTTCGTCATTCACACCTTCGGGTCCAAGAAGATTAAATAGGGGCATCTGTCATACCCCAAATTTTGACCACTAAGATTTCCCATCATTGTGAAAATCATCATCACAATATGGAGGAACCATCATTCTTCATCAGTCTCCCCAAAGATGGGTAAACATCTACTACAATCAAAATTAGGGTTTCAAGCCCTCTCAAAGCCTTAGACAAAGGATCAATCAAGAAATGACATGATCTTTAACTTGTCTAACCTCCCAAGAATCTATAATGGATCAAGAGGACTCCCACTTCAAGGATCAAGCACAAGGCTGCTCCCTTCTAGGTGGATCAAGTCTCAAGATCGACAGTGTCACCAAATTAGGGTTTTGGTCGACCAGGGGCCCCAGATGGAAATTTTCATCTGGGCCAAAGCCAATGATCCCAAAACATAACCTAATATACTTCATGGAACCTCATGGACCCAACCATCAAGTCAATTTTGCCTCAGGGGATGCATTCTTCAAAAATCAGGAATTAGGGTTTCTTGACCTAATTCACCCCTAAGTTGACTTTTGGGACAAATCATGAGCCAAGACCTCAAGACATGATTTGAGGGTCTTTAATATACCATATTTATCCATTTGCAACAATGGATTAATCCAAGAAGCTTGAGCAACAAGTTTCAATTTCATCTGCACCACAATTAGGGTTTCGCGAGGAAAGTCAACTGTAATTTTGACTTTTGACCAGGACATGCTCCCAAACCCTAAGACATGATTCAATATACCCTATGACACCCATGGAGCATGTCCATCAAGTTTGATTTAGGTCAAGGACATGATTTCATAAAGGATTGCACAGTTTGGAATTCATCTGATAAAAAGTCAACTGTGCACAAAAGTCAACTTTGACTTTTTGAGATTTTTCACCAAAATGGATTTTTAACCCTAAAATGATGTTAATGTATGATTTGAATCATCATTCATCAAGAAAAATCAAAGAAAGTGGGATAACTTGTAAAAGGGGTAACCATAAAAACTTAGAAAAATTTCTAAGTTATGGAAAAAGTGACACTAATGTGCCAACTTTGGAGGACCATAACTCCTAAACCACAAGGCCATTGTGCCCCATTCAAAGTATAATTTTTATATCTCATTGCCCTCCACAAAAGCTTCATACTGACTTATGTCCAAATTCCTCATGGATTTTGAGTTATGGAGTGATCAAAATCAAGAAAAGTCACTTTGTTCCAACACTTAGTGAAAATTTCACTAAGTCAGATTTTACCTTACTTTTTTCCAAATGTAGGGGGATTTTTCACTTGGATTCAAAAGAGATCAAAACCAAACATGTTCAAACAGTTGTTGTATCATGTAAGGGCTTTCCAAAATGGCCAAGAACATTACCAAATTCAATTTGAGTCATGAGATATAACATTGGCAAGTTGCCTTGTTGAAATCTGTCAAGGCAAGGCAGATTTTGCATTTTTGCTCGATTTGCCAAAATCAGCCAAATCCAAATGCTCCTATCCACTTGGACACCTCAGAGGATTGAATCTAAAGGGGACAATCACTGAGCCAAGCCTCCAAAGTCTTTGGAACAAGAAATAGCATGTTGAACCTAGAATTGCCAAAATAGGGACAAGACTCCAATTTTGGATCGGAGCATTCAATGGAAGCATCAAGGTGGCATGGACTGAGACATTCTCAACTGAATTCAGTCAAGACTTATCCAAGACCAAGGGAACCAGCAGCCTGTGCCCTAACCTCTAGTCAATGGCTAGAGGAGACTTGGATTTTCATTTGCCAACATTGGCCAAACCTACTCAGCAGTTGCCATTCACTATTCCTTGCAAAACAAGCTTTCTCTACTATAAATAGAGCTCAATGGTGATCAATTTGAGTACACCAAAGCCATCAAATAGATGCTTTCCTAAAAATCTCTTCTTTCACTCCAATTTTGCCTTCTAAGGCAAGTCACTATCGGGTTTTGAGTTTGAGAGCTTTTCCAACCAAACCAATCACACACACCCCTCACATACATCATATAGAAGTGATTCAAACACTCACATAACATCTGGAACACAGATTTCACAAAATCACCAGCCAATTGCTCAAGTTCTTGACAGTTTTGTAGTTGAGGTACCATCTTCAGCTCCAAACCATTTCAATCAATTCCAAGCATTCATACACACTCCATGGCACCTAGGGAAGCTATCCAGATCATTGGAACTTAGCTGTAACACCTCCAACACAAATCACGATCACCAGCTGCAAGTGGTAAGCATGGGCTCTTCTAACTCTATGATCCATGCAATTTTTGCTGCACAATAATTTGGCCATATGTTCATAATCATGCATGGAATGTTTCCCCTCAATTAATTGCATTGTTTGAATCGTGTATCAAAAATCCTAGCCTTCATACAGAAATTAGGGTTCTTGAGGATTTTTCATGATTTCTTGTTATATGTTTAATTTAAATGAAATTAAATACCAAAGACATGATCGTGAGGTTGAAACGAGTTGATTGGTATGTGGATTGCATGATATGATTAAGTATTCAGTGAGATTGGATAGAAAATGCAAATCTGGGAAAAACTGAAAAACGCGCGTGTTCTTGCCTTTGTTCTTTGCGCCATTTTCCAATATTTGAATATTTGAATTTTGTGATTTTATTTAATTGATTCAAAAATTAATTTCTCTCTGAGTTTTAATGATTTTGAGTTGATTCTTTTTTTAATAATTCACAAAAATGTTAAAATATTTTATTTTCCCAAAAAATACCAAAAATATTATTTATTTTGTATAATTGATATTTTTTCAAAGAATTAATGTTTTAATTGTTTTTAACATTTAAAATATTTTTTCCACCTTGATTTTGCAACTTTTAATGCTTTCTAATTATTTTGTAGGTCAATACTTAATTTTTGAAGCATTAATCCAAGATCACAATTTGTTTTTCCTATGTTAAACAATTTTGATCATTTTAATTGAATTTTTATTCAATTAAAACACATTTTGAAAACAAATTAGGGTTTTTGGATTAATTCAACCCTCGTAAATCTTTTTTTCAAAACATTTTGGGCCTCTAATAGAGTGTAAGACCCAATCCTTTTTTTGACCAACTCATTTTTGGGCCTCAGTGTATTGTATAAGTCCCTATACTGTCAAAAACAAACGGCACGATTGTCGCCTTTTAAAAAATAACCTTCTGGGTCTCTCCTCGAGCTATAAGACCCATTCAAAACTTTTGGACCTCTAATAGAGTGTAAGACCCAATCCCCTTTTAACCAAAACATTTTGGGCCCCACTTATTGTATAAGTCCCTCTGCGTTAAAAGAAAACCTCGGCGCGATCGCCATTTTTAAACGAAAAATCAATTGGGCCTACCCTCGTGTTATAAGCCCCACTCTTTTTCTTTAAACTTTTTGGGCCTCTTGAGAGAGTGTAAGACCCATCCCTTTGTACAGAAAACCTTTTGGGCCTCAATCACTTGTATAAGTCCCTCTGTACAAATTCAAACAGTGCGCTCACTGATAAAACCCTGGGCCTCTCCTTGAGCTGTAAGCCCCAAATCTTTCTTTTTCAAAGTACTTTCTCCTTGGATTTTGAATATACTGTTGTTTTCAATCTTTCTTTGTTGAACAACTAACCAAACACCATGAAAGCTCTACAACCGAGTAAGTGGTTATTGCTTTCATTTACCGCTTTCATATACATATAACTGTATTGTGGGGCTGTTTCACTGTAAGTCTTCTTTCATAAATTCATATCAACTGTGTAATAATAGTATAGATATTTAGAGTTTCCCCGGCAACTACGTCTAGAACTAGGTGACGCCGTTTCGTTTATTCGTAGAAATAGACAACTAGATCCCCAATAGGATCACCAGATACAGTCTTTTCTTCGGCTGTCCTCATTAGGAATTGTCAAGAAATTCTACTCCCAGAGATGAATGTATTCTCCGTGAATGGCATCTTTGAGTTTCTTCCAAATTCTCGAACTTTCCTGACTTGATTTATTCCTTGTGAATAGCTTGCCTTGAATTTCTCGGGGTTTGGGGACCCACGGGCTTCTTAAAAGCATCGGCCTCCTCTTGGGCATCGTACAAGGACCCACAGGCTTCCTAAAAGCAACCCCGCCTCCTCTTGGGCTTAGTACAAGGACCCTCCGACTTCTTAGAAGTATTCACAGCCTCCTCTTAGGCTTCGTATAATGATCTCTTCCTCCAGGAATGATAGCTTCCTCTTGGGCTTCGTACAAGGACCTCTCGGCTTCTTAAAAGTTTCCAGCCTCCTCTTGGGCTTCGTACAAATTATCCCGACGATCTCCTAGAGGTATAGGAACAGAACTTAATCATCTGCATAGAACATTCCTTTCAAAGAGTCTACTACTGTTTCTCAAAGCATAGTACAAAGGATGAAACTCTAGACTTGGACAGTCTAATCTCCTTGAGTCTTCAAGACATTCTCAAGTGACCCCTTAGTTAAATAGGAAGAAAACCCATAGACTCGGACAGTCTCAATACCCGTAGGATTTCCCGCTTCCTTAAAAAAGTGGAATAACCCGGGTCCTCAAATCAAAATCCTTGAGTACAGTGTTGCTCATATAAGAACTGATTTTCTCTTTCAAAATCAGTATACTTGACCTGTCACTCAACTGAAACAGTCACCATAGCCTCCTCTTGGGCTTTGTACAATGATTCTCTCCAGCGGAGTCAAACAACGTTTAGCCTCTCTCTCGGGCTTTGTACGAGACACATAAGAGACTCCCTCGTTGAGTCAATCACCCCTTTCGCCTCCATCTCGGGCTTTATACGAGATAAAAAAAAGGTTCTTATTGAACCAAACAAATATTACCCTCTATCTCGGGCTTTGTACGAGATACAAAAAACTCTCTTGTTGAGTCAAATAGCCTCCATCTCGGGCTTTATACAAGATACCAAAAGACTCTATCGTCGAGTCAAAAACCTTTTAGCCTCTCTCTCGGGCTTTGTACGAGACACATAATAGCCTCCTCTTAGGCTTTGTATAAAGAAATCACTGGTTGATCCAATAAACCTTTTAGCATCAAAGTTGTGCCTCGTTCACAGTACACAAACATCAACAACTCATTCCCCTTCATCTAATCGCTGTAAGCGGCAAGCCTCTGGATTATTTACATCCATGCCACTGTCCCTCTTTTAGCATGAGAAATTCCTAAGGAAAGATAACATTGCTCTTCACTGAGTTAAAGTCTTTTCCTTCAGGTTAAAATCCCCTTTAAAGGAAATTATGGCATTGTCGGATTCACACATCCCGGTTAAAGTAATTCTCCTTTGCAGTCAGTCACCCAACAGTTGTGACAAACAGACCCTCTTTAGAGATGACCAATTCTCTCTAAAGACAAACCCTTTTAGCTTCATATATTGGGCTTTGAACAAGATACAAACTACCTTCAGCTTCACGTCTTGGGCTTTGAACAAGATACCAAAACAACCATTTCCTCCCATAGAATAGGAGGAACTACGAACGCTCTGATTTCCCTGTTTCGGTAAACGGGAATACGTAGGCATAAGATTGAAAGAAAAAATCTTAGCGAGCACACTAAACAAAAACCCTAAATCCCATACTCCCATATATCATAATCTGAAGCAGTATCCTAACAAAATCCCAGAGAGAAATCAGTATTGGCGGAAATACAAATAACCGATACAAAGGCCCCACCACATTGATCGCATCTGTAACCTAACAGACCGCTGTTTAAACTAAGTATGCAAGCAGGGTTAATTGGAGACATCTATTTCCCTTCCTTCATCAGCTTTAATAGGATAAAAAATGAATCGACCTATAGTAAACTCAACCGCAGAGAGCGACCACGCTTAAGAACCGCGTCAAAAATCGCTCGCTACACCGCGTTAGTCATAATAATTTCCATGGGACCGTTTAAAATAACGTTCCAAACCTTCCGATCTATGGAATTAATATGGAAGCGCATACAATACTTCCAGTAGCTGTAATTTTCACCTGTAAAAACTGAAGCTCTATTATAAGCCCCTTTAGGTTCATTCGCCATGATCCAAGAAGTTTTACCGAAGCACCAGAATTAACCGGAGCTCGTGATACCACTTGTTAGACGATGGCTATGGATCTAGAAGGGGGGTTGAATAGATCCCTTGAGTATTACACGCAAATGATTACAAAAATTTAGTTTAAAAAAATTGTTTAACGGAAGCTACCACTGGATAGAACGTCTACAACGAACCTTCTACTAAAAGGATCGGATATGAACGAAAATATCGAGAATGAGTCTGGAAGAGAAAAATTCAGTTTGATTACTACACTAAAAAATGCAGTCAACAAAATATCGCTTGCTTGATTTTTAATCCAAACCAATGAGGTAAAATGATAATCAACTAAAAGCAATGTGTTCGATTTTTACTTTGAAACAAATTATCAAACACCTAGTGTGCGTAAAACACACTAAGTGCAGAATTTCTATGGAATGTAATATAGAGCTGCTCCAAGATACAATTCAAGGAATTGTATCGATTTAACAAATAGATTCTCAGCTCGAAATTACACTACGACAGAAATTTCGATAAATTGCGACTTCACAAATTCGAACAAACTGAAATGTAAAAGAGTAAAGGGAAAGAGAGAACAAACGAGATTTGATTAGGCGGTTTCCCAATCGTCTTCCCTTTGGGTACCTCTGCCCCCAATTCCACAATTGGAATTGAGATATATATATATATATATATATATATATATATATATATATATATATATGTTGTTGTTGCAAATTGTTTATTACAAGAGAAAACTATGAACATCCAAACCCTCGAACGTCTTCGATCGATGATGCAGAATTTTCTCTCCCCTTGATTCAAGATGAATCAAGTCCTTCGAATATGGTTGATCCAATTACCGTCCCATGCTACTAAACCAAAAGAAGCCTCCGTTCTTCGGTTACCTTCACTCGATCAATTGCGATCTACCAAAGGTTCGAACCCAAACCTCTCTTCTATGATCCTCTGATTACAGCTACTAAACCGAACAATTGCGCCAATTTCCAGTTACCTTCACCCATCCGAATCCCTGTAGAACGAGACGGTTTGTACAAAAACCCCTAAAATCTATACGATTCTTAGAGGACAAAACCAACTGGTTTGATTCAAGAAACACCTGCCAAACTCTTAACCCAGAAGATGAAGATCACACTTCCTAAATTCTGAACTTTATCACTTCGATCAATGGGCGACACAAACAAAGATGATTATGTGTGATTGTTTGTTTACTCAATGAAGGAGATGAAGATGAAGAGAGAAATGGCATATATTTTTCACGTTTCTTGTTATTGAATAATGAGATGACCAAAACTATTTATAGGAAAAATAATATGACCCACACAAAATAATAACAGAAATAACAGAAGAAAAAATTAAGTGAAAAACACTGATTCAGGAAATCACGCGTCGACCTACAACCCCCGTGCATCGACGCATAGATGCAAATTTTTGTGTCATTTAAGTTATGCGCTTTTCCGCAGGTTTTTCTAGGTTAGCGCATGAACTTGGAGGTTAGCGCATGAACTGGGAGGGTCAGCGAATGAAATGCATTTTTTCAAGAAATTCAATTTTCTGCGCATTTTCACCTGACCAAGTTTAGAAACACATACTAGACACTACTAAAATGATAATGGACATTTATTTATGGGAAAGACAAGGTCCTATGCATCTAGACACATGAGCGATAATGATTAGACGCGATATGCCCGACACGTGAAGTGATACTGCTCAAATTACAATCTAATTTCTCACATATTTGTTGACATCATTAAAACAAAGTAGATAGAAGAATAACCCTCACAGGATCTTCAACCGAGGGGTTGGAGAACCCACCAAAGAGAAGGAACCTCAAACAGAAGTTCCCAATCAACCAGTCGGCCAATCGAGTAATTCGGAACTGGTAAAGAACCACGATGAGATGCTAAAGCTCATCCAGAAAAACGAGTACAACATTGTAGACCAACTGTTGCAAACTCCTTTGAGAATCTCTGTGCTATCACTCTTGCTCAGTTCCGAAGCTCACAGGGAAGCTCTATAGAAAGTCTTAGAGCAAGCCTTTGTGGAACAAGATGTGACGATTAGACAATTTGACAGCATCATCTCCAGCATCACTTCCTGCAACAATTTAGGATTCAGTGATGAAGAACTTCCAGAAGAAGAAAAAAATCACAATATGGCGCTTAACATTACAGTCAACTGCCAGGACGATGCTTTAGCCAGCGTACTGGTAGATACCGAATCAAATCTAAATGTTATGCCAAAATCTACTCTGATGCGACTATCATTTCAAGGAGCTCCGATGAGAGGCAGCGAGGTCATCGTCAAAGCCTTCGATGGATATAGAAAAATAATTATTGGCGAAGTTGACCTTCTCATAACTATCGGTCCTCACACTTTCCAAGTCACTTTCCAGGTCATAGACATTGGGGCAGCATACAGTTGTTTATTAGGAAGACCTTGGATACACGAGGTTGGGGCAGTCACTTCGACACTTCACTAGAAGTTGAAGTTCGTCAAGAATGACAAGCTAGTCACCGTCTGCGGAGAGCAAGCCTTAATCGTGAGCAACTTATCATCATTCTCCTGTGTAGAACCAGAAGAGGTCGTTGGAACTCAGTTTCAAGCACTCTCGGTAAGCAATGAAAATCGATCAGAAAGAGGGACATCGATTTCCTCATACAAAGATGCTCTCGAAGTGATCAAGAATAACAATGCAAAAGGATGGGGACAGCTTGTCATTCCTACTGATAACAAGACGAAGGAAGGTCTTGGTTTTTCTTCAGCCTGTACCCAGACAACCAAGAAAGATGAAAGTTTACATCCCATTTAGGACTTCTTCCACAGTGGAGGTTTCCTTCACCCAGTGTCTCAAGAAGTACACACCATCAATGAGGGTGACTCCTCTGATACAGATGAAGAGTGGAAGTCTTATCTCAACGAGGACGGTTATATGTCTCAGGGAGAAACGTATACATCATTTTGCTATCCCACGCAGAGTCCGAGATATATACCAATATCAGACGTCAAAATGATGTACGGAGATTGTGATCCGGAAGAATGTCGAGCTCCGCCCAACTCATTATAGGAGGACACTCTGATGAAGAACAACTTCGACTATGACTATTTTGATCCCCTGGATGACTTGCCTATCTGGCAGCCGTACCCAGAAGACTTGGGGCAAAAGAGTCAGACAAACGATGCATATCAGCTAAGCATCATTGAAAAGAATACCTGCGTCCCCACAAAATCATGGGATCATTACTCAGGACATTCTGAAGATATCCAGAACAATGATGAATCTGCAAAGATTGCAGGACAAGAGTTCATCAACTATGCTTTTCCTGAGGTCACCTCATCGAGACAGATGACTCCTCCAATCCCACAGAAGTATGGGACACCTTAGGACAGCCGAGTGGCAAGTACGACTTCTTGGTCAAGTACACCGCTCATGAATGCTCTCGTATCAGGGTCGAAGACATCCAGCCAATTGGATGGGGAGATCCGCCTGAGAGTGAAAACATTGTGCAAGATACAACAAAAGAGTTTGTCTACGACAACTCTGCATGGGAGGAAGACTCCAATGATCCTGCTCCGCCAGAAATCCGCGTCATTTCTGAGGACAAACCAAGAAAGAAGGTACTAGACTTTGTGATTCACCGAGGAGTTCGTCACCAATGGGTTGATGTCGATGTCCCAAAAGTTGTCCATAAGTTTAAGTAATTGCCATCTTTGTTTTAACCTTTCACCCTGCCCAGGTGAAACAGATGTTTTTATATGGCTCACTTGTTTGTAAATGTACCTCTTCGCTTTTCCCGAAGCGACTGAGTTTTGTTTTATAGGGTTGTAGTTTCAAGAATTGACAAATCATAAATAAATAACGTCGTTCTGTAATTTCCGCATTTATTGTTGTTTTCACTTTTCGCTTTTTCAGAAAATGGTAATCCTAAAAACAACTCAAAATAAAAACAAGTATTTTTCTGAAAATACACTGCACACACTCTTGCATTCTCTCTATCTCTTCTAAAAAATGAATCATCACGTCATATATATTGCTTGTTTTAAACCCCATTGAAACCTACGATCTAATGCCTTCTCCCAACTTTGAATTCCCGATATTTGAAGCTGAAGAAGAAGAGAACGAAGAAATTCTAGAGGAGATCTCCCGATTACTCAGACAAGAGGAAAGACCTATTGAGCCTCACAAAGAGCTGTTGGAAACGGTCAACTTGGGTTCAGAAGAAGAGAGGAAAGAAGTCAAGATTGTGGCACTGCTCAGTCCGACTGTCAAAGAAAACTTGATAGGACTTCTCAAAGAATTTCCCGATGTATTTGCTTGGTCCTATCAGGACATGCCAGGGTTGGATACTAGCATCGTGGAACATCATCTACCGTTAAATCAAAATGTCTGTCGGTGAAACAAAGGCTAAGACGGACTCACCCGGATATGGCCATCAAAATCAAGGAGGAAGTGCAGAAACAGATTGACGCAGGCTTCCTCGCCACCTCAGAATATCCTCAATGGCTAGCCAACATAGTCCCAGTTTTGAAAAAGGACAAAAAAGTCAGAATGTGTGTAGACTACAGGGATCTGAACAAAGCCAGTCCAAAGGATGAATTTCCCTTACCGCACATAGACATGCTGGTAGACAGTACAGTAAAGTTTAAAGTCTTCTCCTTCATTGATGGATTCTCGGGCTATAATCAAATCAAAATGGCGCCGGAAGACATGGAGAAAACTCCGTTCATCACCCCATGGGGTACCTTTTGTTACAAGGAAATGTCGTTCAGTTTGAAGAACGTCGGGGAAACCTATCAAAGGGCCATGACTACTCTGTTTCATGACATGATGCACAAAGAAATCGAAGTGTATGTCGATGATATGATTGCCAAATCTAAAACAGAAGAGGAGCATATGACCCACCTGTCAAAGTTGTTCGAGCATCTGAGAAAGTACAAACTCCGCTTAAATCCCAACAATTGAATGTTTGGTGTCCGCTCAAGGCAACTTTTAGGGTTCGTCGTCAGCCAAAAAGGAATCGAGGTTGATCCTGACAAGGTCAAGGCCATTCAAGAAATGCCTTCTCCAAAGACTGAAAAACTAGTCAGAGGATTTTTGGGACGTCAGAATTATATCTCAAGGTTTATATCCCTCATGACCACGACATTGTTGGTTGCGGAATAGCGGCAAGCAGCAAATATATTTATTTTCGGAAGAATTCCCTTCGGGATTTATGTCGTGTCCACAGAGATCGGTTTGAGGGAAAGAATGTCGTTTGACAATCTCTCGCGTTAATGAGTTTGGATTAAAATGGTTTAAACATAGAAACAGAAAAGTAAATATCAACATAAAAAGAATTCATTAATCAAAGAGAAAATACTTATCAAGCATGTATATATTCCACTCATCACAAACTTAAACTTATCGACCAGTTACACTCAACTTACAATACTCCTCAATATCACCTGGTATCGTTCACAGCACATGTCCATCTCTGGCACACTCAACCATGCTACCCTCATCGGCACTCTCGCACCTGACTCAAGACACGGAGGCATTAAGTTTTGACATCCTTACGGATTGTTAGCCCTAAACCTATCTCTAGAGTTCAGAAACTAACAGATAATTATCCTTAATCGAAGTTTGTGAAGTTTGTCTCTAACACGACCCAAACCCCGCGCATTTAAGCAAAAATCAAGAACAATCACCAATAGAGATTTGTAAAGAAAATTAAATATAACGCCATGGGCGACAAATGTACATAAGATCAAAGTACAAACATATACAAACCCAACAAAGAAGAAAGACATGAAGTAAATCAGAAATGAACCAAACACTTCACGGATTGTCAGAGCCGATTGATGAGAAATCCACCTCGGATCATCCACATGCAAGCTTCCATGGTGTTTTCTAAGCTAATCTACTGAAAATATAAGTTTGATGGAGTTGGGATCATAAAACCCCAAAACCATACTCTAAAAATTGTGTTTTTGGCCCTTTAATGGTGTTTCTGTCCGTCCAGTTTTGCCCGACGGAGTTCTGGGGCGCCCGGCGGTGAAAGGCAGTTATTTTGTAAGTTCCAGTATTGTTCCGGAGCGCCCGACGCTGTGCCGCCTGGCCCTGCTAAGGCGCAGCTGATAGTAGACAGCAAAAATCCAGCACTATTTTATTCGTAACTTTTGAACTGTAACTCCGTTTTTCGCCCGGTTTGAAGCGCTGGAAAGCTTATTCAATACTCTATACTAAAATGGCAAGACATACTTGATTGGATACCTGCAAAAATGAGAGAAAATAAATTAAACTCATTGATATTTACACGATAACGCAATATATACACTTTAACATAAAGTAAACGTATTTACAAACAAAGCGGGGTTTATTCGAACGTTTGTAACAAAAAGTATCGATAAGTGAACAAAACTTATATACAAAAATAGCTATAATTTGCACTTATCAAACTCTCCCCAACTTACATAATTGTTTGTCCTCAAACAAAAATCAAACAACTCAAAGAAACAAATTGAAAACCAAAGAATCACGAATCAACAGGTTTTGAAAATCGGAAAAATGAATGGTTCAAATGAAAACGGTACACACAAAGTAAATACTTACCACAAAACTACGACGATAACATAGTCACGAAACAAATGCAAAATACAAAAAACATGCCAAACATCCTAAAACAACACAAGTTCAAATGTGAATCACACCAAGCAAAAATAAACATCGATAGGTTAAAAACACAAAATGGGGTAATTTTCACTCACAGAACAATCATGCAAACAATAGATTAAATTATGTGACCATCCAAAAATAATATTGAACATACAAAGGCAAGAATCACAAGGACTTTCAAGGTTGTAGCGTGGTCGGGTAAACAAACAAGAGGAAATTCCTAAAGCTAATCGAAACAAATACTTGCCTAAACCTAAGGGAGTGATCACCAAACAAAAGTTGAAACACCAAATTCCAATCAACTTCATCTTTCATCCCAAGTGTTACACAAAATTCAATACTTACTTAGCACAATTATTTGAACTCTTTTTGTTTCTTCTTTCAAGGATTTTCTGTTTCTTTCTATTTCTCTTTTTTCTTTTCTGTTTCATATTTTTCTCCTTTTTCTTTTTTTTTCATCCTCATAGAAAACAACCAATGAGTAAACAATCATTCTCTCCCCAACTTGAATTCTACCACATCATCATGTGAATACTCCCTACTTTCTAAGGCAAGGAAAAAATCCATACAACAACACAAAGTTGAGGGTTCAAGAAAAAACAAAATCCAATAAAAAATAAGTGAACTAAATACTCATAGACAAGCATTAAGTACAAATAAAACATGGATAAAAAAGCTCAAAGGGGTTACAAATGATCACACGCTCACAAGGTGAATGACTATTTGGCTAGGTAGTTGTGCTCAAAATGAAAAAAAATGCCTTGATCCTTTTCATGCCTTCATATAATCAACACAAACAAAAGATTAAGCATAATAAAATCCAATTAAAACAAGAATGTTGGTACTCCGTGCGTATATGAACAATAGAAGGTTTCCTCACAAAAAGGTTGGGAACTAAAGTGATTCACAACAAGAACAAGTATACAAAAGAATGAATGGCATAGAAGTTTGTAAAATGCCTAAGTATCATGAATATGCTAAAGTCAAGAAAGCGATAAACACATACCTTGGACGTGTAAAAAACTTAACAATATCATTACCATACATCCGCAAGTTGGAACGATCAAACTTGGAACAAACACCTCGTTTCCTCAAGCTATTCAAATCAAGTTCATTGACAAACACGAAAACTATTAATATTAACAAACTGAAAAACCGGCAGAAAATTCATTAAACAAGTTGTAATGTGAAGATTTGAGAATTTACGAAAAATCCGAGTACAACTTGTTTAATGAATGTTCGCCACACTACCTAAGCTAAAATGAAAAAGTAATAACAAAACAAAAATGATAAGAAATGCTTGTTTTACGTCGTAAGCTTAACGCCTTTACAATGCTTAGCTAGAAACTTCCTCTCTTCATGCCATGGTGATGTTTCACCGCGCAACCAAAAGCAAGCGTACTAACCAAACACTTAAATAAATGTTAATCTACACGTATCAGTATAACAAGTGAAAATATACAATATATACGACATCTACGAAACTCAAAAACAAAGAAACTATCGCAATGCCATTCAATATCAAAACCAATCCCCGACAACGGCGCCATTTTGTTGGTGTTGGGCAAGCAAAAATATTTATTTTTGGAAGAATTCCCTCTGGGATTTATGTCGTGTCCACAGAGATCGGTTCGAGGGAAAGAATGTCGTTCAACAATCTCTCGCATTAATGAGTTTGGATTAAAATGGTTTAAACTTAGAAACAGAAAAGTAAATATCAACATAAAAAGAATTCATTAATCAGAGAGAAAAGTCTTATCAAGCTTGTATATATTCCACTCATCACAAACTTAAACCTATCGACCAGTTACACTCAACTTACAATACTCCTCAATATCACCCGGTATCGTTCACAGCACATGTCCATCTCTGGCACACTCAACCATGCTACCCTCATCGGCACTCTCGCACCCGACTCAAGACACGGAGGCATTAAGTTTCGACACTCTTACGGATTGTTGGCCCTAAATCTATCTCTAGAGTTTAGAAACTAACTGATAATCATCCTTAATCGAAGTTTGTGAAGTTTATCTCTAACACGACCCAAACCCCGCGCATTTAAGCAAAAATCAAGAACAATCGCCAATAGAGATTTGTAAATCAAATTAAATATAAAGCCATGGGCGACAAATGTACATAAGATCAAAGTACAAACATGTACAAACCCAACAAAGAAGAAAGACATGAAGAAAATCAGAAATGAACCAAACACTTCACGGATTGTCAGAGCAGATCGATGAGAAATCCACCTCGGATCATCCACATGCAAGCTTCCATGATGTTTTCTAAGCTAATCTACTGAAAAATGAAGTTTGATGGAGTTGGGATCATAAAACCCCAAAACCATACTCTAAAAATTGTGTTTTTGGCCCTTTAATGGTGTTTCTGTCCATTCAGTTTCGCCCGCCAGAGTTCTGGGGTGCCCGGCGACGAAAGGCGGCTTATTTTGTAAGTTCCATTATTGTTCTGGAGCGCCAGGCGCTGCAATCTACCGCCCGGCGCAGTAGACAGCAAAAATCCAGCACTGTTTTATTCGTAACTTTTGAACTGTAACTCCGTTTTTCGCCCGGTTTGAAGCGCTGGAAACTTTATTCAATGCTCTATACTGCAATGGCAAGACATACTTGAATAGATACCTATAAAAATTAGAGAAAATCAATTAAACTCATTGATATTTACACGATAACGCAATATATACACTATAACGTAAAGTAAACGTATTTACAAACAAAGCGGGGTTTATTCGAACGTTTGTAACAAAAAGTATCGATAAGTGCAACAAAACTTATATACAAAAATAGCTAGAATTTGCACTTATCAAACTCTCCCAAACTTACATAATTGTTTGACCTCAAACAAAAATCAAACAACTCAAAGAAACAAATTGAAAACCAAAGAATCACGAATCAACAGGTTTTGAAAATCGGAAAAATGAATGGTTCAAATGAAAACGGTACACACAAAGTAAATACTTACCACAAAACTACGACGATAACATAGTCACGAAACAAATGCAAAATACAAAAAACATGCCAAACATCCTAAAACAACACAAGTTCAAATGTGAATCACACCAAGCAAAAATAAACATCGATAGATTAAAAACACAAAATGGGGTACTTTTCACTCACAGAACAATCATGCAAACAATAGATTAAATTATGTGACCATCCAAAAATAATATTGAACATACAAAGGCAAGAATCACAAGGACTTTCAAGGTTGTAGCGTGGTCGGGTAAACAAACAAGAGGAAATTCCTAAAGCTAATCGAAACAAATACTTGCCTAAACCTAAGGGAGTGATCACCAAACAAAAGTTGAAACACCAAATTCCAATCAACTTCATCTTTCATCCCAAGTGTTACACAAAATACAATACTTACTTAGCACAATTATTTGAACTATTTTTGTTTCCTCTTTCAAGGATTTTCTGTTTCTTTCTATTTCTCTTTTTTCTTTTCTGTTTCATATTTTTCTCCTTTTTCTTTTTTTTTTCATCCTCATAGAAAACAACCAATGAGTAAACAATCATTCTCTCCCCAACTTGAATTCTACCACATCATCATGTGAATACTCCCTACTTTCTAAGGCAAGGAAAAAATCCATACAACAACACAAAGTTGAGGGTTCAAGAAAAAACAAAATCCAATAAAAAATAAGTGAACTAAATACTCATAGACAAGCATTAAGTACAAATAAAACATGGATAAAAAAGCTCAAAGGGGTTACAAATGATCACACGCTCACAAGGTGAATGACTATTTGGCTAGGTAGTTGTGCTCAAAATGAAAAAAAATGCCTTGATCCTTTTCATGCCTTCATATAATCAACACAAACAAAAGATTAAGCATAATAAAATCCAATTAAAACAAGAATGTTGGTACTCCGTGCGTATATGAACAATAGAAGGTTTCCTCACAAAAAGGTTGGGAACTAAAGTGATTCACAACAAGAACAAGTATACAAAAGAATGAATGGCATAGAAGTTTGTAAAATGCCTAAGTATCATGAATATGCTAAAGTCAAGAAAGCGATAAACACATACCTTGGACGTGTAAAAAACTTAACAATATCATTACCATACATCCGCAAGTTGGAACGATCAAACTTGGAACAAACACCTCGTTTCCTCAAGCTATTCAAATCAAGTTCATTGACAAACACGAAAACTATTAATATTAACAAACTGAAAAACCGGCAGAAAATTCATTAAACAAGTTGTAATGTGAAGATTTGAGAATTTACGAAAAATCTGAGTACAACTTGTTTAATGAATGTTCGCCACACTACCTAAGCTAAAATGAAAAAGTAATAACAAAACAAAAATGATAAGAAATGCTTGTTTTACGTCGTAAGCTTAACGCCTTTACAATGCTTAGCTAGAAACTTCCTCTCTTCATGCCATGGTGATGTTTCACCGCGCAACCAAAAGCAAGCGTCCTAACCAAACACTTAAATAAATGTTAATCTACATGTATCAGTATAACAAGTGAAAATATACAATATATACGACATCTACGAAACTCAAAAACAAAGAAACTATCGCAATGCCATTCAATATCAAAACCAATCCCCGACAACGGCGCCATTTTGTTGGTGTTGGGCAAGCAAAAATATTTATTTTTGGAAGAATTCCCTCTGGGATTTATGTCGTGTCCACAGAGATCGGTTCGAGGGAAAGAATGTCGTTCAACAATCTCTCGCATTAATGAGTTTGGATTAAAATGGTTTAAACTTAGAAACAGAAAAGTAAATATCAACATAAAAAGAATTCATTAATCAGAGAGAAAAGTCTTATCAAGCTTGTATATATTCCACTCATCACAAACTTAAACCTATCGACCAGTTACACTCAACTTACAATACTCCTCAATATCACCCGGTATCGTTCACAGCACATGTCCATCTCTGGCACACTCAACCATGCTACCCTCATCGGCACTCTCGCACCCGACTCAAGACACGGAGGCATTAAGTTTCGACACTCTTACGGATTGTTGGCCCTAAATCTATCTCTAGAGTTTAGAAACTAACTGATAATCATCCTTAATCGAAGTTTGTGAAGTTTATCTCTAACACGACCCAAACCCCGCGCATTTAAGAAAAAATCAAGAACAATCGCCAATAGAGATTTGTAAATCAAATTAAATATAAAGCCATGGGCGACAAATGTACATAAGATCAAAGTACAAACATGTACAAACCCAACAAAGAAGAAAGACATGAAGAAAATCAGAAATGAACCAAACACTTCACGGATTGTCAGAGCAGATCGATGAGAAATCCACCTCGGATCATCCACATGCAAGCTTCCATGATGTTTTCTAAGCTAATCTACTGAAAAATGAAGTTTGATGGAGTTGGGATCATAAAACCCCAAAACCATACTCTAAAAATTGTGTTTTTGGCCCTTTAATGGTGTTTCTGTCCATTCAGTTTCGCCCGCCAGAGTTCTGGGGTGTGTCGCTCCCGGGATTTTCATCCTAGTACAAACGCGAAAGTGGCACCGAACAGAGTCGCCAGCAATGTGTATTTATCCCAAGAGAGGGAAAGGAAACACCGCATAAACCTGAAGGAAGGAAAAAGCATGGTCTTACGACCAAAATATCTGGGTTCGGGAGTCGGTTACGCGAGAGGAAGGTATTAGCACCCCCTCGCATCCATCGTACCCGATGGGATCCACGCTTGCTTGTCTCGATCAAAGGGTGATAGAAAAGAATACTGGAAGAGGAACTGAAAGAAAGAAAGGAGAAAGAAAGAGAAACAAATGTAGGGAAAATAAAAGAAGTGCTCGCATGGGCCCTACCCCACTGCCTACGTATCTCATCGGGAACATGAGAATCAGAGCGACGTAGTTCCCCTCACTAGGGATGAATTGTTTGTGTTTTTTAAGGAACGGATAACGTTCTAGCTCAGGTGTTGCAGGCTCGCTGGTCCGAGTGCGTTACCATCTTGCAAGAGAACGAATAGAAGCGCGTTCGTGCGTTGAGAGTGAATGAGGTGAGAAAAGAATTCCCGAAGGAAAGACGTTATTGTTTGTTTTTGTCTTTTAAGAGTTTTTTCATTTGTTTGCATATGATAGTGTATCTGAATCTTAGTCATTGGAATGTGTACATCCTCACATTCCAAGATGGAATGGGTAAGAAAACACACTAAGAGTGAAGAAGACCCCCACACTTAGTTCCAATTGTCAAGGTTCAAACACACTAGCATACTTGTGTTTATTAAGTGTTTTGTTGATTAAGAAATGAAGAAGTGTTTTTTATTATTTGCACCTTCAACAAGTATTGCATTTAAGTCCCTCATACAAGATCAAATGTTTAACACATTGACCCAAGATGGGCTATATGCTATACATTCTAAGATTATAAGAGAAGACCCCTTATAACCTTTTCTTTATATGAAAGGCCTAAATGCAATAAATGCCTACCTTTATTATATGTTTTGAATTTTCTTTGAGATGAGAAAAGAGACTCAAGGGAGGAGAAAAGGTAAAACCTATATGGACTAAGACTCAATCCTAATTGAAGATTAAAGAGAGTGATCCTAAAGTTTGTGAGGTTTCAACCTAAAGTCTAAAGAAAGAATGAATTAAACAATTCACTTCTAAAATAGAAGATGAATTGTAATTCACAAGGGGAAAGTGATGAGTTATTAAAAGAAAGCACATAAGTGCTTAGCAAAACACAAAATGGAATTGTAAAAGAGAAAGGATAGAAGTTGAATGTGGATTCCTTATCCACACTCAATTGAAACTTACCAAAACCCCTACATGGTTAGCACAATCACTTACAAGTAAAGCAAGAAAAATATAATGAACAAATCAAATTCAAACAAGTTGACAAACAAGGTGAAATGAGATTGAATGCTATACATGCTTCCAAGTCAGAATGTAACTCATATTTACACCACCTAATGTTATCCTAAATGAGCATACCAAATCATGCAAACAAAATCTCAATCCAACAAGAAGCAAAGAAGAAAAGGTGAAGTGATGTGAATGTGGTTCATACTTGTGGAACAAGTGACTTAAGGTGCAAGATAAACATCAAACATGCAAAGATGAAACCCATATGTCACAATCAGAAGTCAATTAACATGCTATACATCCTCAAACAAAACCACAACTCATGGCACAAGTGCCTTCATGATCAAGCAAACCAAACATGAGGCATGCATTCACAAAATGAACAAGTTAAACTTCATGCTTCAAACAAATAGCAAACATGCTTCAAAAATTATGACTTTCACCAATCAAACACCTTGAACACATGCCATTAACATATCAAGTCCACAAGCAATGAATCAGAACCAAAGTCACTCAACAATTAGGTCAAAGTCCCATGGAAGTTTCATGCATTCATGCTCAAAGCAACACATCAAAAGTCATCCAAAAAAGACTTAAAAATCATCTCATAAATCTCAAACATACCTCAACATATTGTGACCACAATGCAAAAAGAAAGGCATCAAAATCAATTTTTATGATCAAGAACAAAAATGCACAAAATCATATGTCACATTAAGTATGCATACAAATGGAAATTCAAAAGAAATAATGGAACAGGGGCAAAATGGTCATAAAATCAGAAAATAAAATCATAGAAAATTTCCTAAATGTTTTAAGAATACACATGAATTTTTGTAGAATTTTCCAATATGTTTTGGTATTTTTAAAAATTGAAAATCAAACGCGTATGTAAAATGAAAATAAAAATAAAATGCAATATGAGAGGGGGGTATGAATATAGCAAATCAACAGTTCAATCTAAATGGGCCTCAAAACAAGGGAGGTGTGGATAGTATTCTGACTAAGTCCATTACACGCGCAATCCACAATAACTATCATGCTCACTCAGTCAACAAAATTGACTCATCAATAGCCATTGGATCAAGTCAAGTCAAACAAGCAGTCAAAGTATATGCAATCAACACACACGCGTGAGGGAACACGTTACCTACGGTGTACTGCGTTACACAAAGTTTAAAAATAAAATCAGAATGAGCATGTGAGAGGCATGTGCGTTTTTATGTGTTGTCACCATTGTGAGCATTAGATCAAACGAAATCAACGGCTGTGACTTAATCTGGCATGCAAAACCCTAATGTAACCTCACCGGCCGGAGAGGGACCTCCGGTCACCTTCTCCGGCCACTCTCCGGCACTGTAAATATCACATGCTTCCAGAAATCAACAAACTAGGTATCAAACGAAAGCTAATCTCATGAGGAACACAAATTCAGCAACAAAATTCACAGATCAAGCATGAATAAAGAGAATCAAAGAAGAGAAACTTTGCCCTAAGTTTCAGTTCTAAACTCCTAAGGAGCTCTATCAACTAGCCAGCTTCACATAGCTTCTAATAAGCTCAAACAACACATCAACAAGTCAAAACAGGATAAAATCGTGCAATTAAAGTTTGAGAAATTTTGAAACCTGAAATTGGCGAACTCTTGAATCAACAGAAAACCAGAGATGAGAGATTGATCTTGAGCTTCCTAAGAGCAAAATAAATGCTCTGAACCTTTGGATTTTGAAGACAATGAACTGAGATTCCAATTGGAGAAGTTGCTGCTCTCGATAGCTTGCTCTTACTTCAGCTTGTTCTTGATCAGAAATGCTTGATGATGAACAATTGATGAAGATCAAGGTGAGAACGTGTGAAGAACTCGTGTGAAATCAGGGAGAGAATGGAGAGAACTCTGAGAGAAAAGTGAGAGCAATTTGGAGTGAGAGTGAAAAATGAGAATCCTCTTCTAATTGTGCAGAGTTTAGCTTATATAGTTGTGGTTAGGAGTTAACTGGTGTGGTTGATGGTTAGAACTCAAGTTAACTGAGTTAGTTAACTGAGTTTGAGTTAACTAACTGAGTCCTGTTAGTTATTGGCACGGGTTAAGGTTTTGTTCAGGTGAGAGTGAGCTCATGATGTGGTATGGTGGTGATTAGAAGGGATGGTAGTGACGTATGTTGTGTAACAGCAAGCTTGCACCACAAGTTTTTGTTTTTTCCTCTTTGGTGTATGAGAGCATGGCATGGCATGAGTGTAAGATATTGTTGTTTGTCCAAATGAAGCAATGTGGATGATGTAATAGCCTGCGTGCAAACTGGATCAAAAACCACAATGTCAACATTCATCCTTGGCAGCCTCACACCAATGAAACCATGGCTGTTTGAGGATGAATTTCTCTAGGTGCATTGCATGAAATGACGAAATTTTGATGCCATTGGAGAGAGGACACACTATAGGACATTGTTGATGTTGAAATTAGATAGAATTGAGGCTTGGAACATGATCAAAAATGGCTCGAAACAGAAGGAAAACCAACTGGTGCATGGACGTGTGAATTGGTCTACAGGCAAGGCCTTGGTGCCTATGGAAATTCAGTGTAACACCCTCATGTTTGGACCATCATAACTCTCCATACATTGATCAAATGAAAAAATCATAAACATCACTCTTGAAGCTCTCACATAGAGGAACAACTTTCATGTTGAAAGATTTTTCATTTGATGTCTCTGACCAATAGAAAAATGAGTGTACATTTGGCCCACCATCTGTTTGTGAAAATGACTGCGCGCGAGCTTGGCCAAACCTGGTCATGGCATGGTTTTTGGCCTACTTTCCTCCAACTTTGATCAATCATATCTCTCTCAATTTTTATCCAATGGAGATGTTCTACACATGGATTTGAAGCTTAAAACAAGATCTTTCATTGAGGCAGAGTGAATTTTTCATTTGGTGCTCCAAATTTAAATGGCCTTGGTTCAAATTCTGATGCAAAATGGCCAAAACTTGCTATTTTTAGTAACCCTACTTCATCCAAAAATGGCAACTTCCCACCTCTTGATTTTTTCATGATTCCTTTGGAATTTCTTGACCAAATTTTGTACATTGAACACATGTAACATGAATTTCATGAATTTGGGCTCAAAAAGTCAAGAGTTGACTTTTTCCTCTGATTATTTGACTTTGCCCCAATTTCTCTGATTCTTGATCTTTCTTCCAATTGAACCACTTCTAAAACCAATTGAGATGCAATTTTACACATACATACACTTAAGAACATGTAGAATACCATGACATCAAGTTTTGCCCAAAAAAGCAAAGATTCCCTGATTTAACTGGAAACCCTAATTTTGGCCCCCTCTGGTTAGGAGATAAAAGTGCAGTCTTCAATTTCCAATTCCTCAGAGTATGTTGTGTATCCTCTTAAAGGATGATGAGAAATGCCACTTGGGAATGATTTTGAATCAATGAGCTATCTCTTTTGAGGGTTTTCCTTCAATTTTGGACTTCTTGCATAGTGTAGGATGTAATGCTTCAATCTCCCATTGTATCTCTTATCCTTGAGGTTGTGGATGATCAAATGAGGTAGTATGAGACATGAGAGACCTCTTGGCTTGCCTTGAGACCACTTGATTGACCTTTTTGTGCTTTGAATGATTCCTTGATTGTCCACCTTCCACCTGATCACATGCCCTAATGGTAAGAAGGATGCCATGCTTCATTTTTCTATGTTAAATGCAATGTAATGTTAATGAGGTGGATATGATATGATAAATGATAATGCCATGCTATGATGACAAAGAGGGAGAGCAAATTTTGGGGTATTACAGCTGCCCCTATTCAAGCGCTGTAGACCTGAATGCCTGAAAGCAATTGCTTTCGGACTTTCAAGGTATATAGTGATTGAATACCAAATATAACCAAAAATTTGCTCTGGATGAAGAAGAAAAGGGATATAAACCCAACGAGACTGCTGGATTGAGTCCTCGATGAAACGTCGGAGAGATCTGTCTTTTGAACGATGCCAGACGACTACTGGCTTGCCCCACTACTGGTGGACTTTAATACTGTCTTTTATGCAATTCCAGACGACTACTGGCCTGCCACACTACTGGTGGACTTTGATAATGTCTTTTGAATGACGCCAGACGACTACTGGCTTGCCACGCTACTGGTGGACTTTAATAATGTCTTTTTGAACGACGCCAGACGACTACTGGCTTGCCACACTACTGGTGGACTTTGGAAATGTCTTTTGAACGACGCCAGACGACTACTGGCTTGCCACACTACTGGTGGACTTTAATAATGTCTTTTATGCAACTCCAGACGACTACTGGCCTGCCACACTACTGGTGGACTTTGCAGCTTCGTGCCACCCGAAGATGGACTTTTGCCCATCCACTGTTGGACTTTCGCCACCCGAAGACGGACTTTTGCCAATCCACTGTTGGACTTTGAGAATATGCCACCCTTAGATGGACCTTTCGCCAATCCACTGTTGGACTTTTAGCTGCTTTGCCACCCGAAGATGGACTTTTGAGAATATGCCACCCTTAGATGGACCTTTCGCCAATCCACTGTTGGACTTCTGCCACCCGAAGACGGACTTTTGCCAATCCACTGTTGGACTTTTAGCTGCTTTGCCACCCGAAGATGGACTTTTGCCAATCCACTGTTGGACTTTTAGAATATGCCACCCTTAGACGGACCTTTCGCCAATCCACTGTTGGACTTTTGCCACCCGAAGACGGACTTTTGCCAATCCACTGTTGGACTTTTAGCTGCTTTGCCACCCGAAGATGGACTTTTGAGAATATGCCACCCTTAGATGGACCTTTCGCCAATCCACTGTTGGACTTCTGCCACCCGAAGACGGACTTTTGCCAATCCACTGTTGGACTTTTAGCTGCTTTGCCACCCGAAGATGGACTTTTGCCAATCCACTGTTGGACTTTTAGAATTTTAAAATCGAATTACTCTCTGCCTCCGCGCCAGACATCTCTGCCGACTCTGCTGAGGAACCACAATCAATGATTTAATCTCGGAGACTCCTAAAAGGATAATATCTCTGCTGGCGAATGGATGAACAATCCGTCTGCTTCGAATTGTCAAGCTTGCCAAAAATAAATTGGACTTTAAGATATGAGGGAATGACGACTCTGGCAGGAATTATTCCATCTGTTTGGGGCTGGATTCTAGTCACAGCAACTCCGCTGGGGATGAGAATTTTTAAATGACGTCCTGCTGGGGAAATGAGCCATTAAAACTCTGCTTGGGGATTTATTCAACCTAAGATCCTTTATAGGGATTATCAACCTTCTGACCCGGCTGGGGAAAGGCTGTACCATCCTTGTTGAGGAATAGATTCTGTCGATCTGATAAACCTCTGCGGAGAGAACAACAACTCAGCTGGAAGTTGCTGACACGATTCGATGCTGACCTCTGTGGGGATACCATGACCAGAGATACGATCTTGCTGGGTATCAGGGCTACTCTGCCAGGGATATGCAAATCCTGGTTAGAACATTCTACTGCAACTTGCTAGAAAGAGTCCTTAGAGATCTGTTGGGGAAACCCAAAGCAAATCCACAGTAGTCTGCTGAAGAATATGACTGTCAAGCTTAGGATGAGTACCACAATGCACCATGTTAGGCGAGCTTTCCTTTAGACAATTCCGTTGGGGATGACGAGTTTATAACAAACTCTGCTGGAGAAAACTGCTTTAAAGCGTCTCGTGCTGGGGAATGCCTTTTGAGAGGATTTTACAGAAGACCAACTGTCCTCAAACTCTACTGGAGATGATCAACACTTCATGCTGGGGAAACAAACATGCCCCATGCTTGGACAAACCAACAATTTGTCCCCGAAGAAGATGTCAAAAGAGGATTTTACAGAAGATTTAGCCTCTTCAAACTCCTGCGACTTCGCTGGGGATAATGACCATCAGTTTCGGTGTCGACGAGACCACTCTTTTGGGGAACCTGTGACCGTTATCGATATAGAAAAGCTTGTAGCTGTTGGAAGTACTGAATGAGAGAATCGACTTAAGATGCAACGGTACCCAGTTGAACTTAATTCACTGATATCGACCCGTTATGAACAATCGTCGACCGAACGATGAACGCCGATCTCCTTACCCATAATTGCCCCAGTCTTTTGCGTGGGGTGATTTATTGCTGGTCTTGTGCTTAAAATCATCTGCACCTGCTACCTGCAACAAAAGAATATGCCCACATGCCCCGAATATTGCGTGGCTAGAATCCACCATCCGGGAGTATTCAACATTCGAAGTAATTTCAAATATTTTTTCTGCGCATGTTATTGCAAGGCTGCCATGTTTTCAAATGCAATGTTTTATCAAAAATTAGGACGTTTTTGCAAACAAAGCAATAAAACAAAAATAGAAAGCTTTTTACTGAAATTCAATTTATTGACTGAGAGCCCAGAATAGGCAATTACATCTGGAAGCAATCCCTGGAAAGAGGTGATCGCTGAAAATTGAGAAAAGAAACTATCCTAATGGCAATGTGAAAACGGAATTCCACTGAGTTTCCATTCTGTTATGACCAGTATGTCTTCAAAACTCCCCGACCTTGCCTTCTGAGGAATGATCAGACCGATTCCTATCCTTCAGAACGTCAGTTGTTCAAACGGTGACAGGGTACAGATAACTCAAACCGTAGTCATTCGCTTAAATCCCTCTTTTGTGTGGACCGCCCTTTCAGGTTTTCGATCCACCAGGATACCCTTTTTTGCCTAAGTTGCCCTTTCGGGTTTTCAACTTACCGGGTGTACAAAAATTTTTTAATTATATCCCTAATTTTTGCCCGAACCTTATTCTGTTTTTGGTTCGCCGGGATGCCCTTTTTTGCCTGGATTTTTTTTATTTTTATTATCCAGCGGGTCTATTCATGCGAAGTATTTTTTGACTACGTCCGAGTTGACAGGGGATGAAAAGTCTTCGCCATCCATGGTTGTAAGCAATAAAGCTCCGCCCGAAAAGACCTTTTTAACCACGAATGGACCTTCATAATTAGGAGTCCATTTGCCCCTGTGATCTGTATTGGGAGGAAGGATCCTTTTGAGTACCACATCTCCGACTTTATAAACCCGAGGACGCACCTTTTGGTCAAATGCCTGTTTCATTCTGCGCTGATATAGTTGCCCATGACATACAGCCGCCAATCGCTTTTCCTCAATAAGGCTCAGCTGATCAAATCTGGCTCGTACCCATTCAGCCTCATCTAGCTTAACATCCATCATAACTCTGAGGGACGAAATCTCTACTTCAACCGGTAGCACTGCCTCCATACCATATACAAGTGAGAATGGGGTTGCCCCAGTGGACGTGCGTACCGACGTTCGATACCCATGCAAAGCAAACGGCAACATCTCATGCCAATCTTTGTACGTGACAACCATCTTCTGTACAATCTTCTTGATATTTTTGTTGGCCGCTTCGACCGCGCCATTCATCTTTGGGCGGTACGGAGAAGAATTGTGGTGTTCGATTTTGAAGTCCCGGCATAATTCAGCCATCATCTTATTGTTCAAATTAGAACCATTATCAGTAATGATTCTTTCGGGAACTCCATATCGGCAAATGATATCCCGTTTTAAGAAACGAGCGACCACTTGTTTTGTAACATTGGCATAGGATGCGGCTTCAACCCATTTGGTGAAGTAATCGATTGCCACCAAGATGAAACGATGACCATTGGAAGCTGTAGGCTCAATCTTTCCGATCATATCAATGCCCCACATGGCAAACGGCCAAGGCGACGACATGATGCTCAACGGATTTGGAGGTACATGCACTTTATCTGCGTAGATCTGGCATTCATGGCATTTGCGGGCATATTTGCAACAATCTGACTCCATAGTCAACCAATAATATCCCGACCTTAACAACTTTTTAGCCATTGCCTGCCCTCCGGCATGAGTACCGAAAGAGCCTTCGTGCACTTCAATCATCAACAAGTCTGCTTCATGTCTATCCACACATCTAAGCAGGACCGTGTCAAAATTTCTTTTATACAGCACGCCATCTTTGTTCAGGAAGAAACTACCAGCTAACCTTCTCAACGTCTTCCTGTCTTTGGACGATGCCCCGGACGGGTACTCTTGACTTTTCAAGAAACACTTAATGTCATGAAACCATGGCTTGTCATCAGACGTTGCATCTACCGCAAACACAAATGCTGGTCTGTCAAGGCGGGATACCTCAATCTTAGGTACATGGTTCCATCCTTGCACTTTGATCATGGAAGACAAAGTGGCCAAGGCATCAGCGAACCTATTCTCATCTCGAGGAATGTGGTACAGTTTCGCTGTTGTGAAAAACGTCAGCAATCTCCTTGTATAATCTCTATACGGCACTAGATTTGCTTGGTGCGTGTACCAACTCCCCTTCACTTGATTGATTACCAAAGCTGAATCACCGAATATATCAAGGGTTTTAATCCGTAGATTAATCGCCTCCTCGATCCCCATTATACAAGCTTCGTACTCTGCTTCATTGTTGGTGCATCCGAAAGTTATTCGGGCAGTGAACGGCATATGAACACCTTCCGGCGTGATAAGAACTGCTCCAACTCCGCACCCATTCATATTGACAGCCCCATCAAACATCAGACTCCATTTGGATTCAGGGTCTGGCCCCTCCTCCGGGAGTGGTTCCTCACAGTCTTTAGCTTTGAGAAACATGATGTCCTCATCAGGGAAGTCAAACTTCATGGGTTGGTAATCATCCATTGGCTGTTGCGCAAGATAATCGGACAAGATACTTCCTTTGATGGCCTTTTGTGAAGTGTACTGAATGTCATACTCTGTCAAGACCATTTGCCACCGTGCAACTCTGCCTGTCAATGCTGGTTTCTCGAAAATATACTTGATAGGATCCATTTTTGAAATCAACAAGGTCGTGTGCCTAACCATATATTGCCTCAATCGCTTAGCGGCCCATGCAAGCGCACAGCATGTCTTTTCAAGCATTGAGTATCGGGACTCACAATCATTGAACTTTTTGCTCAGGTAGTAAATAGCATGCTCCTTCCTACCTGTCTCGTCATGTTGACCGAGAACACAACCCATGGAACCTTCAAGCACTGTCAGATACATTATCAGCGGTCTCCCTTCAACTGGAGGCATTAGAATCGGAGGTTCCTGCAAGTATTCTTTTATCTTATCGAATGCCAATTGGCAATCGTCATTCCACCTGACCGTTTGATCTTTCCTTAACAATTTAAATATTGGTTCACACGTGGCTGTTAGGTGAGATATGAACCTCGCAATGTAGTTCAATCTACCCAAGAAACCACGAACCTCTTTTTCTGTTCTCGGTTCAGGCATTTCTTGTATTGCTTTCACCTTGGCAGGATCAACCTCGATTCCTCTTTCGCTCACAATGAAGCCCAGTAACTTTCCAGAACGCACCCCAAACGTGCACTTGTTTGGATTTAATCTCAGACGGAACTTTCTCAACCTTTCAAACAGCTTTTTCAGATTAACCAGATGTTCCTCTTCTGTTTTCGACTTGGCAATCATATCATCTACATAACATTCGATCTCCTTATGAATCAAGTCATGAAACAATGTCACCATCGCCCGCTGGTACGTTGCCCCTGCGTTTTTCAACCCAAAAGGCATTACTTTATAACAATATGTACCCCACGGAGTAATGAACGTGGTCTTCTCCATATCTTCAGGTGCCATCTTGATCTGGTTGTACCCGGAGAAACCGTCCATAAATGAGAACACTGAAAATTGAGCTGTATTATCGACCAGCACATCAATATGAGGTAGTGGAAAATCATCTTTCGGGCTAGCTTTATTGAGATCTCGATAATCCACACACATTCTCACTTTTCCATCTTTCTTCGGTACTGGCACGATGTTGGCTACCCATGGAGGATACTTTGTCACAGCAAGAAAACCAGCGTCCCACTGCTTCTGGACTTCCTCCTTAATCTTTAAGGCCATGTCGGGGTGAGTCCGACGAAGTTTCTGCTTGACTGGCGGACATTCTTCTCTCAATGGCAGCCTGTGCACAACAATATCTGTATCCAACCCCGGCATGTCTTGATACGACCAGGCGAAGACGTCAACATACTCGCGCAACATTTCCGTCAAAGTTTGCTTCACATCTGCTTGCAAGCTGGCACCAATCCTGATCTCTTTCTTGGCGTCCTTGGTACCAATATTGATGATTTCTACAGTCTCCTGATGAGGCTGGATGACCCTTTCCTCTTGTTTCAACAATCTGGCCAGTTCTTCAGAAAGTTCACAATCTTTCCCATCCCCTTCTTCGGCTTGATAAATCGGATTGTCAAAGTCATACATGGCCATATCAAAATCGTTATCAGTGGTATCCGGAGGATCAAGTCTGCATGAACGGGTTCATGCCTTATTTTAGAATTTATTTTTAAGCAAAACAAAAGAAAATGAAACATTGCCATTTTATATTTTTTGTGCAAAAATAAAAACTGAAAGACAGAGAACAAAATTTGATTGCAAAACGTCCTTTATTAATGATTAAACATTGCAAATGCAACCATGGTGGCCCTACAAATGAATCTATACGCCTTGGGCAGAGCGCAAGATTTTGTCATGCATTATGGTTAGAAAAAACAAAGAAAAATTACTCTGTCTGAAGAGTAACCCGAATGACTTCTTCAACGAACCAGTTCTGCACTTGTTGTCCCGAAGCATGAGGGCGTACCCAGTTGTCCAGGTCACAATTACTGTCAACACTATCCTCCGTGGCTGCACAAGACTGGTCCATGTAGATAATTCCCCCACTATTGAAAGTAATGGGTCCCCTGCTCCCCGCATCTGAAGTTGTAGAGGGATGATAACCAATACCAAATTTGTCTTCCTTCATTGGGGTCTCTATCAACCTGCCCCAACCTTGGGCGTTGCCTGCCCTGACGACCTCGACAGCTTGTTTGTAAGATGAAATGGAGGTACCAGCCCCAACTGGTACAGAAGAAGACTCGGGTGCATCGTCAATATTGACTGCTTCGAATGATTGGCACAGCATCTCATGAATTTCCCCATCCATTTCAATGTACTTGAACGTGGACAAGTGACTCACAAAGACGTCTTCTTCCCCACACACTGTCACAACCTGCCCTTCAAACTCATACTTCAGCTTTTGGTGTAGAGTAGAAGTAACAGCCCCGGCTCCGTGAATCCAAGGGCGTCCCAATAGGCAGCTATATGCAGGTTGTATGTCCATTACATGGAACGTGGATTTGAATACCTGTGGTCCAATTTGTACGGGCAATTCCACCTCACCAAACACAGATCGTCTGGTCCCATCGAATGCTCTGACCACCAATTCACTAGGCCTTAAGATCAAACCATCAACTTCCAGCTTCATTAATGCCTTCTTGGGCAAGACATTGAGTGATGAACCAGTGTCTACCAGTACATGAGATAACACTGCGCCCTTACACTCCATCGTGATATGCAAAGCCTTATTATGGTTTCTTCCTTCAACAGTCAAATCTCTACTTGTAAAGCCCAAGCCATGGCTAACATTAACATTGGAGATTACGCCCTCGAGCTGATTAACAGTAATTTCTTGTGGCACGTACGCACTCTTCAACACTTTCAACAACGCCTGTCGGTGCGCATCAGAGCACATCAATAGTGACAAGATTGAAATCTTTGAAGGGGTCTGATTCAGTTGGTCCACAATCTTATAATCGCTTTTCTTGATTATCTTCATAAATTCTTCCATTTCCTTATCAAAAGTAATCTTTGTCTCGGCTTCAGGTGTAGGCGCACTTTCAACCCCCTGTTTACCTTTATCCTTTGCTGCAGCTTCTACCTCCTTATCACTTCTCAAGGTTTGGGGAGCGAACAACCTTCCACTCCTTGTAAAGCCCCCTACACCCCCTACATTATCAATATTTGGGCTGACTGATGACTCAACTTCCTGTTTTTTACCTTCGTAATATACATCTGCCCCATAGTGCCATGGGATAGCTTTCGTAGACGTGAACGGAATTGGTCCTGGCACCGTGATAGTGACAGGACTGGGCCTTTCTGGCGCGACACTCGCCACGGGAACTGCATTGACCGGCGTTTGAATCTCAGCGGGAGTGTAATAGATGGTCACGGTTGATATCTCATCAGTGTCTTTCACGACTCTATCGAACTGTAGACATCCTTCATCGATCAGATTCTGTAAACCCATCTTCAACTTATCACAGCCGTTCTCCTGATTCACACACTCAGAGCAATCTTGATTACAGCCCGGGAACACCCGTCCCTTCAATAAACGATCTTTTACAACCAACAAAGAAGTTTTCACTTGATGAACGTCTAACACCAAATTCAATCTCTTCCCATCTTCAACAGCGTACACATTTGCTGCACTATGATCAGGCATGGGATGCTGAGTAATATTCGGAGCGGGAGAGAAATTGATGGCTTTAGCATCAATCAAATCTTGTACTTTATGATGGAAAGCCCAGCATTTTTCAATGGAGTGCCCCTGAGCACCTGAGTGGAACTCACAACGAGCATTAGCATCGAAGTTAGGTGGCAGGTTTCCAGCAACCGGAGCTTTCATAGTACGGAGTTCTACCAACTTTAACTCGAGTAGCCGGGGCAACAGCGCGGCATAAGTCATAGGGAGAGGATCCATCTTACGATCCCTCTGTCTAGACCTTTGCTGGAAAAAAGGTTGTTGCTGTGGAACTTGTTGTTGGGGTTGTTGTTTCTGAACAGACGGTGTGGGGATTGTCACAGCATCTACCTGATAATAAGCTCGAGAACGCCCTCTGCCTCGTCCTCTAAACACAGCATTCGTATCACCTTCTCTTCTTTTCTGGTTACTAGCAAACGGTTTCTTCGTCCCCGAAGAGCCAGCCCCATTCACATCCTGGATCTTTCCAAGCTTTAACAGACTTTCTATTCTTTCTCCCGCAATCACAATATCAGCAAATCCAGTCGACGGACAAGCAGCTAATCTGTCAAGATAGGCCCCTTGCAAGGTGCCCATGAACATATCTGCCATTTCTCTGTCTGACAAGGGAGGTTGGACCTGGGCAGCCATTTCCCTCCACCTCTGTGCATATTCTTTAAAACTCTCCTTGGCATTTTGTGACAATCCCTGCAATTGGGTGCGGTTGGGCGCCATGTCAATATTATACTGGTATTGCTTCAGGAACGCTTCTGCCAGATCTTTCCAATTCTTCACAGCAGCTCTATTCAACTTCATGTACCAGGTCAAGGATGCCCCAGCCAGACTGTCCTGAAAATAGTGCATCCATAGCTTCTCGTCATCCGTATGGGCTGAAATCTTCCCAAAGTAAGCTTGAAGATGCGTTTGGGGACACGCATTGCCGTGATACTTATCAAAAGTGGGAGGCTTGAATTTAGGGGGAATTCTGACTCCTGAGACCAGCCCCAAGCTGGTAACATCAATACCCATAGAGTTCTTGCATTCTATGGCCCTGATCTTTTCTGCTAACTCCTCATACCTTCGATCACCTTGATTACCCACATCAGCGTCTAGTAGAGTAAATTGGTCTTCCAGAGTATCTTCAAGAGTAACACCAGCATGCCTACCATTCCCATTACCCCGATTGTTACCACCAGGAGGAGGGTTGCCACCGGGAGGGGGAATGCCATGTCCCTGTGAATTGTCATGATGATCACCTTCGGGCCCGTTGTCGGGACGCTCTACCAGAAGCCTCAGTCTCTCCTGATTTTGCGCCATGCCAGTCATGAGGGTCATGAACTGGTCCATACGCGCCCTCATTTCAGCCAAATCACTTTGCACTTGATCCATGATTCTTACTTGATTCCTTCGCGTCGAATATCGGTGAATATGACTCTCCGCTATAATGCCTGAAACCAAATAAAGGTTAGAGACCCCGCAACGAGTACCTGAAAAGCAAGTAACAAAAATGCAAAATGATATGCAATGCTATGTTTGTCATTTCCAAGGTGCTTTATACCCTGATTCCAATCCAACCACAGAAATCTGAAGACCAGAAATTGTGATATAAAGAGACGTGTCGTGGTCATGTGCTTGTGCGCAGCTATCTGATAAAGAATAATTCTGAATAAAACTGCTCATACTCATTCAACAAAATATTCAAGTACATTTAAGAAAGGTTCAGCCGCAAATGCAATACAAGGAAAAATGGATCCATCAACAAGCCTGATGGTAACCATTAACAACAAAATATAAGGAAAAGAACATCAGTCTGACAATTCCACATCCTTCAGCTTATCACTTGAATACTTGATTTCCTCAAAAAGTATACGGGTACGCTGGTGATTCGGCTTTTCAATCATCTCTTTGATCAAGACATCCCTTTTCTCAAGAGCTTCAGTTAAAGAACCCATGTGCAACATCAGAGCCTCGTCATCACACACTCCTTTGTGTCTCTTTATGCCGGCTTGCGTCTTGAGTATCTCCCTTTCTATCATGACTTCCTCAAGCTCTTTCTTGGTATTCCTCAGCTCACCTCTAGCTTCTTCTAGCTGTTCTTGACTCTTACCGAGGCTTTCCCGATACTTTCTCCTCTGCTCATGTGCCTTTTTAAGCTCCTCGTCTTTAGTCTTCGACTGATCCTTTAACTCGGCATTTTCAATTCTGACTTCATCCCAAGCTTGACGGAGTTGAGCTAATGAATCCTTGCTTCGGGCTAAAGCCTGTTTTGTAATCTTGTGAGCCTGACTAGTGTCATCTGCTCCCAAAGTAAGTTTCCGAAAGTACCGAGCTCGGTCATCAAAATCTTCCTCTTTGTCAGCCAAGGTTTTTTCCGCTTTCAAGGCTCTCTTTTCCAATTCTTTGTTGTCAGCTAGAGCTTTCTGAAGGCATCTGCTCATTCCAGAATTCTCTATCTGCAACTCTCTGACCATTTTCTTCCACTTCTCACATTCTTCAATAGCCACCATAGTGGGTTGTTCTGGCTGCACTGCACATAAAAGAGGTCCCCTTGAAAAGGGTAAAAGCAATTCCTTTACTTTCGTCTCAATCCACCTGTCATATTCATGATAAGATCTACAATCTCCTTTTCCAAAAACTGCTTTTCCAATTTTGTGCTTATCTTTCCAAGCATTCACTACTTCTACCACCTTCGCATCTTTAGTTCCTGTAAAGAATAAAGATTCTTCCACATCTTGCTCTGTAGGAGGATCCCTGGAAGCATACCCAAACTGTCGGATGGCCAAAACTGGATTATAATTGATCCCTCCTTTTCTGCCAATCAAAGGCACATTTGGAAAATTTCCGCATCTTGTGACAAGCTCTATTCTCAACAACCGGTGATCAAACCATACAATGTTATCAGCAGTTAAACTCATCAATCGTTTAGACCATTTCGCCACATCTTTGGTTTCCACAAAGGCACCTGTCTGAGGCAAATGTTTGAAAAACCAATGACTCAGCAGTGGAGTGCAACAACTAACAGATCCTCCCCTCCTTTTCTCATTCTTGTAATGCACGGAATGATAAAAATCTCCTAACAAAGTAGGGACTGGATTTTTAAGGACAAAAACTCTCGTTGCTTGCATATCCACAAAGTCTTGCTGATTGGGAAAGAAAACTAGGCCATATATGCAGAGAGCCAGAATGGAATTGTAAACCGTCCAATTTTTAGCACTTGCAGCCTCTTGGGCCTGTCCAGCTAGAAATTCTAAATGAAATCCGCTAACTCCATTTTTACTGCTCACACCACTCTTTATCAATGTCTGATCCATTTGTAAAGCAGCAGCAATTTCTTTTACGCTGGGAGAACTACCAGAGAAGAATGGTATTGCCGACGTGATCGGAATTCCCAAAATAAATGAGAATTCTTCCAGTGTTGGCATCAAAATGTAATCTGAAAAAAGAAAGCACCTCAACGAAGGCTCGTAGAACTGCAGCAGAGTATGCAAAGCATCATGTTCATACTTGGTGATTGTACGGACCATCCCAACCAAATTCCCGTAGCTCTTCTGAAACCTATCAAGAATACCCGGACCAGCCATATCTATAACTTTGAGCAATGAATCCAAGACAGGATCTGGAAACTTGTAAGACACATTGTTCTTTCTCTCGGCGACGATCTCTGTTGAACCCATGGATTGGAATCAGAAATGTATTACGCACCTGAAAATGACAAACATAACTGTTATGATATGATAATGCAATGCAAAAGGGCATGTGATCAGGTAATCAAGTGTCGGTGTCTGTATTGAACTGTGTGCACTGTGTCTCTGTACTGAGTCTGGCGATATCTGAGATGAACACTTAAATCACTGTCATAGGATACAATGTCTGAAACCATCATAGAATCACAAGTAAGGTAGGTAGGAGGCTGGGTTTCCTGCAAACCTGTAAACATCCCGCCCATGCTCACATGTGGTTCTTAGAAAATAAGGCTTGTCAGCTTCAGAGGTTTGAGAAGCAATAGCACATCCAGCCCGTAGGATACAATGCTATGCCAATCAAAGAGGTCGTCCACTGACTCCCCTTAGAAAATAAAAGTCATCCTATGCAAGTTCCAAAGTGGGCCCTCGGGTGCGAATGGGTTTGCCACAGAATGTGGTCTGCCATTGTCACCACTAAAGAGGGATATTTCCACTAAGGTCCTCATGATCGGTCACTAGAGTCGACAGCTCTCTAGATCTACATCCTGGAATACGCAAGAGGCGTATGCCATGATGTGTCCCAAGATAGCCTCGTCTAGCTGTGAATTTCGTGAACACCCAACGCACTCCAAACGGCACGTAGGTCCCACTACTCTCCACTCTAATTCTAAGTGTATACTCAAGCCTGTGTAATGGGCTTATCTCTCAGAAATCCCATCCCGCCAAACAGACAAAACAGTGTAGCACAATATAATATGTGATATGTAATGCTAAAATGCAGTAAATACTGTAAAGTAAATAAACAGCAAAATAAAGCACAACAGAAAACACCCAATGAAAGAAAAGCAAACAAGCGCTAGGATTGACTCGCTTAGGATGGACCAGCAATAGGTCAACCTGTCCCCAGCAGAGTCGCCAGCTGTCGCTCCCGGGATTTTCATCCTAGTACAAACGCGAAAGTGGCACCGAACAGAGTCGCCAGCAATGTGTATTTATCCCAAGAGAGGGAAAGGAAACACCGCATAAACCTGAAGGAAGGAAAAAGCATGGTCTTACGACCAAAAGATCTGGGTTCGGGAGTCGGTTACGCGAGAGGAAGGTATTAGCACCCCCTCGCATCCATCGTACCCGATGGGATCCACGCTTGCTTGTCTCGATCAAAGGGTGATAGAAAAGAATACTGGAAGAGGAACTGAAAGAAAGAAAGGAGAAAGAAAGAGAAACAAATGTAGGGAAAATAAAAGAAGTGCTCGCATGGGCCCTACCCCACTGCCTACGTATCTCATCGGGAACATGAGAATCAGAGCGACGTAGTTCCCCTCACTAGGGATGAATTGTTTGTGTTTTTTAAGGAACGGATAACGTTCTAGCTCAGGTGTTGCAGGCTCGCTGGTCCGAGTGCGTTACCATCTTGCAAGAGAACGAATAGAAGCGCGTTCGTGCGTTGAGAGTGAATGAGGTGAGAAAAGAATTCCCGAAGGAAAGACGTTATTGTTTGTTTTTGTCTTTTAAGAGTTTTTTCATTTGTTTGCATATGATAGTGTATCTGAATCTTAGTCATTGGAATGTGTACATCCTCACATTCCAAGATGGAATGGGTAAGAAAACACACTAAGAGTGAAGAAGACCCCCACACTTAGTTCCAATTGTCAAGGTTCAAACACACTAGCATACTTGTGTTTATTAAGTGTTTTGTTGATTAAGAAATGAAGAAGTGTTTTTTATTATTTGCACCTTCAACAAGTATTGCATTTAAGTCCCTCATACAAGATCAAATGTTTAACACATTGACCCAAGATGGGCTATATGCTATACATTCTAAGATTATAAGAGAAGACCCCTTATAACCTTTTCTTTATATGAAAGGCCTAAATGCAATAAATGCCTACCTTTATTATATGTTTTGAATTTTCTTTGAGATGAGAAAAGAGACTCAAGGGAGGAGAAAAGGTAAAACCTATATGGACTAAGACTCAATCCTAATTGAAGATTAAAGAGAGTGATCCTAAAGTTTGTGAGGTTTCAACCTAAAGTCTAAAGAAAGAATGAATTAAACAATTCACTTCTAAAATAGAAGATGAATTGTAATTCACAAGGGGAAAGTGATGAGTTATTAAAAGAAAGCACATAAGTGCTTAGCAAAACACAAAATGGAATTGTAAAAGAGAAAGGATAGAAGTTGAATGTGGATTCCTTATCCACACTCAATTGAAACTTACCAAAACCCCTACATGGTTAGCACAATCACTTACAAGTAAAGCAAGAAAAATATAATGAACAAATCAAATTCAAACAAGTTGACAAACAAGGTGAAATGAGATTGAATGCTATACATGCTTCCAAGTCAGAATGTAACTCATATTTACACCACCTAATGTTATCCTAAATGAGCATACCAAATCATGCAAACAAAATCTCAATCCAACAAGAAGCAAAGAAGAAAAGGTGAAGTGATGTGAATGTGGTTCATACTTGTGGAACAAGTGACTTAAGGTGCAAGATAAACATCAAACATGCAAAGATGAAACCCATATGTCACAATCAGAAGTCAATTAACATGCTATACATCCTCAAACAAAACCACAACTCATGGCACAAGTGCCTTCATGATCAAGCAAACCAAACATGAGGCATGCATTCACAAAATGAACAAGTTAAACTTCATGCTTCAAACAAATAGCAAACATGCTTCAAAAATTATGACTTTCACCAATCAAACACCTTGAACACATGCCATTAACATATCAAGTCCACAAGCAATGAATCAGAACCAAAGTCACTCAACAATTAGGTCAAAGTCCCATGGAAGTTTCATGCATTCATGCTCAAAGCAACACATCAAAAGTCATCCAAAAAAGACTTAAAAATCATCTCATAAATCTCAAACATACCTCAACATATTGTGACCACAATGCAAAAAGAAAGGCATCAAAATCAATTTTTATGATCAAGAACAAAAATGCACAAAATCATATGTCACATTAAGTATGCATACAAATGGAAATTCAAAAGAAATAATGGAACAGGGGCAAAATGGTCATAAAATCAGAAAATAAAATCATAGAAAATTTCCTAAATGTTTTAAGAATACACATGAATTTTTGTAGAATTTTCCAATATGTTTTGGTATTTTTAAAAATTGAAAATCAAACGCGTATGTAAAATGAAAATAAAAATAAAATGCAATATGAGAGGGGGGTATGAATATAGCAAATCAACAGTTCAATCTAAATGGGCCTCAAAACAAGGGAGGTGTGGATAGTATTCTGACTAAGTCCATTACACGCGCAATCCACAATAACTATCATGCTCACTCAGTCAACAAAATTGACTCATCAATAGCCATTGGATCAAGTCAAGTCAAACAAGCAGTCAAAGTATATGCAATCAACACACACGCGTGAGGGAACACGTTACCTACGGTGTACTGCGTTACACAAAGTTTAAAAATAAAATCAGAATGAGCATGTGAGAGGCATGTGCGTTTTTATGTGTTGTCACCATTGTGAGCATTAGATCAAACGAAATCAACGGCTGTGACTTAATCTGGCATGCAAAACCCTAATGTAACCTCACCGGCCGGAGAGGGACCTCCGGTCACCTTCTCCGGCCACTCTCCGGCACTGTAAATATCACATGCTTCCAGAAATCAACAAACTAGGTATCAAACGAAAGCTAATCTCATGAGGAACACAAATTCAGCAACAAAATTCACAGATCAAGCATGAATAAAGAGAATCAAAGAAGAGAAACTTTGCCCTAAGTTTCAGTTCTAAACTCCTAAGGAGCTCTATCAACTAGCCAGCTTCACATAGCTTCTAATAAGCTCAAACAACACATCAACAAGTCAAAACAGGATAAAATCGTGCAATTAAAGTTTGAGAAATTTTGAAACCTGAAATTGGCGAACTCTTGAATCAACAGAAAACCAGAGATGAGAGATTGATCTTGAGCTTCCTAAGAGCAAAATAAATGCTCTGAACCTTTGGATTTTGAAGACAATGAACTGAGATTCCAATTGGAGAAGTTGCTGCTCTCGATAGCTTGCTCTTACTTCAGCTTGTTCTTGATCAGAAATGCTTGATGATGAACAATTGATGAAGATCAAGGTGAGAACGTGTGAAGAACTCGTGTGAAATCAGGGAGAGAATGGAGAGAACTCTGAGAGAAAAGTGAGAGCAATTTGGAGTGAGAGTGAAAAATGAGAATCCTCTTCTAATTGTGCAGAGTTTAGCTTATATAGTTGTGGTTAGGAGTTAACTGGTGTGGTTGATGGTTAGAACTCAAGTTAACTGAGTTAGTTAACTGAGTTTGAGTTAACTAACTGAGTCCTGTTAGTTATTGGCACGGGTTAAGGTTTTGTTCAGGTGAGAGTGAGCTCATGATGTGGTATGGTGGTGATTAGAAGGGATGGTAGTGACGTATGTTGTGTAACAGCAAGCTTGCACCACAAGTTTTTGTTTTTTCCTCTTTGGTGTATGAGAGCATGGCATGGCATGAGTGTAAGATATTGTTGTTTGTCCAAATGAAGCAATGTGGATGATGTAATAGCCTGCGTGCAAACTGGATCAAAAACCACAATGTCAACATTCATCCTTGGCAGCCTCACACCAATGAAACCATGGCTGTTTGAGGATGAATTTCTCTAGGTGCATTGCATGAAATGACGAAATTTTGATGCCATTGGAGAGAGGACACACTATAGGACATTGTTGATGTTGAAATTAGATAGAATTGAGGCTTGGAACATGATCAAAAATGGCTCGAAACAGAAGGAAAACCAACTGGTGCATGGACGTGTGAATTGGTCTACAGGCAAGGCCTTGGTGCCTATGGAAATTCAGTGTAACACCCTCATGTTTGGACCATCATAACTCTCCATACATTGATCAAATGAAAAAATCATAAACATCACTCTTGAAGCTCTCACATAGAGGAACAACTTTCATGTTGAAAGATTTTTCATTTGATGTCTCTGACCAATAGAAAAATGAGTGTACATTTGGCCCACCATCTGTTTGTGAAAATGACTGCGCGCGAGCTTGGCCAAACCTGGTCATGGCATGGTTTTTGGCCTACTTTCCTCCAACTTTGATCAATCATATCTCTCTCAATTTTTATCCAATGGAGATGTTCTACACATGGATTTGAAGCTTAAAACAAGATCTTTCATTGAGGCAGAGTGAATTTTTCATTTGGTGCTCCAAATTTAAATGGCCTTGGTTCAAATTCTGATGCAAAATGGCCAAAACTTGCTATTTTTAGTAACCCTACTTCATCCAAAAATGGCAACTTCCCACCTCTTGATTTTTTCATGATTCCTTTGGAATTTCTTGACCAAATTTTGTACATTGAACACATGTAACATGAATTTCATGAATTTGGGCTCAAAAAGTCAAGAGTTGACTTTTTCCTCTGATTATTTGACTTTGCCCCAATTTCTCTGATTCTTGATCTTTCTTCCAATTGAACCACTTCTAAAACCAATTGAGATGCAATTTTACACATACATACACTTAAGAACATGTAGAATACCATGACATCAAGTTTTGCCCAAAAAAGCAAAGATTCCCTGATTTAACTGGAAACCCTAATTTTGGCCCCCTCTGGTTAGGAGATAAAAGTGCAGTCTTCAATTTCCAATTCCTCAGAGTATGTTGTGTATCCTCTTAAAGGATGATGAGAAATGCCACTTGGGAATGATTTTGAATCAATGAGCTATCTCTTTTGAGGGTTTTCCTTCAATTTTGGACTTCTTGCATAGTGTAGGATGTAATGCTTCAATCTCCCATTGTATCTCTTATCCTTGAGGTTGTGGATGATCAAATGAGGTAGTATGAGACATGAGAGACCTCTTGGCTTGCCTTGAGACCACTTGATTGACCTTTTTGTGCTTTGAATGATTCCTTGATTGTCCACCTTCCACCTGATCACATGCCCTAATGGTAAGAAGGATGCCATGCTTCATTTTTCTATGTTAAATGCAATGTAATGTTAATGAGGTGGATATGATATGATAAATGATAATGCCATGCTATGATGACAAAGAGGGAGAGCAAATTTTGGGGTATTACAGGGTGCCCGGCGACGAAAGGCGGCTTATTTTGTAAGTTCCATTATTGTTCTGGAGCGCCAGGCGCTGCAATCTACCGCCCGGCGCAGTAGACAGCAAAAATCCAGCACTGTTTTATTCGTAACTTTTGAACTGTAACTCCGTTTTTCGCCCGGTTTGAAGCGCTGGAAAGTTTATTCAATGCTCTATACTGCAATGGCAAGACATACTTGAATAGATACCTGTAAAAATTAGAGAAAATCAATTAAACTCATTGATATTTACACGATAACGCAATATATACACTATAACGTAAAGTAAACGTATTTACAAACAAAGCGGGGTTTATTCGAACGTTTGTAACAAAAAGTATCGATAAGTGCAACAAAACTTATATACAAAAATAGCTAGAATTTGCACTTATCAAACTCTCCCAAACTTACATAATTGTTTGACCTCAAACAAAAATCAAACAACTCAAAGAAACAAATTGAAAACCAAAGAATCACGAATCAACAGGTTTTGAAAATCGGAAAAATGAATGGTTCAAATGAAAACGGTACACACAAAGTAAATACTTACCACAAAACTACGACGATAACATAGTCACGAAACAAATGCAAAATACAAAAAACATGCCAAACATCCTAAAACAACACAAGTTCAAATGTGAATCACACCAAGCAAAAATAAACATCGATAGATTAAAAACACAAAATGGGGTACTTTTCACTCACAGAACAATCATGCAAACAATAAATTAAATTATGCGACCATCCAAAAATAATATTGAACATACAAAGGCAAGAATCACAAGGACTTTCAAGGTTGTAGCGTGGTCGGGTAAACAAACAAGAGGAAATTCCTAAAGCTAATCGAAACAAATACTTGCCTAAACCTAAGGGAGTGATCACCAAACAAAAGTTGAAACACCAAATTCCAATCAACTTCATCTTTCATCCCAAGTGTTACACAAAATACAATACTTACTTAGCACAATTATTTGAACTCTTTTTGTTTCCTCTTTAAAGGATTTTCTGTTTCTTTCTATTTCTCTTTTTTCTTTTCTGTTTCATATCTTTCTCCTTTTTCTTTTCTTTTTCATCCTCGTAGAAAACAACCAATGAGTAAACAATCATTCTCTCCCCAACTTGAATTCTACCACATCATCATGTGAATACTCCCTACTTTCTAAGGCAAGGAAAAAATCCATACAACAACACAAATTTGAGGGTTCAAGAAAAAACAAAATCCAATCAAAAATAAGTGAACTAAATACTCATAGACAAGCATTAAGTACAAATAAAACATGGATAAAAAAGCTCAAAGGGGTTACAAATGATCACACGCTCACAAGGTGAATGACTATTTGGCTAGGTAGTTGTGCTCAAAATGAAAAAAAATGCCTTGATCCTTTTAATGCCTTCATATAATCAACACAAACAAAAGATTAAGCATAATAAAGTGATTCACAACAAGAACAAGTATACAAAAGAATGAATGGCATAGAAGTTTGTAAAATGCCTAAGTATCATGAATATGCTAAAGTCAAGAAAGCGATAAACACATACCTTAGACGTGTACAGAACTTAACAATATCATTACCATACATCCGCAAGTTGGAACGATCAAACTTGGAACAAACACCTCGTTTCCTCAAGCTATTCAAATCAAGTTCATTGACAAACACGAAAACTATTAATATTAACAAACTGAAAAACCGGCAGAAAATTCATTAAACAAGTTGTAATGTGAAGATTTGAGAATTTACGAAAAATCCGAGTACAACTTGTTTAATGAATGTTCGCCACACTACCTAAGCTAAAATGAAAAAGTAATAACAAAACAAAAATGATAAGACATGCTTGTTTTACGTCGTAAGCTTAACGCCTTTACAATGCTTAGCTAGAAACTTCCTCTCTTCATGCCATGGTGATGTTTCACCGCGCAACCAAAAGCAAGCGTCCTAACCAAACACTTAAATAAATGTTAATCTACACGTATCAGTATAACAAGTGAAAATATACAATATATACGACGTCTACGAAACTCAAAAACAAAGAAACTATCGCAATGCGATTCAATATCAAAACCAATCCCCGACAACGACGCCATTTTGTTGGTGTTGGGCAAGCAAAAATATTTATTTGTGGAAGAATTCCCTCTGGGATTTATGTCGTGTCCACAGAGATCGGTTCGAGGGAAAGAATGTCGTTCAACAATCTCTCGCATTAATGAGATTGGATTAAAATGGTTTAAACTTAGAAACAGAAAAGTAAATATCAACATAAAAAGAATTCATTAATCAGAGAGAAAAGTCTTATCAAGCTTGTATATATTCCACTCATCACAAACTTAAACCTATCGACCAGTTACACTCAACTTACAATACTCCTCAATATCACCCGGTATCGTTCACAGCACATGTCCATCTCTGGCACACTCAACCATGCTACCCTCATCGGCACTCTCGCACCCGACTCAAGACACGGAGGCATTAAGTTTCGACACTCTTACGGATTGTTGGCCCTAAATCTATCTCTAGAGTTTAGAAACTAACTGATAATCATCCTTAATCGAAGTTTGTGAAGTTTATCTCTAACACGACCCAAACCCCGCGCATTTAAGCAAAAATCAAGAACAATCGCCAATAGAGATTTGTAAATCAAATTAAATATAAAGCCATGGGCGACAAATGTACATAAGATCAAAGTACAAACATGTACAAACCCAACAAAGAAGAAAGACATGAAGAAAATCAGAAATGAACGAAACACTTCACGGATTGTCAGAGCAGATCGATGAGAAATCCACCTCGGATCATCCACATGCAAGCTTCCATGATGTTTTCTAAGCTAATCTACTGAAAAATGAAGTTTGATGGAGTTGGGATCATAAAACCCCAAAACCATACTCTAAAAATTGTGTTTTTGGCCCTTTAATGGTGTTTCTGTCCATTCAGTTTCGCCCGCCGGAGTTCTGGGGTGCCCGGCGGCGAAAGGCGGCTTATTTTGTAAGTTCCATTATTGTTCTAGAGCGCCAGGCGCTGCAATCTACCGCCCGGTGCAGTAGACAGCAAAAATCCAGCACTGTTTTATTCGTAACTTTTGAACTGTAACTCCGTTTTTCGCCCGGTTTGAAGCGCTGGAAAGTTTATTCAATGCTCTATACTGCAATGGCAAGACATCCTTGAATAGATACCTGTAAAAATTAGAGAAAATCAATTAAACTCATTGATATTTACACGATAACGCTATATATACACTATAACGTAAAGTAAACGTATTTACAAACAAAGCGAGGTTTATTCGAACGTTTGTAACAAAAAGTATCGATAAGTGCAACAAAACTTATATACAAAAATTGCTAGAATTTGCACTTATCAAACTCTCCCAAACTTACATAATTGTTTGACCTCAAACAAAAATCAAACAACTCAAAGAAACAAATTGAAAACCAAAGAATCACGAATCAACAGGTTTTGAAAATCAGAAAAATGAATGGTTCAAATGAAAACGGTACACACAAAGTAAATACTTACCACAAAACTACGACGATAACATAGTCACGAAACAAATGCAAAATACAAAAAACATGCCAAACATCCTAAAACAACACAAGTTCAAATGTGAATCACACCAAGCAAAAATAAACATCGATAGATTAAAAACACAAAATGGGGTACTTTTCACTCACAGAACAATCATGCAAACAAAAAATTAAATTATGCGACCATCCAAAAATAATATTGAACATACAAAGGCAAGAATCACAAGGACTTTCAAGGTTGTAGCGTGGTCGGGTAAACAAACAAGAGGAAATTCCTAAACTAATCGAAACAAATACTTGCCTAAACCTAAGGGAGTGATCACCAAACAAAAGTTGAAACACCAAATTCCAATCAACTTCATCTTTCATCCCAAGTGTTACACAAAATACAATACTTACTTAGCACAATTATTTGAACTCTTTTTGTTTCCTCTTTAAAGGATTTTCTGTTTCTTTCTATTTCTCTTTTTTCTTTTCTGTTTCATATCTTTCTCCTTTTTCTTTTCTTTTTCATCCTCGTAGAAAACAACCAATGAGTAAACAATCATTCTCTCCCCAACTTGAATTCTACCACATCATCATGTGAATACTCCCTACTTTCTAAGGCAAGGAAAAAATCCATACAACAACACAAATTTGAGGGTTCAAGAAAAAACAAAATCCAATCAAAAATAAGTGAACTAAATACTCATAGGCAAGCATTAAGTACAAATAAAACATGGATAAAAAAGCTCAAAGGGGTTACAAATGATCACACGCTCACAAGGTGAATGACTATTTGGCTAGGTAGTTGTGCTCAAAATGAAAAAAAATGCCTTGATCCTTTTAATGCCTTCATATAATCAACACAAACAAAAGATTAAGCATAATAAAGTGATTCACAACAAGAACAAGTATACAAAAGAATGAATGGCATAGAAGTTTGTAAAATGCCTAAGTATCATGAATATGCTAAAGTCAAGAAAGCGATAAACACATACCTTAGACGTGTACAGAACTTAACAATATCATTACCATACATCCGCAAGTTGGAACGATGAAACTTGGAACAAACACCTCGTTTCCTCAAGCTATTCAAATCAAGTTCATTGACAAACACGAAAACTATTAATATTAACAAACTGAAAAACCGGCAGAAAATTCATTAAACAAGTTGTAATGTGAAGATTTGAGAATTTACGAAAAATCCGAGTACAACTTGTTTAATGAATGTTCGCCACACTACCTAAGCTAAAATGAAAAAGTAATAACAAAACAAAAATGATAAGAAATGCTTGTTTTACGTCGTAAGCTTAACGCCTTTACAATGCTTAGCTAGAAACTTCCTCTCTTCATGCCATGGTGATGTTTCACCGCGCAACCAAAAGCAAGCGTCCTAACCAAACACTTAAATAAATGTTAATCTACACGTATCAGTATAACAAGTGAAAATATACAATATATACGACGTCTACGAAACTCAAAAACAAAGAAACTATCGCAATGCAATTCAATATCAAAACCAATCCCCGACAACGACGCCATTTTGTTGGTGTTGGGCAAGCAAAAATATTTATTTGTGGAAGAATTCCCTCTGGGATTTATGTCGTGTCCACAGAGATCGGTTCGAGGGAAAGAATGTCGTTCAACAATCTCTCGCATTAATGAGTTTGGATTAAAATGGTTTAAACTTAGAAACAGAAAAGTAAATATCAACATAAAAAGAATTCATTAATCAGAGAGAAAAGTCTTATCAAGCTTGTATATATTCCACTCATCACAAACTTAAACCTATCGACCAGTTACACTCAACTTACAATACTCCTCAATATCACCCGGTATCGTTCACATCACATGTCCATCTCTGGCACACTCAACCATGCTACCCTCATCGGCACTCTCGCACCCGACTCAAGACACGGAGGCATTAAGTTTCGACACTCTTACGGATTGTTGGCCCTAAATCTATCTCTAGAGTTTAGAAACTAACTGATAATCATCCTTAATCGAAGTTTGTGAAGTTTATCTCTAACACGACCCAAACCCCGCGCATTTAAGCAAAAATCAAGAACAATCGCCAATAGAGATTTGTAAATCAAATTAAATATAAAGCCATGGGCGACAAATGTACATAAGATCAAAGTACAAACATGTACAAACCCAACAAAGAAGAAAGACATGAAGAAAATCAGAAATGAACCAAACACTTCACGGATTGTCAGAGCAGATCGATGAGAAATCCACCTCGGATCATCCACATGCAAGCTTCCATGATGTTTTCTAAGCTAATCTACTGAAAAATGAAGTTTGATGGAGTTGGGATCATAAAACCCCAAAACCATACTCTAAAAATTGTGTTTTTGGCCCTTTAATGGTGTTTCTGTCCATTCAGTTTCGCCCGCCGGAGTTCTGGGGTGCCCGGCGGCGAAAGGCGGCTTATTTTGTAAGTTCCATTATTGTTCTAGAGCGCCAGGCGCTGCAATCTACCGCCCGGTGCAGTAGACAGCAAAAATCCAGCACTGTTTTATTCGTAACTTTTGAACTGTAACTCCGTTTTTCGCCCGGTTTGAAGCGCTGGAAAGTTTATTCAATGCTCTATACTGCAATGGCAAGACATCCTTGAATAGATACCTGTAAAAATTAGAGAAAATCAATTAAACTCATTGATATTTACACGATAACGCTATATATACACTATAACGTAAAGTAAACGTATTTACAAACAAAGCGAGGTTTATTCGAACGTTTGTAACAAAAAGTATCGATAAGTGCAACAAAACTTATATACAAAAATTGCTAGAATTTGCACTTATCAAACTCTCCCAAACTTACATAATTGTTTGACCTCAAACAAAAATCAAACAACTCAAAGAAACAAATTGAAAACCAAAGAATCACGAATCAACAGGTTTTGAAAATCAGAAAAATGAATGGTTCAAATGAAAACGGTACACACAAAGTAAATACTTACCACAAAACTACGACGATAACATAGTCACGAAACAAATGCAAAATACAAAAAACATGCCAAACATCCTAAAACAACACAAGTTCAAATGTGAATCACACCAAGCAAAAATAAACATCGATAGATTAAAAACACAAAATGGGGTACTTTTCACTCACAGAACAATCATGCAAACAAAAAATTAAATTATGCGACCATCCAAAAATAATATTGAACATACAAAGGCAAGAATCACAAGGACTTTCAAGGTTGTAGCGTGGTCGGGTAAACAAACAAGAGGAAATTCCTAAACTAATCGAAACAAATACTTGCCTAAACCTAAGGGAGTGATCACCAAACAAAAGTTGAAACACCAAATTCCAATCAACTTCATCTTTCATCCCAAGTGTTACACAAAATACAATACTTACTTAGCACAATTATTTGAACTCTTTTTGTTTCCTCTTTAAAGGATTTTCTGTTTCTTTCTATTTCTCTTTTTTCTTTTCTGTTTCATATCTTTCTCCTTTTTCTTTTCTTTTTCATCCTCGTAGAAAACAACCAATGAGTAAACAATCATTCTCTCCCCAACTTGAATTCTACCACATCATCATGTGAATACTCCCTACTTTCTAAGGCAAGGAAAAAATCCATACAACAACACAAATTTGAGGGTTCAAGAAAAAACAAAATCCAATAAAAAATAAGTGAACTAAATACTCATAGGCAAGCATTAAGTACAAATAAAACATGGATAAAAAAGCTCAAAGGGGTTACAAATGATCACACGCTCACAAGGTGAATGACTATTTGGCTAGGTAGTTGTGCTCAAAATGAAAAAAAATGCCTTGATCCTTTTAATGCCTTCATATAATCAACACAAACAAAAGATTAAGCATAATAAAGTGATTCACAACAAGAACAAGTATACAAAAGAATGAATGGCATAGAAGTTTGTAAAATGCCTAAGTATCATGAATATGCTAAAGTCAAGAAAGCGATAAACACATACCTTAGACGTGTACAGAACTTAACAATATCATTACCATACATCCGCAAGTTGGAACGATCAAACTTGGAACAAACACCTCGTTTCCTCAAGCTATTCAAATCAAGTTCATTGACAAACACGAAAACTATTAATATTAACAAACTGAAAAACCGGCAGAAAATTCATTAAACAAGTTGTAATGTGAAGATTTGAGAATTTACGAAAAATCCGAGTACAACTTGTTTAATGAATGTTCGCCACACTACCTAAGCTAAAATGAAAAAGTAATAACAAAACAAAAATGATAAGAAATGCTTGTTTTACGTCGTAAGCTTAACGCCTTTACAATGCTTAGCTAGAAACTTCCTCTCTTCATGCCATGGTGATGTTTCACCGCGCAACCAAAAGCAAGCGTCCTAACCAAACACTTAAATAAATGTTAATCTACACGTATCAGTATAACAAGTGAAAATATACAATATATACGACGTCTACGAAACTCAAAAACAAAGAAACTATCGCAATGCAATTCAATATCAAAACCAATCCCCGACAACGACGCCATTTTGTTGGTGTTGGGCAAGCAAAAATATTTATTTGTGGAAGAATTCCCTCTGGGATTTATGTCGTGTCCACAGAGATCGGTTCGAGGGAAAGAATGTCGTTCAACAATCTCTCGCATTAATGAGTTTGGATTAAAATGGTTTAAACTTAGAAACAGAAAAGTAAATATCAACATAAAAAGAATTCATTAATCAGAGAGAAAAGTCTTATCAAGCTTGTATATATTCCACTCATCACAAACTTAAACCTATCGACCAGTTACACTCAACTTACAATACTCCTCAATATCACCCGGTATCGTTCACATCACATGTCCATCTCTGGCACACTCAACCATGCTACCCTCATCGGCACTCTCGCACCCGACTCAAGACACGGAGGCATTAAGTTTCGACACTCTTACGGATTGTTGGCCCTAAATCTATCTCTAGAGTTTAGAAACTAACTGATAATCATCCTTAATCGAAGTTTGTGAAGTTTATCTCTAACACGACCCAAACCCCGCGCATTTAAGCAAAAATCAAGAACAATCGCCAATAGAGATTTGTAAATCAAATTAAATATAAAGCCATGGGCGACAAATGTACATAAGATCAAAGTACAAACATGTACAAACCCAACAAAGAAGAAAGACATGAAGAAAATCAGAAATGAACCAAACACTTCACGGATTGTCAGAGCAGATCGATGAGAAATCCACCTCGGATCATCCACATGCAAGCTTCCATGATGTTTTCTAAGCTAATCTACTGAAAAATGAAGTTTGATGGAGTTGGGATCATAAAATCCCAAAACCATACTCTAAAAATTGTGTTTTTGGCCCTTTAATGGTGTTTCTGTCCATTCAGTTTCGCCCGCCGGAGTTCTGGGGTGCCCGGCGGCAAAAGGCGGCTTATTTTGTAAGTTCCATTATTGTTCTGGAGCGCCAGGCGCTGCAATCTACCGCCCGGCGCAGTAGACAGCAAAAATCCAGCACTGTTTTATTCGTAACTTTTGAACTGTAACTCCGTTTTTCGCCCGGTTTGAAGCGCTGGAAAGTTTATTCAATGCTCTATACTGCAATGGCAAGACATCCTTGAATAGATACCTGTAAAAATTAGAGAAAATCAATTAAACTCATTGATATTTACACGATAACGCTATATATACACTATAACGTAAAGTAAACGTATTTACAAACAAAGCGAGGTTTATTCGAACGTTTGTAACAAAAAGTATCGATAAGTGCAACAAAACTTATATACAAAAATTGCTAGAATTTGCACTTATCAAACTCTCCCAAACTTACATAATTGTTTGACCTCAAACAAAAATCAAACAACTCAAAGAAACAAATTGAAAACCAAAGAATCACGAATCAACAGGTTTTGAAAATTGGAAAAATGAATGGTTCAAATGAAAACGGTACACACAAAGTAAATACTTACCACAAAACTACGACGATAACATAGTCACGAAACAAAGGCAAAATACAAAAAACATGCCAAACATCCTAAAACAACACAAGTTCAAATGTGAATCACACCAAGCAAAAATAAACATCGATAGATTAAAAACACAAAATGGGGTACTTTTCACTCACAGAACAATCATGCAAACAAAAAATTAAATTATGCGACCATCCAAAAATAATATTGAACATACAAAGGCAAGAATCACAAGGACTTTCAAGGTTGTAGCGTGGTCGGGTAAACAAACAAGAGGAAATTCCTAAAGCTAATCGAAACAAATACTTGCCTAAACCTAAGGGAGTGATCACCAAACAAAAGTTGAAACACCAAATTCCAATCAACTTCATCTTTCATCCCAAGTGTTACACAAAATACAATACTTACTTAGCACAATTATTTGAACTCTTTTTGTTTCCTCTTTAAAGGATTTTCTGTTTCTTTCTATTTCTCTTTTTTCTTTTCTGTTTCATATCTTTCTCCTTTTTCTTTTCTTTTTCATCCTCGTAGAAAACAACCAATGAGTAAACAATCATTCTCTCCCCAACTTGAATTCTACCACATCATCATGTGAATACTCCCTACTTTCTAAGGCAAGGAAAAAATCCATACAACAACAAAAATTTGAGGGTTCAAGAAAAAACAAAATCCAATCAAAAATATGTGAACTAAATACTCATAGACAAGCATTAAGTACAAATAAAACATGGATAAAAAAGCTCAAAGGGGTTACAAATGATCACACGCTCACAAGGTGAATGACTATTTGGCTAGGTAGTTGTGCTCAAAATGAAAAAAAATGCCTTGATCCTTTTAATGCCTTCATATAATCAACACAAACAAAAGATTAAGCATAATAAAGTGATTCACAACAAGAACAAGTATACAAAAGAATGAATGGCATAGAAGTTTGTAAAATGCCTAAGTATCATGAATATGCTAAAGTCAAGAAAGCGATAAACACATACCTTAGACGTGTACAGAACTTAACAATATCATTACCATACATCCGCAAGTTGGAACGATCAAACTTGGAACAAACACCTCGTTTCCTCAAGCTATTCAAATCAAGTTCATTGACAAACACGAAAACTATTAATATTAACAAACTGAAAAACCGGCAGAAAATTCATTAAACAAGTTGTAATGTGAAGATTTGAGAATTTACGAAAAATCCGAGTACAACTTGTTTAATGAATGTTCGCCACACTACCTAAGCTAAAATGAAAAAGTAATAACAAAACAAAAATGATAAGAAATGCTTGTTTTACGTCGTAAGCTTAACGCCTTTACAATGCTTAGCTAGAAACTTCCTCTCTTCATGCCATGGTGATGTTTCACCGCGCAACCAAAAGCAAGCGTCCTAACCAAACACTTAAATAAATGTTAATCTACACGTATCAGTATAACAAGTGAAAATATACAATATATACGACGTCTACGAAACTCAAAAACAAAGAAACTATCGCAATGCAATTCAATATCAAAACCAATCCCCGACAACGACGCCATTTTGTTGGTGTTGGGCAAGCAAAAATATTTATTTGTGGAAGAATTCCCTCTGGGATTTATGTCGTGTCCACAGAGATCGGTTCGAGGGAAAGAATGTCGTTCAACAATCTCTCGCATTAATGAGTTTGGATTAAAATGGTTTAAACTTAGAAACAGAAAAGTAAATATCAACATAAAAAGAATTCATTAATCAGAGAGAAAAGTCTTATCAAGCTTGTATATATTCCACTCATCACAAACTTAAACCTATCGACCAGTTACACTCAACTTACAATACTCCTCAATATCACCCGGTATCGTTCACAGCACATGTCCATCTCTGGCACACTCAACCATGCTACCCTCATCGGCACTCTCGCACCCGACTCAAGACACGGAGGCATTAAGTTTCGACACTCTTACGGATTGTTGGCCCTAAATCTATCTCTAGAGTTTAGAAACTAACTGATAATCATCCTTAATCGAAGTTTGTGAAGTTTATCTCTAACACGACCCAAACCCCGCGCATTTAAGCAAAAATCAAGAACAATCGCCAATAGAGATTTGTAAATCAAATTAAATATAAAGCCATGGGCGACAAATGTACATAAGATCAAAGTACAAACATGTACAAACCCAACAAAGAAGAAAGACATGAAGAAAATCAGAAATGAACCAAACACTTCACGGATTGTCAGAGCAGATCGATGAGAAATCCACCTCGGATCATCCACATGCAAGCTTCCATGATGTTTTCTAAGCTAATCTACTGAAAAATGAAGTTTGATGGAGTTGGGATCATAAAATCCCAAAACCATACTCTAAAAATTGTGTTTTTGGCCCTTTAATGGTGTTTCTGTCCATTCAGTTTCGCCCGCCGGAGTTCTGGGGTGCCCGGCGGCAAAAGGCGGCTTATTTTGTAAGTTCCATTATTGTTCTGGAGCGCCAGGCGCTGCAATCTACCGCCCGGCGCAGTAGACAGCAAAAATCCAGCACTGTTTTATTCGTAACTTTTGAACTGTAACTCCGTTTTTCGCCCGGTTTGAAGCGCTGGAAAGTTTATTCAATGCTCTATACTGCAATGGCAAGACATCCTTGAATAGATACCTGTAAAAATTAGAGAAAATCAATTAAACTCATTGATATTTACACGATAACGCTATATATACACTATAACGTAAAGTAAACGTATTTACAAACAAAGCGAGGTTTATTCGAACGTTTGTAACAAAAAGTATCGATAAGTGCAACAAAACTTATATACAAAAATTGCTAGAATTTGCACTTATCAAACTCTCCCAAACTTACATAATTGTTTGACCTCAAACAAAAATCAAACAACTCAAAGAAACAAATTGAAAACCAAAGAATCACGAATCAACAGGTTTTGAAAATCGGAAAAATGAATGGTTCAAATGAAAACGGTACACACAAAGTAAATACTTACCACAAAACTACGACGATAACATAGTCACGAAACAAAGGCAAAATACAAAAAACATGCCAAACATCCTAAAACAACACAAGTTCAAATGTGAATCACACCAAGCAAAAATAAACATCGATAGATTAAAAACACAAAATGGGGTACTTTTCACTCACAGAACAATCATGCAAACAATAAATTAAATTATGCGACCATCCAAAAATAATATTGAACATACAAAGGCAAGAATCACAAGGACTTTCAAGGTTGTAGCGTGGTCGGGTAAACAAACAAGAGGAAATTCCTAAAGCTAATCGAAACAAATACTTGCCTAAACCTAAGGGAGTGATCACCAAACAAAAGTTGAAACACCAAATTCCAATCAACTTCATCTTTCATCCCAAGTGTTACACAAAATACAATACTTACTTAGCACAATTATTTGAACTCTTTTTGTTTCCTCTTTAAAGGATTTTCTGTTTCTTTCTATTTCTCTTTTTTCTTTTCTGTTTCATATCTTTCTCCTTTTTCTTTTCTTTTTCATCCTCGTAGAAAACAACCAATGAGTAAACAATCATTCTCTCCCCAACTTGAATTCTACCACATCATCATGTGAATACTCCCTACTTTCTAAGGCAAGGAAAAAATCCATACAACAACAAAAATTTGAGGGTTCAAGAAAAAACAAAATCCAATCAAAAATATGTGAACTAAATACTCATAGACAAGCATTAAGTACAAATAAAACATGGATAAAAAAGCTCAAAGGGGTTACAAATGATCACACGCTCACAAGGTGAATGACTATTTGGCTAGGTAGTTGTGCTCAAAATGAAAAAAAATGCCTTGATCCTTTTAATGCCTTCATATAATCAACACAAACAAAAGATTAAGCATAATAAAGTGATTCACAACAAGAACAAGTATACAAAAGAATGAATGGCATAGAAGTTTGTAAAATGCCTAAGTATCATGAATATGCTAAAGTCAAGAAAGCGATAAACACATACCTTAGACGTGTACAGAACTTAACAATATCATTACCATACATCCGCAAGTTGGAACGATCAAACTTGGAACAAACACCTCGTTTCCTCAAGCTATTCAAATCAAGTTCATTGACAAACACGAAAACTATTAATATTAACAAACTGAAAAACCGGCAGAAAATTCATTAAACAAGTTGTAATGTGAAGATTTGAGAATTTACGAAAAATCCGAGTACAACTTGTTTAATGAATGTTCACCACACTACCTAAACTAAAATGAAAAAGTAATAACAAAACAAAAATGATAAGAAATGCTTGTTTTACGTCGTAAGCTTAACGCCTTTACAATGCTTAGCTAGAAACTTCCTCTCTTCATGCCATGGTGATGTTTCACCGCGCAACCAAAAGCAAGCGTCCTAACCAAACACTTAAATAAATGTTAATCTACACGTATCAGTATAACAAGTGAAAATATACAATATATACGACGTCTACGAAACTCAAAAACAAAGAAACTATCGCAATGCGATTCAATATCAAAACCAATCCCCGACAACGGCGCCATTTTGTTGGTGTTGGGCAAGCAAAAATATTTATTTGTGGAAGAATTCCCTCTGGGATTTATGTCGTGTCCACAGAGATCGGTTCGAGGGAAAGAATGTCGTTCAACAATCTCTCGCATTAATGAGTTTGGATTAAAATGGTTTAAACTTAGAAACAGAAAAGTAAATATCAACATAAAAAGAATTCATTAATCAGAGAGAAAAGTCTTATCAAGCTTGTATATATTCCACTCATCACAAACTTAAACCTATCGACCAGTTACACTCAACTTACAATACTCCTCAATATCACCCGGTATCGTTCACAGCACATGTCCATCTCTGGCACACTCAACCATGCTACCCTCATCGGCACTCTCGCACCCGACTCAAGACACGGAGGCATTAAGTTTCGACACTCTTACGGATTGTTGGCCCTAAATCTATCTCTAGAGTTTAGAAACTAACTGATAATCATCCTTAATCGAAGTTTGTGAAGTTTATCTCTAACACGACCCAAACCCCGCGCATTTAAGCAAAAATCAAGAACAATCGCCAATAGAGATTTGTAAATCAAATTAAATATAAAGCCATGGGCGACAAATGTACATAAGATCAAAGTACAAACATGTACAAACCCAACAAAGAAGAAAGACATGAAGAAAATCAGAAATGAACCAAACACTTCACGGATTGTCAGAGCAGATCGATGAGAAATCCACCTCGGATCATCCACATGCAAGCTTCCATGATGTTTTCTAAGCTAATCTACTGAAAAATGAAGTTTGATGGAGTTGGGATCATAAAACCCCAAAACCATACTCTAAAAATTGTGTTTTTGGCCCTTTAATGGTGTTTCTGTCCATTCAGTTTCGCCCGCCGGAGTTCTGGGGTGCCCGGCGGCAAAAGGCGGCTTATTTTGTAAGTTCCATTATTGTTCTAGAGCGCCAGGCGCTGCATTCTACCGCCGGCGCAGTAGACAGCAAAAATCCAGCACTGTTTTATTCGTAACTTTTGAACTGTAACTCCGTTTTTCGCCCGGTTTGAAGCGCTGGAAAGTTTATTCAATGCTCTATACTGCAATGGCAAGACATCCTTGAATAGATACCTGTAAAAATTAGAGAAAATCAATTAAACTCATTGATATTTACACGATAACGCTATATATACACTATAACGTAAAGTAAACGTATTTACAAACAAAGCGAGGTTTATTCGAACGTTTGTAACAAAAAGTATCGATAAGTGCAACAAAACTTATATACAAAAATTGCTAGAATTTGCACTTATCAAACTCTCCCAAACTTACATAATTGTTTGACCTCAAACAAAAATCAAACAACTCAAAGAAACAAATTGAAAACCAAAGAATCACGAATCAACAGGTTTTGAAAATCGGAAAAATGAATGGTTCAAATGAAAACGGTACACACAAAGTAAATACTTACCACAAAACTACGACGATAACATAGTCACGAAACAAAGGCAAAATACAAAAAACATGCCAAACATCCTAAAACAACACAAGTTCAAATGTGAATCACACCAAGCAAAAATAAACATCGATAGATTAAAAACACAAAATGGGGTACTTTTCACTCACAGAACAATCATGCAAACAATAAATTAAATTATGCGACCATCCAAAAATAATATTGAACATACAAAGGCAAGAATCACAAGGACTTTCAAGGTTGTAGCGTGGTCGGGTAAACAAACAAGAGGAAATTCCTAAAGCTAATCGAAACAAATACTTGCCTAAACCTAAGGGAGTGATCACCAAACAAAAGTTGAAACACCAAATTCCAATCAACTTCATCTTTCATCCCAAGTGTTACACAAAATACAATACTTACTTAGCACAATTATTTGAACTCTTTTTGTTTCCTCTTTAAAGGATTTTCTGTTTCTTTCTATTTCTCTTTTTTCTTTTCTGTTTCATATCTTTCTCCTTTTTCTTTTCTTTTTCATCCTCGTAGAAAACAACCAATGAGTAAACAATCATTCTCTCCCCAACTTGAATTCTACCACATCATCATGTGAATACTCCCTACTTTCTAAAGCAAGGAAAAAATCCATACAACAACAAAAATTTGAGGGTTCAAGAAAAAACAAAATCCAATCAAAAATATGTGAACTAAATACTCATAGACAAGCATTAAGTACAAATAAAACATGGATAAAAAAGCTCAAAGGGGTTACAAATGATCACACGCTCACAAGGTGAATGACTATTTGGCTAGGTAGTTGTGCTCAAAATGAAAAAAAATGCCTTGATCCTTTTAATGCCTTCATATAATCAACACAAACAAAAGATTAAGCATAATAAAGTGATTCACAACAAGAACAAGTATACAAAAGAATGAATGGCATAGAAGTTTGTAAAATGCCTAAGTATCATGAATATGCTAAAGTCAAGAAAGCGATAAACACATACCTTAGACGTGTACAGAACTTAACAATATCATTACCATACATCCGCAAGTTGGAACGATCAAACTTGGAACAAACACCTCGTTTCCTCAAGCTATTCAAATCAAGTTCATTGACAAACACGAAAACTATTAATATTAACAAACTGAAAAACCGGCAGAAAATTCATTAAACAAGTTGTAATGTGAAGATTTGAGAATTTACGAAAAATCCGAGTACAACTTGTTTAATGAATGTTCACCACACTACCTAAACTAAAATGAAAAAGTAATAACAAAACAAAAATGATAAGAAATGCTTGTTTTACGTCGTAAGCTTAACGCCTTTACAATGCTTAGCTAGAAACTTCCTCTCTTCATGCCATGGTGATGTTTCACCGCGCAACCAAAAGCAAGCGTCCTAACCAAACACTTAAATAAATGTTAATCTACACGTATCAGTATAACAAGTGAAAATATACAATATATACGACGTCTACGAAACTCAAAAACAAAGAAACTATCGCAATGCGATTCAATATCAAAACCAATCCCCGACAACGGCGCCATTTTGTTGGTGTTGGGCAAGCAAAAATATTTATTTGTGGAAGAATTCCCTCTGGGATTTATGTCGTGTCCACAGAGATCGGTTCGAGGGAAAGAATGTCGTTCAACAATCTCTCGCATTAATGAGTTTGGATTAAAATGGTTTAAACTTAGAAACAGAAAAGTAAATATCAACATAAAAAGAATTCATTAATCAGAGAGAAAAGTCTTATCAAGCTTGTATATATTCCACTCATCACAAACTTAAACCTATCGACCAGTTACACTCAACTTACAATACTCCTCAATATCACCCGGTATCGTTCACAGCACATGTCCATCTCTGGCACACTCAACCATGCTACCCTCATCGGCACTCTCGCACCCGACTCAAGACACGGAGGCATTAAGTTTCGACACTCTTACGGATTGTTGGCCCTAAATCTATCTCTAGAGTTTAGAAACTAACTGATAATCATCCTTAATCGAAGTTTGTGAAGTTTATCTCTAACACGACCCAAACCCCGCGCATTTAAGCAAAAATCAAGAACAATCGCCAATAGAGATTTGTAAATCAAATTAAATATAAAGCCATGGGCGACAAATGTACATAAGATCAAAGTACAAACATGTACAAACCCAACAAAGAAGAAAGACATGAAGAAAATCAGAAATGAACCAAACACTTCACGGATTGTCAGAGCAGATCGATGAGAAATCCACCTCGGATCATCCACATGCAAGCTTCCATGATGTTTTCTAAGCTAATCTACTGAAAAATGAAGTTTGATGGAGTTGGGATCATAAAACCCCAAAACCATACTCTAAAAATTGTGTTTTTGGCCCTTTAATGGTGTTTCTGTCCATTCAGTTTCGCCCGCCGGAGTTCTGGGGTGCCCGGCGGCAAAAGGCGGCTTATTTTGTAAGTTCCATTATTGTTCTAGAGCGCCAGGCGCTGCAATCTACCGCCCGGCGCAGTAGACAGCAAAAATCCAGCACTGTTTTATTCGTAACTTTTGAACTGTAACTCCGTTTTTCGCCCGGTTTGAAGCGCTGGAAAGTTTATTCAATGCTCTATACTGCAATGGCAAGACATCCTTGAATAGATACCTGTAAAAATTAGAGAAAATCAATTAAACTCATTGATATTTACACGATAACGCTATATATACACTATAACGTAAAGTAAACGTATTTACAAACAAAGCGAGGTTTATTCGAACGTTTGTAACAAAAAGTATCGATAAGTGCAACAAAACTTATATACAAAAATTGCTAGAATTTGTACTTATCAAACTCTCCCAAACTTACATAATTGTTTGACCTCAAACAAAAATCAAACAACTCAAAGAAACAAATTGAAAACCAAAGAATCACGAATCAACAGGTTTTGAAAATTGGAAAAATGAATGGTTCAAATGAAAACGGTACACACAAAGTAAATACTTACCACAAAACTACGACGATAACATAGTCACGAAACAAATGCAAAATACAAAAAACATGCCAAACATCCTAAAACAACACAAGTTCAAATGTGAATCACACCAAGCAAAAATAAACATCGATAGATTAAAAACACAAAATGGGGTACTTTTCACTCACAGAACAATCATGCAAACAATAAATTAAATTATGCGACCATCCAAAAATAATATTGAACATACAAAGGCAAGAATCACAAGGACTTTCAAGGTTGTAGCGTGGTCGGGTAAACAAACAAGAGGAAATTCCTAAAGCTAATCGAAACAAATACTTGCCTAAACCTAAGGGAGTGATCACCAAACAAAAGTTGAAACACCAAATTCCAATCAACTTCATCTTTCATCCCAAGTGTTACACAAAATACAATACTTACTTAGCACAATTATTTGAACTCTTTTTGTTTCCTCTTTCAAGGATTTTCTGTTTCTTTCTATTTCTCTTTTTTCTTTTCTGTTTCATATCTTTCTCCTTTTTCTTTTCTTTTTCATCCTCGTAGAAAACAACCAATGAGTAAACAATCATTCTCTCCCCAACTTGAATTCTACCACATCATCATGTGAATACTCCCTACTTTACAACAACACAAATTTGAGGGTTCAAGAAAAAACAAAATCCAATCAAAAATAAGTGAACTAAATACTCATAGACAAGCATTAAGTACAAATAAAACATGGATAAAAAAGCTCAAAGGGGTTACAAATGATCACACGCTCACAAGGTGAATGACTATTTGGCTAGGTAGTTGTGCTCAAAATGAAAAAAAATGCCTTGATCCTTTTAATGCCTTCATATAATCAACACAAACAAAAGATTAAGCATAATAAAGTGATTCACAACAAGAACAAGTATACAAAAGAATGAATGGCATAGAAGTTTGTAAAATGCCTAAGTATCATGAATATCCTAAAGTCAAGAAAGCGATAAACACATACCTTAGACGTGTACAGAACTTAACAATATCATTACCATACATCTGCAAGTTGGAACGATCAAACTTGGAACAAACACCTCGTTTCCTCAAGCTATTCAAATCAAGTTCATTGACAAACACGAAAACTATTAATATTAACAAACTGAAAAACCGGCAGAAAATTCATTAAACAAGTTGTAATGTGAAGATTTGAGAATTTACGAAAAATCCGAGTACAACTTGTTTAATGAATGTTCACCACACTACCTAAGCTAAAATGAAAAAGTAGTAACAAAACAAAAATGATAAGAAATGCTTGTTTTACGTCGTAAGCTTAACGCCTTTACAATGCTTAGCTAGAAACTTCCTCTCTTCATGCCATGGTGATGTTTCACCGCGCAACCAAAAGCAAGCGTCCTAACCAAACACTTAAATAAATGTTAATCTACACGTATCAGTATAACAAGTGAAAATATACAATATATACGACGTCTACGAAACTCAAAAACAAAGAAACTATCGCAATGCGATTCAATATCAAAACCAATCCCCGACAACGGCGCCATTTTGTTGGTGTTGGGCAAGCAAAAATATTTATTTTTGGAAGAATTCCCTCCGGGATTTATGTCGTGTCCACAGAGATCGGTTCGAGGGAAAGAATGTCGTTCAACAATCTCTCGCATTAATGAGTTTGGATTAAAATGGTTTAAACTTAGAAACAGAAAAGTAAATATCAACATAAAAAGAATTCATTAATCAGAGAGAAAAGTCTTATCAAGCTTGTATATATTCCACTCATCACAAACTTAAACCTATCGACCAGTTACACTCAACTTACAATACTCCTCAATATCACCCGGTATCGTTCACAGCACATGTCCATCTCTGGCACACTCAACCATGCTACCCTCATCGGCACTCTCGCACCCGACTCAAGACACGGAGGCATTAAGTTTCGACACTCTTACGGATTGTTGGCCCTAAATCTATCTCTAGAGTTTAGAAACTAACTGATAATCATCCTTAATCGAAGTTTGTGAAGTTTATCTCTAACACGACCCAAACCCCGCGCATTTAAGCAAAAATCAAGAACAATCGCCAATAGAGATTTGTAAATCAAATTAAATATAAAGCCATGGGCGCCAAATGTACATAAGATCAAAGTACAAACATGTACAAACCCAACAAAGAAGAAAGACATGAAGAAAATCAGAAATGAACCAAACACTTCACGGATTGTCAGAGCAGATCGATGAGAAATCCACCTCGGATCATCCACATGCAAGCTTCCATGATGTTTTCTAAGCTAATCTACTGAAAAATGAAGTTTGATGGAGTTGGGATCATAAAACCCCAAAACCATACTCTAAAAATTGTGTTTTTGGCTCTTTAATGGTGTTTCTGTCCATTCAGTTTCGCCCGCCGGAGTTCTGGGGTGCCGGCGGCGAAAGGCGGCTTATTTTGTAAGTTCCATTATTGTTCTGGAACGCCAGGCGCTGCAATCTACCGCCCGGCGCAGTAGACAGCAAAAATCCAGCACTGTTTTATTCGTAACTTTTGAACTGTAACTCCGTTTTTCGCCCGGTTTGAAGCGCTGGAAAGTTTATTCAATGCTCTATACTGCAATGGCAAGACATCCTTGAATAGATACCTGTAAAAATTAGAGAAAATCAATTAAACTCATTGATATTTACACGATAACGCAATATATACACTATAACGTAAAGTAAACGTATTTACAAACAAAGCGGGGTTTATTCGAACGTTTGTAACAAAAAGTATCGATAAGTGCAACAAAACTTATACACAAAAATAGCTAGAATTTGCACTTATCAAACTCTCCGAAACTTACATAATTGTTTGACCTCAAACAAAAATCAAACAACTCAAAGAAACAAATTGAAAACCAAAGAATCACGAATCAACAGGTTTTGAAAATCGGAAAAATGAATGGTTCAAATGAAAACGGTACACACAAAGTAAATACTTACCACAAAACTACGACGATAACATAGTCACGAAACAAATGCAAAATACAAAAAACATGCCAAACATCCTAAAACAACACAAGTTCAAATGTGAATCACACCAAGCAAAAATAAACATCGATAGATTAAAAACACAAAATGGGGTACTTTTCACTCACAGAACAATCATGCAAACAATAGATTAAATTATGCGACCATCCAAAAATAATATTGAACATACAAAGGCAAGAATCACAAGGACTTTCAAGGTTGTAGCGTGGTCGGGTAAACAAACAAGAGAAAATTCCTAAAGCTAATCGAAACAAATACTTGCCTAAACCTAAGGGAGTGATCACCAAACAAAAGTTGAAACACCAAATTCCAATCAACTTCATCTTTCATCCCAAGTGTTACACAAAATACAATACTTACTTAGCACAATTATTTGAACTCTTTTTGTTTCCTCTTTCAAGGATTTTCTGTTTCTTTCTATTTCTCTTTTTTCTTTTCTGTTTCATATTTTTCTCCTTTTTCTTTTCTTTTTCATCCTCATAGAAAACAACCAATGAGTAAACAATCATTCTCTCCCCAACTTGAATTCTACCACGTCATCATGTGAATACTCCCTACTTTCTAAGGCAAGGAAAAAATCCATACAACAACACAAAGTTGAGGGTTCAAGAAAAAACAAAATCCAATAAAAAATAAGTGAACTAAATACTCATAGACAAGCATTAAGTACAAATAAAACATGGATAAAAAAGCTCAAAGGGGTTACAAATGATCACACGCTCACAAGGTGAATGACTATTTGGCTAGGTAGTTGTGCTCAAAATGAAAAAAAATGCCTTGATCCTTTTCATGCCTTCATATAATCAACACAAACAAAAGATTAAGCATAATAAAATCCAATTAAAACAAGAATGTTGGTACTCCGTGCATATATGAACAATAGAAGGTTTCCTCACAAAAAGGTTGGGAACTAAAGTGATTCACAACAAGAACAAGTATACAAAAGAATGAATGGCATAGAAGTTTGTAAAATGCCTAAGTATCATGAATATGCTAAAGTCAAGAAAGCGATAAACACATACCTTGGACGTGTACAAAACTTAACAATATCATTACCATACATCCGCAAGTTGGAACGATCAAACTTGGAACAAACACCTCGTTTCCTCAAGCTATTCAAATCAAGTTCATTGACAAACACGAAAACTATTAATATTAACAAACTGAAAAACCGGCAGAAAATTCATTAAACAAGTTGTAATGTGAAGATTTGAGAATTTACGAAAAATCCGAGTACAACTTGTTTAATGAATGGTCACCACACTACCTAAGCTAAAATGAAAAAGTAATAACAAAACAAAAATGATAAGAAATGCTTGTTTTACGTCGTAAGCTTAACGCCTTTACAATGCTTAGCTAGAAACTTCCTCTCTTCATGCCATGGTGATGTTTCACCGCGCAACCAAAAGCAAGCGTCCTAACCAAACACTTAAATAAATGTTAATCTACACGTATCAGTATAACAAGTGAAAATATACAATATATACGACATCTACGAAACTCAAAAACAAAGAAACTATCGCAATGCGATTCAATATCAAAACCAATCCCCGACAACGACGCCATTTTGTTGGTGTTGGGCAAGCAAAAATATTTATTTTTGGAAGAATTCCCTCCGGGATTTATGTCGTGTCCACAGAGATCGGTTCGAGGGAAAGAATGTCGTTCAACAATCTCTCGCATTAATGAGTTTGGATTAAAATGGTTTAAACTTAGAAACAGAAAAGTAAATATCAACATAAAAAGAATTCATTAATCAGAGAGAAAAGTCTTATCAAGCTTGTATATATTCCACTCATCACAAACTTAAACCTATCGACCAGTTACACTCAACTTACAATACTCCTCAATATCACCCGGTATCGTTCACAGCACATGTCCATCTCTGGCACACTCAACCATGCTACCCTCATCGGCACTCTCGCACCCGACTCAAGACACGGAGGCATTAAGTTTCGACACTCTTACGGATTGTTGGCCCTAAATCTATCTCTAGAGTTTAGAAACTAACTGATAATCATCCTTAATCGAAGTTTGTGAAGTTTATCTCTAACACGACCCAAACCCCGCGCATTTAAGCAAAAATCAAGAACAATCGCCAATAGAGATTTGTAAATCAAATTAAATATAAAGCCATGGGCGACAAATGTACATAAGATCAAAGTACAAACATGTACAAACCCAACAAAGAAGAAAGACATGAAGAAAATCAGAAATGAACCAAACACTTCACGGATTGTCAGAGCAGATCGATGAGAAATCCACCTCGGATCATCCACAGGCAAGCTTCCATGATGTTTTCTAAGCTAATCTACTGAAAAATGAAGTTTGATGGAGTTGGGATCATAAAACCCCAAAACCATACTCTAAAAATTGTGTTTTTGGCCCTTTAATGGTGTTTCTGTCCATTCAGTTTCGCCCGCCGGAGTTCTGGGGTGCCCGGCGGCGAAAGGCGGCTTATTTTGTAAGTTCCATTATTGTTCTGGAGCGCCAGGCGCTGCAATCTACCGCCCGGCGCAGTAGACAGCAAAAATCCAGCACTGTTTTATTCGTAACTTTTGAACTGTAACTCTGTTTTTCGCCCGGTTTGAAGCGCTGGAAAGTTTATTCAATGCTCTATACTGCAATGGCAAGACATCCTTGAATAGATACCTGTAAAAATTAGAGAAAATCAATTAAACTCATTGATATTTACACGATAACGCAATATATACAATATAACGTAAAGTAAACGTATTTACAAACAAAGCGGGGTTTATTCGAACGTTTGTAACAAAAAGTATCGATAAGTGCAACAAAACTTATATACAAAAATAGCTAGAATTTGCACTTATCAAACTCTCCGAAACTTACATAATTGTTTGACCTCAAACAAAAATCAAACAACTCAAAGAAACAAATTGAAAACCAAAGAATCACGAATCAACAGGTTTTGAAAATCGGAAAAATGAATGGTTCAAATGAAAACGGTACACACGAAGTAAATACTTACCACAAAACTACGACGATAACATAGTCACGAAACAAATGCAAAATACAAAAAACATGCCAAACATCCTAAAACAACACAAGTTCAAATGTGAATCACACCAAGCAAAAATAAACTTCGATAGATTAAAAACACAAAATGGGGTACTTTTCACTCACAGAACAATCATGCAAACAATAAATTAAATTATGCGACCATCCAAAAATCATATTGAACATACAAAGGCAGGAATCACAAGGACTTTCAAGGTTGTAGCCTGGTCGGGTAAACAAACAAGGGGCAATTCCTAAAGCTAATCGAAACAAAAACTTGCCTAAACCTAAGGGAGTGATCACCAAACAAAAGTTGAAACACCAAATTCCAATCAACTTCTTCTTTCATCCCAAGTGTTACACAAAACACAATACTTATTTAGCACAATTATTTGAACTCTTTTTGTTTCCTCTTTCAAGGATTTTCTGTTTCTTTCTATTTCTCTTTTTTCTTTTCTGTTTCATATTTTTCACTTTTTTCTTTTCTTTTTCATCCTCATAGAAAACAACCAATGAGTAAACAATCATTCTCTCCCCAACTTGAATTCAACCGCATCATCATGTGAATACTCCCTACTTTCTAAGGCAGGGAAAAAATCCATACAACAACACAATGTTGAGGGTTCAAGAAAAAACAAAATCCAATCAAAAATAAGTGAACTAAATACTCATAGACAAGGATTAAGTACAAATAAAACATGGATAAAAAAGCTCAAAGGGGTTACAAATGATCACACGCTCACAAGGTGAATGACTATTTGGCCAGGTAGTTGTGCTCAAAATGAAAAAAAATGCCTTGATCCTTTTCAGGCCTTCATATAATCAACACAAACAAAAGATTAAGCATAATAAAATCCAATTAAAACAAGAATGTTGGTACTCCGTGCATATATGAACAATAGAAGGTTTCCTCACAAAAAGGTTAGGAACTAAAGTGATTCACAACAAGAACTAGTATACAAAAGAATGAATGGCATAGAAGTTTGTAAAATGCCTAAGTATCATGAATATGCTAAGGTCAAGAAAGCGATAAACACATACCTTGGACGTGTACAAAACTTAACAATATCATTACCATACATCCGCAAGTTGGAACGATCAAACTTGGAACAAACACCACGTTTCCTCAAGCTATTCAAATCAAGTTCATTGACAAACACGAAAACTATTAATATTAACAAACTGAAAAATCGGCAGAAAATTCATTAAACAAGTTGTAATGTGAAGATTTGAGAATTTACGAAAAATCCGAGTACAACTTGTTTAATGAATGTTCACCACACTACCTAAGCTAAAATGAAAAAGTAATAACAAAACAAAAATGGTAAGAAATGCTTGTTTTACGTCGTAAGCTTAACGCCTTTACAATGCTTAGCTAGAAACTTCCTCTCTTCATGCCATGGTGATGTCTCACCGCGCAACCAAAAGCAAGCTCCCTAACCAAACACTTAAATAAACGTTAATCTACACGTATCAGTATAACAAGTGAAAATATACATTATATATGACATCTACGAAACTCAAAAACAAAGAAACTATCGCAATGCGATTCAATATCAAAACCAATCACCGACAACGGCGCCATTTTGTTGGTGTTGGACAAGCAAAAATATTTATTTTTGGAAGAATTCCCTCCGGAACTTATGTCATGTCCACAGAGATCGGTTCGAGGGAAATAATGTCGTTCGACAATCTCTCGCGTTAATGAGTTTGGATTAAAATGGTTTAAACTTAGAAACAGAAAAGTAAATATCAACATAAAAAGAATTCATTAATCAGAGAGAAAAGTTTTATCAAGCTTGTATATATTCCACTCATCACAAACTTAAACCTATCGACCAGTTACACTCAACTTACAATACTCCTCAATATCACCCGGTATCGTTCACAGGACATGTCTATCTCTGGCACACTCAACAATGCTACCCTCATCGGCACTCTCGCACCCGACTCAAGACACGGAGGCATTAAGTTTCGACACTCTTACGGATTGTTGGCCCTAAATCTATCTCTAGAGTTTAGAAACTAACTGATAATCATCCTTAATCGAAGTTTGTGAAGTTTATCTCTAACACGACCCAAACCCCGCGCATTTAAGCAAAAATCAAGAACAATCGCCAATAGAGATTTGTAAATCAAATTAAATATAAAGCCATGGGTGACAAATGTACATAAGATCAAAGTACAAACATATACAAACCCAACAAAGAAGAAAGACATGAAGAAAATCAGAAATGAACCAAACACTTCACGGATTGTCTGAGCAGATCGATGAGAAATCCACCTCGGATCATCCACATGCAAGCTTCCATGATGTTTTCTAAGCTAATCTACTGAAAAATGAAGTTTGATGGAGTTGGGATCATAAAACCCTAAAACCATACTCTAAAAATTGTGTTTTTGGATCTTTAATGGTGTTTCTGTCCGTTCAGTTTCGCCCGGCGGAGTTCTGGGGTGCCCGGCGGCGAAAGGCGGCTTATTTTGTAAGTTCCATTATTGTTCTGGAGCGCCCGGCAATGCAATCTACCGCCCGGCGCAGTAGACAGCAAAAATCCAGCACTGTTTTATTCGTAACTTTTGAACTGTAACTCCATTTTTCGCCCGGTTTGAAGCGCTGGAAAGTTTATTCAATGCTCTATACTGCAATGGCAAGACATCCTTGAATAGATACCTGTAAAAATTAGAGAAAATCATTTAAACTCATTGATATTTACACGATAACGCAATATATACACTATAACGTAAAGTAAACGTATTTACAAACAAAGCGGGGTTTATTCGAACGTTTGTAACAAAAAGTATCGATAAGTGCAACAAAACTTATATACAAAAATAGCTAGAATTTTCACTTATCAAACTCTCCCAAACTTACATAATTGTTTGACCTGAAACAAAAATCAAACAACTCAAAGAAACAGATTGAAAACCAAAGAATCACGAATCAACAGGTTTTGAAAATCGGACAAATGAATGGTTCAAATGAAAATGGTATACACAAAGTAAATACTTACCACTAAACTACGACGATAACATAGTCACGAAACAAATGCAAAATACAAAAATCATGCCAAACATCCTAAAACAACACAAGTTCAAATGTGAATCACACCTAGCAAAAATAATCATCAGTAGATGAAAAACACAAAATGGGGTACTTTTCACACACACAACAATCATGCAAATAATAGATTAAATTATGCGACCATCCAAAAATCATATTGAACATACAAAGGCAAGAATCACAAGGACTTTCAAGGTTTTAGCCTGGTCGGGTAAACAAACAAGGGGCAATTCCTAAAGGTAATCGAAACAAAAACTTGCCTAAACTTAAGGGAGTGATCACCAAACAAAAGTTGAAACACCAAATTCCAATCAACTTCTTCTTTCATCCCAAGTGTTACACAAAACACAATACTTATTTAGCACAGTTATTTGAACTCTTTTTGTTTCCTCTTTCAAGGATTTTCTGTTTCTTTCTATTTCTCTTTTTTCTTTTCTGTTTCATATTTTTCACTTTTTTCTTTTCTTTTTCATCCTCATAGAAAACAACCAATGAGTAAACAATCATTCTCTCCCCAACTTGAATTCAACCGCATCATCATGTGAATACTCCCTACTTTCTAAGGAAAGGAAAAAATCCATACAACAACACAAAGTTGAGGGTTCAAGAAAAAACAAAATCCAATAAAAAATAAATGAACTAAATACTCATAGACAAGCATTAAGTACAAATAAAACATGGATAAAAAAGCTCAAAGGGGTTACAAATGATCACATGCTCACAAGGTGAATGACTATTTGGCTAGGTAGTTGTGCTCAAAATGAAAAAAAATGCCTTGATCCTTTTCATGCCTTCATATAATCAACAAAAACAAAAGATTAAGCATAATAAAATCCAATTAAAACAAGAATGTTGGTACTCCGTGCATATATGAACAATAGAAGGTTTCCTCACAAAAAGGTTAGGAACTAAAGTGATTCACAACAAGAACTAGTATACAAAAGAATGAATGGCATAGAAGTTTGTAAAATGCCTAAGTATCATGATTATGCTAAAGTCAAGAAAGCGATAAACACATACCTTGGACGTGTACAAAACTTAACAATATCATTACGATACCTCCGCAAGTTGGAACGATCAAACTTGGAACAAACACCTCGTTTCCTCAAGCTATTCAAATCAAGTTCATTGACAAACACGAAAACTATTAATATTAACAAACTGAAAAACCGGCAGAAAATTCATTAAACAAGTTGTAATGTGAAGATTTGAGAATTTACGAAAAATCCGAGTACAACTTGTTTAATGAAGGTTCACCACACTACATAAGCTAAAATGAAAAATTAATAACAAAACAAAAATGATAAGAAATGCTTGTTTTACGTAGTAAGCTTAACGCCTTTACAATGCTTAGCTAGAAACTTCCTCTCTTCATGCCATGGTGATGTCTCACCGCGCAACCAAAAGCAAGCTCCCTAACCACACACTTAAATAAACGTTAATCTACACGTATCAGTATAACAAGTGAAAATATACAATATATATGACATCTACGAAACTCAAAAACAAAGAAACTATCGCAATGCGATTCAATATCAAAACCAATCACCGACAAAGGCGCCATTTTGTTGGTGTTGGACAAGCAAAAATATTTATTTTTGGAAGAATTCCCTCCGGAATTTATGTCATGTCCACAGAGATCGGTTCGAGGGAAAGAATGCCGTTCGAAAATCTCTCGTGTTAATGAGTTTGGATTAAAATGGTTTAAACATAGAAACAGAAAGTAAATATCAACATAAAAAGAATTCATTAATCAGAAAGAAAAGACTTATCAAACATGTATATATTCCACTCATCACAAACTTAAACCTATCGACCAGTTACACTCAACTTACAATACTCCTCAATATCACCCGGTATCGTTCACAGGACATGTCTATCTTTGGCACACTCAACCATGCTACCCTCATCGGCACTCTCGCACCCGACTCAAGACACGGAGGCATTAAGTTTTGACACCCTTACGGATTATTGGCCCTAACTCTATCTCTAGAGTTCAGAAACTAACTGATAATCATTCTTAATCAAAGTTTGTGAAGTTTATCTCTAACACGACCCAAACCCTGCGCATTTAAGCTAAAATCAAGAACAATCGCCAATAGAGATTTGTAAAGCAAATTAAATATAAAGCCATGGGCAACAAATGTACATAAGATCAAAGTACAAACATATACAAACCCAACAAAGAAGAAAGACATGAAGAAAATCAGAAATGAACCAAACACTTCACGGATTGTCAGAGCCGATCGATGAGAAATCCACCTCGGATCATCCACATGCAAGCTTCCATGATGTTTTCTAAGCTAATCTACTGAAAAATGAAGTTTGATGGAGTTGGGATCATAAAACCCTAAAACCATACTCTAAAAATTGTGTTTTTGGCCCTTTAATGGTGTTTCTGTCCGTTCAGTTTCGCCCGGCGGAGTTCTGGGATGCCCGGCGGAGAAAGGCGGCTTATTTTGTAAGTTTCATTATTGTTCTGGAGCGCCCGGCAATGCAATCTACCGCCCGACGCAGTAGACAGCAAAAATTCAGCACTGTTTTATTCGTAACTTTTGAACTGTAACTCCGTTTTTCGCCCGGTTTGAAGCGCTGGAAAACTTACTCAATGCTCTCTACAGCAATGGCAAGACATCCTTGATTGGATACCTGTAAAAATTAGAGAAAATCATTTAAACTCATTGATATTTACACGATAACGCAATATATACACTATAACGTAAAGTAAACATATTTACAAACAAAGCGGGGTTTATTCGAACGTTTGCAACAAAAAGTATCGATAAGTGCAACAAAACTTATATACAAAAATAGCTAGAATTTGCACTTATCAAACTCTCCCCAACTTACATAATTGTTTGACCTCAAACAAAAATCAAACAACTCAAAGAAACAGATTGAAAACCAAAGAATCACGAATCAACAGGTTTTGAAAATCGGACAAATGAATGGTTCAAATGAAAATGGTACACACAAAGTAAATACTTACCAATAAATACGACGATAACATAGTCACGAAACAAATGCAAAATACAAAAATCACGCCAAACATCCTAAAACAACACAAGTTCAAATGTGAATCACACCTAGCAAAAATAACCATCAGTAGATGAAAAACACAAAATGGGGTACTTTTCACTCACACAACAATCATGCAAACAATAGATTAAATTATGCGACCATCCAAAAATCATATTGAACATACAAAGGCAAGAATCACAAGGACTTTCAAGGTTGTAGCCTGGCCGGGTAAACAAACAAGGGGCAATTCATAAAGCTAATCGAAACAAAAACTTGCCTAAACTTAAGGGAGTGATCAACTCACAAAAGTTCAAACACCAAATTCCAATCAACTTCTTCTTTCATCCCAAGTGTTACACAAAACACAATAATTATTTAGCACAGTTATTTGAACTCTTTTTACTTCCTTTTTCAAGGATTTTCTGTTTCTTTCTTTTTCTCTTTTTTCTTTTCTGTTTCATATTTTTCACTTTTTTCTTTTCTTTTTCATCCTCATAGAAAACAACCAATGAGTAGACAATCATTCTCTCCCCAACTTGAATTCAACCGCATCATCATGTGAATACTCCTTACTTTCTAAGGCAAGGAAAAAATCCATACAACAAAACAAAGTTGAGGGTTCAAGAAAAAACAAAATCCATTCAAAAATAAGTGAACTAAATACTCATAGACAAGCATTAAGTTCAAATAAAACATGGATCAAAAAGCTCAAAGGGGTTACAAATGATCACACGCTCACAAGGTGAATGACTATTTGGCTAGGTAGTTGTGCTCAAAATGAAACAAAATGCCTTGATCCTTTTCATGCATTCATATAATCAACACAAACAAAAGATTATGCATAATAAAATCCATAAAATCCAATTAAAACAAGTATGTGTGTACTCCGTGCATATATGAAAATAGAAGGCTTCCTCACAAAAAGGTTAGGAACTAAAGTGATTCACAACAAGAACTAGTATACAAAAGAATGAATGGCATAGAAGTTTGTAAAATGCCTAAGTATCCTGAATATGCTAAAGTCAAGAAAGCGATAAACACATACCTTGGACGTGTACAAAACTTAACAATATCATTACCATACATCCGCAAGTTGAAACGATCAAACTTGGAACAAACACCTCGTTTCCTCAAGCTATTCAAATCAAGTTCATTGACAAACACAAAAACTATTAATATTAACAAATTGAAAAACCGGCAGAAAATTCATTAAACAAGTTGTAAAGTGAAGATTTGAGAATTTACAAAAAATCCGAGTACAACTTGTTTAATGAATGTTCACCACACTATCTAAGCTAAAATGAAAAGGTAATAACAAAACAAAAACGATAAAAAATGTTTGTTTTACGTCGTAAGCTCAACGCCTTTACAATGCTTAGCTAGAAACTTCCTCTCTTCATGCCATGGTGATGTCTCATCGCGCAACCAAAAGCAATCTCCCTAACCAAACACTTAAATAAACGTTAATCTACACGTATCAGTATAACAGGTGAAAATATACAATATATACGACATCTACGAAACTCAAAAACAAAGAAACTATCGCAATGCGATTCAATATCAAAACCAATCCCCGACAACGGCGCCATTTTGTTGGTGTTGGACAAGCAAAAATATTTATTTTTGGAAGAATTTCCTCCGGAATTTATGTCGTGTCCACAGTGATCGGTTCAAGGGAAAGAATGTCGTTCGACAATCTCTCGCGTTAATGAGTTTGTATTAAAATGGTTTAAACATAGAAACAGAAAAGTAAATATCAACATAAAATGAATTCATTAATCAGAAAGAAAAGACTTATCAAACATGTATATATTCCACTCATCACAAACTTAAACCTATCGACCAGTTACACTCAACTTACAATACTCCTCAATATCACCCGGTATCGTTCACAGCACATGTCTATCTCTGGCACACTCAACCATGCTACCCTCATCGGCACTCTCGCACCCGACTCAAGACACGGAGGCATTAAGTTTCGACACCCTTACGGATTATTGGCCCTAACTCTATCTCTAGAGTTCAGAAACTAACTAATAATCATCCTTAATCAAAGTTTGTGAAGTTTATCTCTAACACGACCCAAACCCCGCGCATTTAAGCAAAAATCAAGAACAATCGCCAATAGAGATTTGTAAAGCAAATTAAATATAAAGCCATGGGTGACAAATGTACATAAAATCAAAGTACAAACATATACAAACCCAACAAAGAAGAAAGGCATGAAGAAAATCAGAAATGAACCAAACACTTCACGGATTGTCAGAGCCGATCGATGAGAAATCCACCTCGGATCATCCACATGCAAGCTTCCTGGATGTTTTCTAAGCTAATCTACTGAAAAATGAAGTTTGATGGAGTTGGGATCATAAAACCCTAAAACCATACTCTAAAAATTGTGTTTTTGGCCCTTTAATGGTGTTTCTGTCGGTTCCGTTTCGCCCGGCGGAGTTCTGGGGTGCCCGGCAGAGAAAGGCGGCTTATTTTGTAAGTTTCATTATTGTTCTGGAGCGCCCGGCAATGCAATCTACCGCCCGACGCAGTAGACAGCAAAAATCCAGCACTGTTTTATTCGTAACTTTTGAACTGTAACTCCGTTTTTCGCCCGGTTTGAAGCGCTGGAAAACTTACTCAATGCTCTATACAGCAATGGCAAGACATCCTTGATTGGATACCTGTAAACATTAGAGAAAATCATTTAAACTCATTGATATTTACACGATAACGCAATATATACACTATAACGTAAAGTAAACATATTTACAAACAAAGCGGGGTTTATTCGAACGTTTGTAACAAAAAGTATCGATAAGTGCAACAAAACTTATATACAAAAATAGCTAGAATTTGCACTTATCAAACTCTCCCCAACTTACATAATTGTTTGACCTCAAACAAAAATCAAACAACTCAAAGAAACAGATTGAAAACCAAAGAATCACGAATCAACAGGTTTGAAAATCGGACAAATGAATGGTTCAAATGAAAATGGTACACACAAAGTAAATACTTACCAATAAATACGACGATAACATAGTCACGAAACAAATGCAAAATACAAAAATCACGCCAAACATCCTAAAACAACACAAGTTCAAATGTGAATCACACCTAGCAAAAATAATCATCAGTAGATGAAAAACACAAAATGGGGTACTTTTCACTCACACAACAATCATGCAAACAATAGATTAAATTATGCGACCATCCAAAAGTCATATTGAACATACAAAGGCAAGAATCACAAGGACTTTCAAGGTTGTAGCCTGGCCGGGTAAACAAACAAGGGGCAATTCCTAAAGCTAATCGAAACAAAAACTTGCCTAAACTTAAGGGAGTGATCAACTCACAAAAGTTCAAACACCAAATTCCAATCAACTTCTTCTTTCATCCCAAGTGTTACACAAAACACAATACTTATTTAGCAAAGTTATTTGAACTCTTTTTGCTTCCTTTTTCAAGGATTTTCTGTTTCTTTCTTTTTCTCTTTTTTCTTTTCTGTTTCATATTTTTCACTTTTTTCTTTTCTTTTTCATCCTCATAGAAAACAACCAATGAGTAGACAATCATTCTCTCCCCAACTTGAATTCAACCGCATCATCATGTGAATACTCCCTACTTTCTATGGCAAGGAAGAAATCCATACAACAAAACAAAGTTGAGGGTTCAAGAAAAAACAAAATCCAATAAAAAATAAGTGAACTAAATACTCATAGACAAGCATTAAGTTTAAATAAAACATGGATCAAAAAGCTCAAAGGGGTTACAAATGATCACACGCTCACAAGGTGAATGACTATTTGGCTAGGTAGTTGTGCTCAAAATGAAACAAAATGCCTTGATCCTTTTCATGCATTCATATAATCAACACAAACAAAAGATTATGCATAATAAAATCCATGAAATCCAATTAAAACAAGTATGTGGGTACTCCGTGCATATATGAAAATAGAAGGCTTCCTCACAAAAAGGTTAGGAACTAAAGTGATTCACAACAAGAACTAGTATACAAAAGAATGAATGGCATAGAAGTTTGTAAAATGCATAAGTATCCTGAATATGCTAAAGTCAAGAAAGCGATAAACACATACCTTGGACGTGTACAAAACTTAACAATATCATTACCATACATCCGCAAGTTGAAACGATCAAACTTGGAACAAACACCTCGTTTCCTCAAGCTATTCAAATCAAGTTCATTGACAAACACAAAAACTATTAATATTAACAAACTGAAAAACCGGCAGAAAATTCATTAAACAAGTTGTAAAGTGAAGATTTTAGAATTTACAAAAAATCCGAGTACAACTTGTTTAATGAATGTTCACCACACTATCTAAGCTAAAATGAAAAGGTAATAACAAAACAAAAACGATAAAAAATGTTTGTTTTACGTCGTAAGCTCAACGCCTTTACAATGCTTAGCTAGAAACTTCCTCTCTTCATGCCATGGTGATGTCTCATCGCGCAACCAAAAGCAAGCTCCCTAACCAAACACTTTAATAAACGTTAATCTACACGTATCAGTATAACAGGTGAAAATATACAATATATACGACATCTACGAAACTCAAAAACAAAGAAACTATCGCAATGCGATTCAATATCAAAACCAATCCCCGACAACGGCGCCATTTTGTTGGTGTTGGACAAGCAAAAATATTTATTTTTGGAAGAATTCCCTCCGGAATTTATGTCGTGTCCACAGTGATCGGTTCAAGGGAAAGAATGTCGTTCGACAATCTCTCGCGTTAATGAGTTTGTATTAAAATGGTTTAAACATAGAAACAAAAAAGTAAATATCAACATAAAATGAATTCATTAATCAGAAAGAAAAGACTTATCAAACATGTATATATTCCACTCATCACAAACTTAAACCTATAGACCAGTTACACTCAACTTACAATACTCCTCAATATCACCCGGTATCGTTCACAACACATGTCTATCTCTGGCACACTCAACCATGCTACCCTCATCGGCACTCTCGCACCCGACTCAAGACACGGAGGCATTAAATTTCGACACCCTTACGGATTATTGGCCCTAACTCTATCTCTAGAGTTCAGAAACTAACTGATAATCATCCTTAATCAAAGTTTGTGAAGTTTATCTCTAACACGACCCAAACCCCGCGTATTTAAGCAAAAATCAAGAACAATCGCCAATAGAGATTTGTAAAGCAAATTAAATATAAAGCCATGGGTGATAAATGTACATAAAATCAAAGTACAAACATATACAAACCCAACAAAGAAGAAAGGCATGAAGAAAATCAGAAATGAACTAAACACTTCACGGATTGTCAGAGCCGATCGATGAGAAATCCACCTCGGATCATCCACATGCAAGCTTCCATGATGTTTTCTAAGCTAATCTACTGAAAAATGAAGTTTGATGGAGTTGGGATCATAAAACCCTAAAACCATACTCTAAAAATTGTGTTTTTGGCGCTTTAATGGTGTTTCTGTCGGTTCAGTTTCGCCCGGCGGAGTTCTGGGGTGCCCGGCGGAGAAAGGCGGCTTATTTTGTAAGTTTCATTATTGTTCTGGAGCGCCCGGCAATGCAATCTACCGCCCGACGCAGTAGACAGCAAAAATCCAGCACTGTTTTATTCGTAACTTTTGAACTGTAACTCCGTTTTTCGCCCGGTTTGAAGCGATGGAAAACTTACTCAATGCTCTATACAGCAATGGCAAGACATCCTTGATTGGATACCTGTAAAAATTAGAGAAAATCATTTAAACTCATTGATATTTACACGATAACGCAATATATACACTATAACGTAAAGTAAACATATTTACAAACAAAGCGGGGTTTATTCGAACGTTTGTAACAAAAGTATCGATAAGTGCAACAAAACTTATATACAAAAATAGCTAGAATTTGCACTTATCAAACTCTCCCCAACTTACATAATTGTTTGACCTCAAACAAAAATCAAACAACTCAAAGAAACAGATTGCAAACCAAAGAATCATGAATCAACAGGTTTTGAAAATCGGACAAATGAATGGTTCAAATGAAAATGGTACACACAAAGTAAATACTTACCAATAAATACGACGATAACATAGTCACGAAACAAATGCAAAATACAAAAATCACGCCAAACATCCTAAAACAACACAAGTTCAAATGCGAATCACACCTAGCAAAAATAATCATCAATAGATGAAAAACACAAAATGGAGTACTTTTCACTCACACAACAATCATGCAAACAATAGATTAAATTATGCGACCATCCAAAAATCATATTGAACATACAAAGGCAAGAATCACAAGGACTTTCAAGGTTGTAGCCTGGCCGGGTAAACAAACAAGGGGCAATTCCTAAAGCTAATCGAAACAAAACCTTGCCTAAACTTAAGGGAGTGATCAACTCACAAAAGTTCAAACACCAAATTCCAATCAACTTCTTCTTTCATCCCAAGTGTTACACAAAACACAATACTTATTTAGCACAGTTATTTGAACTCTTTTTGTTTCCTTTTTCAAGGATTTTCTGTTTCTTTCTTTTTCTCTTTTTTCTTTTCTGTTTCATAATTTTCACTTTTTTCTTTTCTTTTTCATCCTCATAGAAAACAACCAATGAGTAGATTCTCTCCCCAACTTGAATTCAACCGCATCATCATGTAAATACTCCCTACTTTCTATGGCAAGGAAAAAATCCATACAACAAAACAAAGTTGAGGGTTCAAGAAAAGACAAAATCCAATAAAAAATAAGTGAACTAAATACTCATAGACAAGCATTAAGTTTAAATAAAACATGGATCAAAAAGCTCAAAGGGGTTACAAATGATCACACGCTCACAAGGTGAATGACTATTTGGCTAGGTAGTTGTGCTCAAAATGAAACAAAATGCCTTGATCCTTTTCATGCATTCATATAATCAACACAAACAAAAGATTATGATTAATAAAATCCATAAAATCCAATTAAAACAAGTATGTGGGTACTCCGTGCATATATGAAAATAGAAGGCTTCCTCACAAAAAGGTTAGGAACTAAAGTGATTCACAACAAGAACTAGTATACAAAAGAATGAAAGGCATAGAAGTTTGTAAAATGCCTAAGTATCCTGAATATGCTAAAGTCAAGAAAGCGATAAACACATACCTTGGACGTGTACAAAACTTAACAATATCATTACCATACATCCGCAAGTTGAAACGATCAAACTTGGAACAAACACCTCGTTTCCTCAAGCTATTCAAATCAAGTTCATTGACAAACACAAAAACTATTAATATTAACAAACTGAAAAACCGGCAGAAAATTCATTAAACATGTTGTAAAGTGAAGATTTTAGAATTTACAAAAAATCCGAGTACAACTTGTTTAATGAATGTTCACCACACTATCTAAGCTAAAATGAAAAGGTAATAACAAAACAAAAACGATAAAAAATGTTTGTTTTATGTCGTAAGCTCAACGCCTTTACAATGCTTAGCTAGAAACTCCCTCTCTTCATGCGATGGTGATGTCTCACCGCGCAACCAAAAGCAAGCTCCCTAACCAAACACTTAAATAAACGTTAATCTACACGTATCAGTATAACAAGTGAAAATATACAATATATACGACATCTACGAAACTCAAAAACAAAGAAACTATCGCAATGCGATTCAATATCAAAACCAATCCCCGACAACGGCGCCATTTTGTTGGTGTTGGTCAGGCAAAAATATTTATTTTTGGAAGAATTCTCTCCGGAATTTATGTCGTGTCCACAGAGATCGGTTCGAGGGAAAGAATGTCGTTCGACAATCTCTCGCGTTAATGAGTTTGGATTAAAATGGTTTAAACATAGAAACAGAAAAGTAAATATCAACATAAAATGAATTCATTAATCAGAAAGAAAAGACTTATCAAACATGTATATATTCCACTCATCACAAACTTAAACCTATCGACCAGTTACACTCAACTTACAATACTCCTCAATATCACCCGGTATCGTTCACAGCACATGTCTATCTCTGGCACACTCAACCATGCTACCCTCATCGGCACTCTCGCACCCGACTCAAGACACGGAGGCATTAAGTTTCGACACCCTTACGGATTATTGGCCCTAACTCTATCTCTAGAGTTCAGAAACTAACTGATAATCATCCTTAATTAAAGTTTGTGAAGTTTATCTCTAACACGACCCAAACCCCGCGCATTTAAGAAAAAATCAAGAACAATCGCCAATAGAGATTTGTAAAGCAAATTAAATATAAAGCCATGGGTGACAAATGTACATAAAATCAAAGTACAAACATATACAAACCCAACAAAGAAGAAAGGCATGAAGAAAATCAGAAATGAACCAAACACTTCACGGATTGTCAGAGCCGATCGATGAGAAATCCACCTCAGATCATCCACATGCAAGCTTCCATGATGTTTTCTAAGCTAATTTACTGAAAAATGAAGTTTGATGGAGTTGGGATCATAAAACCCTAAAACCATACTCTAAAAATTGTGTTTTTGGCCCTTTAATGGTGTTTCTGTCGGTTCAGTTTCGCCCGGCGGAGTTCTGGGGTGCCCGGCGGAGAAAGGCGGCTTATTTTGTAAGTTTCATTATTGTTCTGGAGCGCCCGGCAATGCAATCTACCGCCCGGCGCAGTAGACAGCAAAAATCCAGCACTGTTTTATTCGTAACTTTTGAACTGTAACTCCGTTTTTCGCCCGGTTTGAAGCGCTAGAAAACTTACTCAATGCTCTATACAGCAATGGAAAGACATCCTTGATTGGATACCTGTAAAAATTAGAGAAAATCATTTAAACTCATTGATATTTACACGATAACGCAATATATACACTATAACGTAAAGTAAACATATTTACAAACAAAGCGGGGTTTATTCAAACGTTTGTAACAAAAAGTATCGATAAGTGCAACAAAACTTATATACAAAAATAGCTAGAATTTGCACTTATCAAACTCTCCCCAACTTACATAATTGTTTGACCTCAAACAAAAATCAAACAACTCAAAGAAACAGATTGAAAACCAAAGAATCACGAATCAACAGGTTTTGAAAATCGGACAAATGAATGGTTCAAATGAAAATGGTACACACAAAGTAAATACTTACCAATAAATACGACGATAACATAGTCACGAAACAAATGCAAAATACAAAAAGCACGCCAAACATCCTAAAACAACACAAGTTCAAATGCGAATCACACTTAGCAAAAATAATCATCAGTAGATGAAAAACATAAAATGGGGTACTTTTCACTCACACAACAATCATGCAAACAATAGATTAAATTATGCGACCATCCAAAAGTCATATTGAACATACAAAGGCAAGAATCACAAGGACTTTCAAGGTTGTTGCCTGGCCGGGTAAACAAACAAGGGGAAATTCCTAAAGCTAATCGAAACAAAAACTTGCCTAAACTTAAGGGAGTGATCAACTCACAAAAGTTCAAACACCAAATTCCAATCAACTTCTTCTTTCATCCCAAGTGTTACACAAAATACAATACTTATTTAGCACAGTTATTTGAACTCTTTTTGTTTCCTTTTTCAAGGATTTTCTGTTTCTTTCTTTTTCTCTTTTTTCTTTTCTGTTTCATAATTTTCACTTTTTTCTTTTCTTTTTCATCCTCATAGAAAACAACCAATGAGTAGACAATCATTCTCTCCCCAACTTGAATTCAACCGCATCATCATGTGAATACTCCTTACTTTCTAAGGAAAGGAAAAAATCCATACAACAAAACAAAGTTGAGGGTTCAAGTAAATACAAAATCCAATCAAAAATAAGTGAACTAAATACTCATAGACAAGCATTAAGTTTAAATAAAACATGGATCAAAAAGCTCAAAGGGGTTACAAATGATCACACGCTCACAAGGTGAATGACTATTTGGCTAGGTAGTTGTGCTCAAAATGAAACAAAATGCCTTGATCCTTTTCATGCATTCATATAATCAACACAAACAAAAGATTATGATTAATAAAATCCATAAAATCCAATTAAAACAAGTATGTGGGTACACCGTGCATATATGAAAATAGAAGGCTTCCTCACAAAAAGGTTAGGAACTAAAGTGATTCACAACAAGAACTAGTATACAAAAGAATGAAAGGCATAGAAGTTTTTAAAATGCCTAAGTATCCAGAATATGCTAAAGTCAAGAAAGCGATAAACACATACCTTGGACGTGTACAAAACTTAACAATATCATTACCATACATCCGCAAGTTGAAACGATCAAACTTGGAACAAACACCTCGTTTCCTCAAGCTATTCAAATCAAGTTCATTGACAAACACAAAAACTATTAATATTAACAAACTGAAAAACCGGCAGAAAATTCATTAAACAAGTTGTAAAGTGAAGATTTTAGAATTTACAAAAAATCCGAGTACAACTTGTTTAATGAATGTTCACCACACTATCTAAGCTAAAATGAAAAGGTAATAACAAAACAAAAACGATAAAAAATGTTTGTTTTACGTCGTAAGCTCAACGCCTTTACAATGCTTAGCTAGAAACTTCCTCTCTTCATGCCATGGTGATGTCTCACCGTGCAACCAAAAGCAAGCTCCCTAACCAAACACTTAAATAAACGTTAATCTACACGTATCAGTATAACAAGTGAAAATATACAATATATACGACATCTACGAAACTCAAAAACAAAGAAATTATCGCAATGCGATTCAATATCAAAACCAATCCCCGACAACGGCGCCATTTTGTTGGTGTTGGTCAAGCAAAAATATTTATTTTTGGAAGAATTCTCTCCGGAATTTATGTCGTGTCCACAGAGATCGGTTCGAGGGAAAGAATGTCGTTCGACAATCTCTCGCGTTAATGAGTTTGGATTAAAATGGTTTAAACAAAGAAACAGAAAAGTAAATATCAACATAAAATGAATTCATTAATCAGAAAGAAAATACTTATCAAACATGTATATATTCCACTCATCACAAACTTAAACCTATCGACCAGTTACACTCAACTTACAATACTCCTCAATATCACCCGGTATCGTTCACAGCACATGTCTATCTCTGGCACACTCAACCATGCTACCCTCATCGGCACTCTCGCACCCGACTCAAGACACGGAGGCATTAAGTTTCGACACCCTTACGGATTATTGGCCCTAACTCTATCTCTAGAGTTCAAAAACTAACTGATAATCATCCTTAATTAAAGTTTGTGAAGTTTATCTCTAACACGACCCAAACCCCGCACATTTAAGAAAAAAGCAAGAACAATCGCCAATAGAGATTTGTAAAGCAAATTAAATATAAAGCCATGGGTGACAAATGTACATAAAATCAAAGTACAAACATATACAAACCCAACAAAGAAGAAAGGCATGAAGAAAATCAGAAATGAACCAAACACTTCACGGATTGTCAGAGCCGATCGATGAGAAATCCACCTTGGATCATCCACATGCAAGCTTCCATGATGTTTTCTAAGCTAATCTACTAAAAAATGAAGTTTGATGGAGTTGGGATCATAAATCCCTAAAACCATGCTCTAAAAATTGTGTTTTTGGCCCTTTAATGGTGTTTCTGTCCGTTCAGTTTCGCCCCGCGGGGTTCTGGGGTGCCCGGCGGAGAAAGGCGGCTTATTTTGTAAGTTTCATTATTATTCTGGAGCGCCCGGCAATGCAATCTACCGCCCGGTGCAGTAGACAGCAAAAATCCAGCACTGTTTTATTCGTAACTTTTGAACTGTAACTCCGTTTTTCGCCCGGTTTGAAGCGCTGGAAAACTTACTCAATGCTCTATATAGCAATGGCAAGACATCCTTGATTGGATACCTGTAAAAATTAGAGAAAATCATTTAAACTCATTGATATTTACACGATAACGCAATATATACACTATAACGTAAAGTAAACATATTTACAAACAAAGCGGGGTTTATTCGAACGTTTGTAACAAAAAGTATCGATAAGTGCAACAAAACTTATATACAAAAGTAGCTAGAATTTGCACTTATCAAACTCTCCCCAACTTACATAATTGTTTGACCTCAAACAAAAATCAAACAACTCAAAGAAACAGATTGAAAACCAAAGAATCACGAATCAACAGGTTTTGAAAATCGGACAAATGAATGGTTCAAATGAAAATGCTACACACAAAGTAAATACTTACCACTAAAATACGACGATAACATAGTCACGAAACAAATGCAAAATACAAAAATCACGCCAAACATCCTAAAACAACACAAGTTCAAATGTGAATCACACCTAGCAAAAATAATCATCAGTAGATGAAAAACACAAAATGGGGTACTTTTCACTCACACAACAATCATGCAAACAATAGATTAAATTATGCGACCATCCAAAAATCATATTGAACATACAAAGGCAAGAATCACAAGGACTTTCAAGGTTGTAGCCTGGCCGGGTAAACAAACAAGGGGCAATTCCTAAAGCTAATCGAAACAAAAACTTGCCTAAACTTAAGGGAGTGATCAACTCACAAAAGTTCAAACACCAAATTCCAATCAACTTCTTCTTTCATCCCAAGTGTTACACAAAACACAATACTTATTTAGCACAGTTATTTGAACTCTTTTTGTTTCCTTTTTCAAGGATTTTCTGTTTCTTTCTTTTTCTCTTTTTTCTTTTCTGTTTCATATTTTTCACTTTTTTCTTTTCTTTTTCATCCTCATAGAAAACAACCAATGAGTAGACAATCATTCTCTCCCCAACTTGAATTCAACCGCATCATCATGTGAATACTCCCTACTTTCTATGGCAAGGAAAAAATCCGTACAACAAAACAAAGTTGAGGGTTCAAGAAAAAACAAAATCCAATCAAAAATAAGTGAACTAAATACTCATAGACAAGCATAAGCTTAAATAAAACATGGATCAAAAAGCTCAAAGGGGTTACAAATGATCACACGCTCACAAGGTGAATGACTATTTGGCTAGGTAGTTGTGCTCAAAATGAAACAAAATGCCTTGATCCTTTTCATGCATTCATATAATCAACACAAACAAAAGATTATGATTAATAAAATCCATAAAATCCAATTAAAACAAGTATGTGGGTACTCCGTGCATATATGAAAATAGAAGGCTTCCTCATAAAAAGGTTAGGAACTAAAGTGATTCACAACAAGAACTAGTAAACAAAAGAATGAAAGGCATAGAAGTTTGTAAAATGCCTAAGTATCCTGAATATGCTAAAGTCAAGAAAGCGATAAACACATACCTTGGACGTGTACAAAACTTAACAATATCATTACCATACATCCGCAAGTTGAAACGATCAAACTTGGAACAAACACCTCGTTTACTCAAGCTATTCAAATCAAGTTCATTGACAAACACAAAAACTATTAATATTAACAAACTGAAAAACCGGCAGAAAATACATTAAACAAGTTGTAAAGTGAAGATTTGAGAATTTACAAAAAATCCGAGTACAACTTGTTTAATGAATGTTCGCCACACTATCTAAGCTAAAATGAAAAGGTAATAACAAAACAAAAACGATAAAAAATGTTTGTTTTACGTCGTAAGCTCAACGCCTTTACAATGCTTAGCTAAAAACTTCCTCTCTTCATGCCATGGTGATGTCTCACCGCGCAACCAAAAGCAAGCTCCCTAACCAAACACTTAAATAAACGTTAATCTACACGTATCAGTATAACAAGTGAAAATATACAATATATACGACATCTACGAAACTCAAAAACAAAGAAACTATCGCAATGCGATTCAATATCAAAACCAATCCCCGACAACGGCGCCATTTTGTTGGTGTTGGACAAGCAAAAATATTTATTTTTGGAAGAATTCCCTCCGGAATTTATGTCGTGTCCACAGAGATCGGTTCGAGGGAAAGAATGTCGTTCGACAATCTCTCGCTTTAATGAGTTTGGATTAAAATGGTTTAAACATAGAAACAGAAAAGTAAATATCAACATAAAATGAATTCATTAATCCGAAAGAAAAGACTTATCAAACATGTATATATTCCACTCATCACAAACTTAAACCTATCGACCAGTTACACTCAACTTACAATACTCCTCAATATCACCCGGTATCGTTCACAGCACATGTCTATCTCTGGCACACTCAACCATGCTACCCTCATCGGCACTCTCGCACCCGACTCAAGACACGGAGGCATTAAGTTTCGACACCCTTACGGATTATTGGCCCTAACTCTATCTCTAGAGTTCAGAAACTAACTGATAATCATCCTTAATTAAAGTTTGTGAAGTTTATCTCTAACACGACCCAAACCCCGCGCATTTAAGCAAAAATGAAGAACAATCGCCAATAGAGATTTGTAAAGCAAATTAAATATAAAGCCATGGGTGACAAATGTACATAAAATCAAAGTACAAACATATACAAACCCAACAAAGAAGAAAGGCATGAAGAAAATCAGAAATGAACCAAACACTTCACGGATTGTCAGAGCCGATCGATGAGAAATCCACCTCGGATCATGCACATGCAAGCTTCCATGATGTTTTCTAAGCTAATCTACTGAAAAATGAAGTTTGATGGAGTTGGGATCATAAAACCCTAAAACCATACTCTAAAAATTGTGTTTTTGGCCCTTTAATGGTGTTTCTGTCCGTTCAGTTTCGCCCGGCGGAGTTCTGGGGTGCCCGGCGGAGAAAGGCGACTTATTTTGTAAGTTTCATTATTGTTCTGGAGCGCCCGGCAATGCAATCTACCGCCCGGCGCAGTAGACAGCAAAAATCCAGCACTGTTTTATTCGTAACTTTTGAACTGTAACTCTGTTTTTCGCCCGGTTTGAAGCGCTGGAAAACTTACTCAATGCTCTATACAGTAATGGCAAGACATCCTTGATTGGATACCTGTAAAAATTAGAGAAAATCATTTAAACTCATTGATATTTACACGATAACGCAATATATACACTATAAGGTAAAGTAAACATATTTACAAACAAAGCGGGGTTTATTCGAACGTTTGTAACAAAAAGTATCGATAAGTGCAACAAAACTTATATACAAAAATAGCTAGAATTTGCAGTTATCAAACTCTCCCCAACTTACATAATTGTTTGACCTCAAACAAAAATCAAACAACTCAAAGAAACAGATTGAAAACCAAAGAATCACGAATCAACAGGTTTTGAAAATCGGACAAATGAATGGTTAAAATGAAAATGGTACACACAAAGTAAATACTTACCACAAAATACGACGATAACATAGTCACCAAAACAAATGTAAAATACAAAAATCACGCCCAACATCCTAAAACAACACAAGTTCAAATGTGAATCACACCTAGCAAAAATAATCATCAGTAGATGAAAAACACAAAATGGGGTACTTTTCACTCACACAACATTCATGCAAACAATAGATTAAATTATGCGACCATCCAAAAATCATATTGAACATACAAAGGCAAGAATCACAAGGACTTTCAAGGTTGTAGCCTGGCCGGGTAAACAAACAAGGGGCAATTCCTAAAGCTAATCGAAACAAAAACTTTCCTAAACTTAAGGGAGTGATCAACTCACAAAAGTTCAAACACCAAATTCCAATCAACTTCTTATTTCATCCCAAGTGTTACACAAAACACAATACTTATTTAGCACAGTTATTTGAACTCTTTTTGTTTCCTTTTTCAAGGATTTTCTGTTTCTTTCTTTTTCTATTTTTTCTTTTCTGTTTCATATTTTTCACTTTTTTCTTTTCTTTTTCATCCTCATAGAAAACAACCAATGAGTAGACAATCATTCTCTCCCCAACTTGAATTCAACCGCATCATCATGTGAATACTCCCTACTTTCTAAGGCAAGGAAAAAATCCATACAACAAAACAAAGTTGAGGGTTCAAGAAAAAACAAAATCCAATCAAAAATAAGTGAACTAAATACTCATAGACAAGCATTAAGTTTAAATAAAACATGGATCAAAAAGCTCAAAGGGGTTACAAATGATCACACGCTCACAAGGTGAATGACTATTTGGCTAGGTAGTTGTGCTCAAAATGAAACAAAATGCCTTGATCCTTTTCATGCATTCATATAATCAACACAAACAAAAGATTATGAATAATAAAATCCATAAAATCCAATTAAAACAAGTATGTGGGTACTCCGTGCATATATGAAAATAGAAGGCTTCCTCACAAAAAGGTTAGGAACTAAAGTGATTCACAACAAGAACTAGTATACAAAAGAATGAATGGCAGAGAAGTTTGTAAAATGCCTAAGTATCATGAATATGCTAAAGTCAAGAAAGCGATAAACACATACCTTGGACGTGTACAAAACTTAACAATATCATTACCATACATCCGCAAGTTGAAACGATCAAACTTGGAACAAACACCTCGTTTCCTCAAGCTATTCAAATCAAGTTCATTGACAAACACAAAAACTATTAATATTAACAAAATGAAAAACCGGCAGAAAATTCATTAAACAAGTTGTAAAGTGAAGATCTGAGAATTTACAAAAAATCCGAGTACAACTTGTTTAATAAATGTTCACCACACTATCTAAGCTAAAATGAAAAGGTAATAACAAAACAAAAACGATAAAAAAATGTTTGTTTTACGTCGTAAGCTCAACGCCTTTACAATGCTTAGCTAGAAACTTCCTCTCTTCATGCCATGGTGATGTCTCACCGCGCAACCAAAAGCAAGCTCCCTAAACCAACACTTAAATAAACGTTAATCTACACGTATCAGTATAACAAGTGAAAATATACAATATATACGACATCTACGAAACTCAAAAACAAAGAAACTATCGCAATGCGATTCAATATCAAAACCAATCCCCGATAACGGCGCCATTTTGTTGGTGTTGGACAAGCAAAAATATTTATTTTTGGAAGAATTCCCTCCGGAATTTATGTCGTGTCCACAGAGATCGGTTCGAGGGAAATAATGTCGTTCGACAATCTCTCAGGTTAATGAGTTTGGATTAAAATGGTTTAAACATAGAAACAGAAAAGTAAATATCAACATAAAATGAATTCATTAATCAGAAAGAAAAGACTTATCAAACATGTATATATTCCACTCATCACAAACTTAAACCTATCGACCAGTTACACTCAACTTACAATACTCCTCAATATCACCCGGTATCGTTCACAGCACATCTCTATCTCTGGCACACTCAACCATGCTACCCTCATCGGCACTCTCGCACCCGACTCAAGACACGGAGGCATTAAGTTTCGACACCCTTACGGATTATTGGCCTTAACACTATCTCTATAGTTCAGAAACTAACTGATAATCATCCTTAATTAAAGTTTGTGAAGTTTATCTCTAACATGACCCAAACCCCGCGCATTTAAGCAAAAATCAAGAACACTCGCCAATAGAGATTTGTAAAGCAAATTAAATATAAAGCCTTGGGTGACAAATGTACATAAAATCAAAGTACAAACATATACAAACCCAACAAAGAAGAAAGGCATGAAGAAAATCAGAAATGAACCAAACACTTCACGGATTGTCAGAGCCGATCGATGAGAAATCCACCTCGGATCATGCACATGCAAGCTTCCATGATGTTTTCTAAGCTAATCTACTGAAAAATGAAGTTTGATGGAGTTGGGATCATAAAACCCTAAAACCATACTCTAAAAATTGTGTTTTTGGCCCTTTAATGGTGTTTCTGTGCGTTCAGTTTCGCCCGGCGGAGTTCTGGGGTGCCCGGCGGAGAAAGGCGGCTTATTTTGTAAGTTTCATTATTGTTCTGGAGCGCCCGGCAATGCAATCTACCGCCCGACGCAGTAGATAGCAAAAATCCAGCACTGTTTTATTCGTAACTTTTGAACTGTAACTCCGTTTTTCGCCCGGTTTGAAGCGCTAGAAAACTTACTCAATGCTCTATACAGCAATGGCAAGACATCCTTGATTGGATACCTGTAAAAATTAGAGAAAATCATTTAAACTCATTGATATTTACACGATAACGCAATATATACACTATAACGTAAAGTAAACATATTTACAAACAAAGCGGGGTTTATTCGAACGTTTGTAACAAAAAGTATCGATAAGTGCGACAAAACTTATATACAAAAATAGCTAGAATTTGCACTTATCAAACTCTCCCCAACTTACATAATTGTTTGACCTCAAATAAAAATCAAACAACTCAAAGAAACAGATTGAAAACCAAAGAATCACGAATCAACAGGTTTTGAAAATCGGACAAATGAATGGTTCAAATGAAAATGGTACACACAAAGTAAATACTTACCACTAAAATACAACGATAACATAGTCACGAAACAAATGCAAAATACAAAAATCACGCCAAACACCCTAAAATAACACAAGTTCAAATGTGAATCACACCTAGCAAAAATAATCATCAGTAGAAGAAAAACACAAAATGGGGTACTTTTCACTCACACAACAATCATGCAAACAATAGATTAAATTATGCGACCATCCAAAAATAATATTGAACATACAAAGGCAAGAATCACAAGGACTTTCAAGGTTGTAGCCTGGCCGGGTAAACAAACAAGGGGCAATTCCTAAAGCTAATCGAAACAAAAACTTGCCTAAACTTAAGGGAGTGATCAACTCACAAAAGTTCAAACACCAAATTCCAATCAACTTCTTCTTTCATCCCAAGTGTTACACAAAACACAATACTTATTTAGCACAGTTATTTGAACTCTTTTTGTTTCCTTTTTCAAGGATTTTCTGTTTCTTTCTTTTTCTCTTTTTTCTTTTCTGTTTCATATTTTTCACTTTTTTCTTTTCTTTTTCATCCTCATAGAAAACAACCAATGAGTAGACAATCATTCTCTCCCCAACTTGAATTCAACCGCATCATCATGTGAATACTCCCTACTTTCTAAGGCAGGGAAAAAATCCATACAACAAAACAAAGTTGAGGGTTCAAGAAAAAACAAAATCCAATCAAAAATAAGTGAACTAAATACTCATAGACAAGCATTAAGTTTAAATAAAACATGGATCAAAAAGCTCAAAGGGGTTACAAATGATCACACGCTCACAAGGTGAATGACTATTTGGCTAGGTAGTTGTGCTCAAAATGAAACAAAATGCCTTGATCCTTTTCATGCATTCATATAATCAACACAAACAAAAGATTATGATTAATAAAATCCATAAAATCCAATTAAAACAAGTATGTGGGTACTCCGTGCATATATGAAAATAGAAGGCTTCCTCACAAAAAGGTTAGGAACTAAAGTGATTCACAACAAGAACTAGTATACAAAAGAATGAAAGGCATAGAAGTTTGTAAAATGCCTAAGTATCCTGAATATGCTAAAGTCAAGAAAGCGATAAACACATACCTTGGACGTGTACAAAACTTAACAATATCATTACCATACATCCGCAAGTTGAAACGATCAAACTTGGAACAAACACCTCGTTTCCTCAAGCTATTCAAATCAAGTTCATTGACAAACACAAAAACTATTAATATTAACAAACTGAAAAACCGGCAGAAAATTCATTAAACAAGTTGTAAAGTGAAGATTTGAGAATTTACAAAAAATCCGAGTACAACTTGTTTAATGAATGTTCACCACACTATCTAAGCTAAAATGAAAAGGTAATAACAAAACAAAAACGATAAAAAAATGTTTGTTTTACGTCGTAAGCTCAACGCCTTTACAATGCTTAGCTAGAAACTTCCTCTCTTCATGCCATGGTGATGTCTCACCGCGCAACCAAAATCAAGCTCCCTAACCAAACACTTAAATAAACGTTAATCTACACGTATCAGTATAACAAGTGAAAATATACAATATATACGACATCTACGAAACTCAAAAACAAAGAAACTATCGCAATGCGATTCAATATCAAAACCAATCCCCGACAACGACGCCATTTTGTTGGTGTTGGACAAGCAAAAATATTTATTTTTGGAAGAATTCCCTCCGGAATTTATGTCGTGTCCACAGAGATCGGTTCGAGGGAAAGAATGTCGTTCGACAATCTCTCGCGTTAATGAGTTTGGATTAAAATGGTTTAAACATAGAAACAGAAAAGTAAATATCAACATAAAATGAATTCATTAATTAGAAAGAAAAGACTTATCAAACATGTATATATTCCACTCATCACAAACTTAAACCTATCGACCAGTTACACTCAACTTACAATACTCCTCAATATCACCCGGTATCGTTCACAGCACATGTCTATCTCTGGCACACTCAACCATGTTACCCTCATCGGCACTCTCGCACCCGACTCAAGACACGGAGGCATTAAGTTTCGACACCCTTACGGATTATTGGCCCTAACTCTATCTCTAGAGTTCAGAAACTAACTGATAATCATCCTTAATTAAAGTTTGTGAAGTTTATCTCTAACACGACCCAAACCCCGCGCATTTAAGCAAAAATCAAGAACAATCGCCAATAGAGATTTGTAAAGCAAATTAAATATAAAGCCATGGGTGACAAATGTACATAAAATCAAAGTACAAACATATACAAACCCAACAAAGAAGAAAGGCATGAAGAAAATCAGAAATGAACCAAACACTTCACGGATTGTCAGAGCCGATCGATGAGAAATCCACCTCGGATCATGCACATGCAAGCTTCCATGATGTTTTCTAAGCTAATCTACTGAAAAATGAAGTTTGATGGAGTTGGGATCATAAAACCCTAAAACCATACTCTAAAAATTGTGTTTTTGGCCCTTTAATGGTGTTTCTGTCCGTTCAGTTTCGCCCGGCGGAGTTCTGGGGTGCCCGGCAGAGAAAGGCGGCTTATTTTGTAACTTTCATTATTGTTCTGGAGCGCCCGGCAATGCAATCTACCGCCCGGCGCAGTAGATAGCAAAAATCCAGCACTGTTTTATTCGTAACTTTTGAACTGTAACTCTGTTTTTCGCCTAGTTTGAAGCGCTGGAAAACTTACTCAATGCTCTATACAGCAATGGCAAGACATCCTTGATTGGATACCTGTAAAAATTAGAGAAAATCATTTAAACTCATTGATATTTACACGATAACGCAATATATACACTATAACGTAAAGTAAACATATTTACAAACAAAGCGGGGTTTATTCGAACGTTTGTAACAAAAAGTATCGATAAGTGCAACAAAACTTATATACAAAAATAGCTAGAATTTGCACTTATCAAACTCTCCCCAACTTACATAATTGTTTGACCTCAAATAAAAATCAAACAACTCAAAGAAACAGATTGAAAACCAAAGAATCACGAATCAACAGATTTTGAAAATCGGACAAATGAATGGTTCAAATGAAAATGGTACACACAAAGTAAATACTTACCACTAAAATACAACGATAACATAGTCACGAAACAAATGCAAAATACAAAAATCACGCCAAACACCCTAAAATAACACAAGTTCAAATGTGAATCACACCTAGCAAAAATAATCATCAGTAGAAGAAAAACACAAAATGGGGTACTTTTCACTCACACAACAATCATGCAAACAATAGATTAAATTATGCGACCATCCAAAAATAATATTGAACATACAAAGGCAAGAATCACAAGGACTTTCAAGGTTGTAGCCTAGCCGGGTAAACAAACAAGGGGCAATTCCTAAAGCTAATCGAAACAAAAACTTGCCTAAACTTAAGGGAGTGATCAACTCACAAAAGTTCAAACACCAAATTCCAATCAACTTCTTCTTTCATCCCAAGTGTTACACAAAACACAATACTTATTTAGCACAGTTATTTGAACTCTTTTTGTTTCCTTTTTCAAGGATTTTCTGTTTCTTTCTTTTTCTCTTTTTTCTTTTCTGTTTCATATTTTTCACTTTTTTCTTTTCTTTTTCATCCTCATAGAAAACAACCAATGAGTAGACAATCATTCTCTCCCCAACTTGAATTCAACCGCATCATCATGTGAATACTCCCTACTTTCTAAGGCAGGGAAAAAATCCATACAACAAAACAAAGTTGAGGGTTCAAGAAAAAACAAAATCCAATCAAAAATAAGTGAACTAAATACTCATAGACAAGCATTAAGTTTAAATAAAACATGGATGAAAAAGCTCAAAGGGGTTACAAATGATCACACGCTCACAAGGTGAATGACTATTTGGCTAGGTAGTTGTGCTCAAAATGAAACAAAATGCCTTGATCCTTTTCATGCATTCATATAATCAACACAAACAAAAGATTATGAATAATAAAATCCATAAAATCCAATTAAAACAAGTATGTGGGTACTCCGTGCATATATGAAAATAGAAGGCTTCCTCACAAAAAGGTTAGGAACTAAAGTGATTCACAACAAGAACTAGTATACAAAAGAATGAATGGCATAGAAGTTTGTAAAATGCCTAAGTATCATGAATATGCTAAAGTCAAGAAAGCGATAAACACATACCTTGGACGTGTACAAAACTTAACAATATCATTACCATACATCCGCAAGTTGAAACGATCAAACTTGGAACAAACACCTCGTTTCCTCAAGCTATTCAAATCAAGTTCATTGACAAACACAAAAACTATTAATATTAACAAACTGAAAAACCGGCAGAAAATTCATTAAACAAGTTGTAAAGTGAAGATTTGAGAATTTACAAAAAATCCGAGTACAACTTGTTTAATGAATGTTCACCACACTATCTAAGCTAAAATGAAAAGGTAATAACAAAACAAAAACGATAAAAAAATGTTTGTTTTACGTCGTAAGCTCAACGCCTTTACAATGCTTAGCTAGAAACTTCCTCTCTTCATGCCATGGTGATGTCTCACCGCGCAACCAAAATCAAGCTCCCTAACCAAACACTTAAATAAACGTTAATCTACACGTATCAGTATAACAAGTGAAAATATACAATATATACGACATCTACGAAACTCAAAAACAAAGAAACTATCGCAATACGATTCAATATCAAAACCAATCCCCGACAACGACGCCATTTTGTTGGTGTTGGATAAGCAAAAATATTTATTTTTGGAAGAATTCCCTCCGGAATTTATGTCGTGTCCACAGAGATCGGTTCGAGGGAAAGAATTTCGTTCGACAATCTCTCGCGTTAATGAGTTTGGATTAAAATGGTTTAAACATAGAAACAGAAAAGTAAATATCAACATAAAATGAATTCATTAATTAGAAAGAAAAGACTTATCAAACATGTATATATTCCACTCATCACAAACTTAAACCTATCGACCAGTTACACTCAACTTACAATACTCCTCAATATCACCCGGTATCGTTCACAGCACATGTCTATCTCTGGCACACTCAACCATGCTACCCTCATCGGCACTCTCGCACCCGACTCAAGACACGGAGGCATTAAGTTTCGACACCCTTACGGATTATTGGCCCTAACTCTATCTCTAGAGTTCAGAAACTAACTGATAATCATCCTTAATTAAAGTTTGTGAAGTTTATCTCTAACACGACCCAAACCCCGCGCATTTAAGCAAAAATCAAGAACAATCGCCAATAGAGATTTGTAAAGCAAATTAAATATAAAGCCATGGGTGACAAATGTACATAAAATCAAAGTACAAACATATACAAACCCAACAAAGAAGAAAGGCATGAAGAAAATCAGAAATGAACCAAACACTTCACGGATTGTCAGAGCCGATCGATGAGAAATCCACCTTGGATCATGCACATGCAAGCTTCCATGATGTTTTCTAAGCTAATCTACTGAAAAATGAAGTTTGATGGAGTTGGGATCATAAAACCCTAAAACCATACTCTAAAAATTGTGTTTTTGGCCCTTTAATGGTGTTTCTGTCCGTTCAGTTTCGCCCGGCGGAGTTCTGGGGTGACCGGCGGAGAAAGGCGGCTTATTTTGTAAGTTTCATTTTTGTTCTGGAGCGACCGGCAATGCAATCTACCGCCCGGCGAAGTAGACAGCAAAAATCCAGCACTGTTTTATTCGTAACTTTTGAACTGTAACCCCGTTTTCCGCCCGGTTTGAAGCGCTGGAAAACTTACTCAATGCTCTATACAGCAATGGCAAGACATCCTTGATTGGATACCTGTAAAAATTAGAGAAAATCATTTAAACTCATTGATATTTACACGATAACACAATATATACACTATAACGTAAAGTAAACATATTTACAAACAAAGCGGGGTTTATTCGAACGTTTGTAACAAAAAGTATCGATAAGTGCAACAAAACTTATATACAAAAATAGCTAGAATTTGCACTTATCAAACTCTCCCCAACTTACATAATTGTTTGACCTCAAACAAAAATCAAACAACTCAAAGAAACAGATTGAAAACCAAAGAATCACGAATCAACAGGTTTTGAAAATCGGACAAATGAATGGTTCAAATGAAAATGGTACACACAAAGTAAATACTTACCACTAAAATACGACGATAACATAGTCACGAAACAAATGCAAAATACAAAAATCACGCCAAACATCCTAAAACAACACAAGTTCAAATGTGAATCACACCTAGCAAAAATAATCATCAGTAGAAGAAAAACACAAAATGGGGTACTTTTCACTCACACAACAATCATGCAAACAATAGATTAAATTATGCGACCATCCAAAAATAATATTGAACATACAAAGGCAAGAATCACAAGGACTTTCAAGGTTGTAGCCTGGCCGGGTAAACAAACAAGGGGCAATTCCTAAAGCTAATCGAAACAAAAACTTGCCTAAACTTAAGGGAGTGATCAACTCACAAAAGTTCAAACACCAAATTCCAATCAACTTCTTATTTCATCCCAAGTGTTACACAAAACACAATACTTATTTAGCACAGTTATTTGAACTCTTTTTGTTTCCTTTTTCAAGGATTTTCTGTTTCTTTCTTTTTCTCTTTTTTCTTTTCTGTTTCATATTTTTCACTTTTTTCTTTTCTTTTTCATCCTCATAGAAAACAACCAATGAGTAGACAATCATTCTCTCCCCAACTTGAATTCAACCGCATCATCATGTGAATACTCCCTACTTTCTAAGGCAGGGAAAAAATCCATACAACAAAACAAAGTTGAGGGTTCAAGAAAAAACAAAATCCAATCAAAAATAAGTGAACTAAATACTCATAGACAAGCATTAAGTTTAAATAAAACATGGATCAAAAAGCTCAAAGGGGTTACAAATGATCACACGCTCACAAGGTGAATGACTATTTGGCTAGGTAGTTGTGCTCAAAATGAAACAAAATGCCTTGATCCTTTTCATGCATTCATATAATCAACACAAACAAAAGATTATGAATAATAAAATCCATAAAATCCAATTAAAACAAGTATGTGGGTACTCCGTGCATATATGAAAATAGAAGGCTTCCTCACAAAAAGGTTAGGAACTAAAGTGATTCACAACAAGAACTAGTATACAAAAGAATGAATGGCATAGAAGTTTGTAAAATGCCTAAGTATCATGAATATGCTAAAGTCAAGAAAGCGATAAACACATACCTTGCACGTGTACAAAACTTAACAATATCATTACCATACATCCGCAAGTTGAAACGATCAAACTTGGAACAAACACCTCGTTTCCTCAAGCTATTCAAATCAAGTTCATTGACAAACACAAAAACTATTAATATTAACAAACTGAAAAACCGGCAGAAAATTCATTAAACAAGTTGTAAAGTGAAGATTTGAGAATTTACAAAAAATCCGAGTACAACTTGTTTAATGAATGTTCACCACACTATCTAAGCTAAAATGAAAAGGTAATAACAAAACAAAAACGATAAAAAAATGTTTGTTTTACGTCGTAAGCTCAACGCCTTTACAATGCTTAGCTAGAAACTTCCTCTCTTCATGCCATGGTGATGTCTCACCGCGCAACCAAAAGCAAGCTCCCTAACCAAACACTTAAATAAACGTTAATCTACACGTATCAGTATAACAAGTGAAAATATACAATATATACGACATCTACGAAACTCAAAAACAAAGAAACTATCGCAATGCGATTCAATATCAAAACCAATCCCCGACAACGACGCCATTTTGTTGGTGTTGGATAAGCAAAAATATTTATTTTTGGAAGAATTCCCTCCGGAATTTATGTCGTGTCCACAGAGATCGGTTCGAGGGAAAGAATTTCGTTCGACAATCTCTCGCGTTAATGAGTTTGGATTAAAATGGTTTAAACATAGAAACAGAAAAGTAAATATCAACATAAAATGAATTCATTAATTAGAAAGAAAAGACTTATCAAACATGTATATATTCCACTCATCACAAACTTAAACCTATCGACCAGTTACACTCAACTTACAATACTCCTCAATATCACCCGGTATCGTTCACAGCACATGTCTATCTCTGGCACACTCAACCATGCTACCCTCATCGGCACTCTCGCACCCGACTCAAGACACGGAGGCATTAAGTTTCGACACCCTTACGGATTATTGGCCCTAACTCTATCTCTAGAGTTCAGAAACTAACTGATAATCATCCTTAATTAAAGTTTGTGAAGTTTATCTCTAACACGACCCAAACCCCGCGCATTTAAGCAAAAATCAAGAACAATCGCCAATAGAGATTTGTAAAGCAAATTAAATATAAAGCCATGGGTGACAAATGTACATAAAATCAAAGTACAAACATATACAAACCCAACAAAGAAGAAAGGCATGAAGAAAATCAGAAATGAACCAAACACTTCACGGATTGTCAGAGCCGATCGATGAGAAATCCACCTTGGATCATGCACATGCAAGCTTCCATGATGTTTTCTAAGCTAATCTACTGAAAAATGAAGTTTGATGGAGTTGGGATCATAAAACCCTAAAACCATACTCTAAAAATTGTGTTTTTGGCCCTTTAATGGTGTTTCTGTCCGTTCAGTTTCGCCCGGCGGAGTTCTGGGGTGACCGGCGGAGAAAGGCGGCTTATTTTGTAAGTTTCATTTTTGTTCTGGAGCGACCGGCAATGCAATCTACCGCCCGGCGAAGTAGACAGCAAAAATCCAGCACTGTTTTATTCGTAACTTTTGAACTGTAACCCCGTTTTCCGCCCGGTTTGAAGCGCTGGAAAACTTACTCAATGCTCTATACAGCAATGGCAAGACATCCTTGATTGGATACCTGTAAAAATTAGAGAAAATCATTTAAACTCATTGATATTTACACGATAACACAATATATACACTATAACGTAAAGTAAACATATTTACAAACAAAGCGGGGTTTATTCGAACGTTTGTAACAAAAAGTATCGATAAGTGCAACAAAACTTATATACAAAAATAGCTAGAATTTGCACTTATCAAACTCTCCCCAACTTACATAATTGTTTGACCTCAAACAAAAATCAAACAACTCAAAGAAACAGATTGAAAACCAAAGAATCACGAATCAACAGGTTTTGAAAATCGGACAAATGAATGGTTCAAATGAAAATGGTACACATAAAGTAAATACTTACCACTAAAATACGACGATAACATAGTCACGAAACAAATGCAAAATACAAAAATCACGCCAAACATCCTAAAACAACACAAGTTCAAATGTGAATCACACCTAGCAAAAATAATCATCAGTAGAAGAAAAACACAAAATGGGGTACTTTTCACTCACACAACAATCATGCAAACAATAGATTAAATTATGCGACCATCCAAAAATAATATTGAACATACAAAGGCAAGAATCACAAGGACTTTCAAGGTTGTAGCCTGGCCGGGTAAACAAACAAGGGGCAATTCCTAAAGCTAATCGAAACAAAAACTTGCCTAAACTTAAGGGAGTGATCAACTCACAAAAGTTCAAACACCAAATTCCAATCAACTTCTTATTTCATCCCAAGTGTTACACAAAACACAATACTTATTTAGCACAGTTATTTGAACTCTTTTTGTTTCCTTTTTCAAGGATTTTCTGTTTCTTTCTTTTTCTCTTTTTTCTTTTCTGTTTCATATTTTTCACTTTTTTCTTTTCTTTTTCATCCTCATAGAAAACAACCAATGAGTAGACAATCATTCTCTCCCCAACTTGAATTCAACCGCATCATCATGTGAATACTCCCTACTTTCTAAGGCAGGGAAAAAATCCATACAACAAAACAAAGTTGAGGGTTCAAGAAAAAACAAAATCCAATCAAAAATAAGTGAACTAAATACTCATAGACAAGCATTAAGTTTAAATAAAACATGGATCAAAAAGCTCAAAGGGGTTACAAATGATCACACGCTCACAAGGTGAATGACTATTTGGCTAGGTAGTTGTGCTCAAAATGAAACAAAATGCCTTGATCCTTTTCATGCATTCATATAATCAACACAAACAAAAGATTATGAATAATAAAATCCATAAAATCCAATTAAAACAAGTATGTGGGTACTCCGTGCATATATGAAAATAGAAGGCTTCCTCACAAAAAGGTTAGGAACTAAAGTGATTCACAACAAGAACTAGTATACAAAAGAATGAATGGCATAGAAGTTTGTAAAATGCCTAAGTATCATGAATATGCTAAAGTCAAGAAAGCGATAAACACATACCTTGCACGTGTACAAAACTTAACAATATCATTACCATACATCCGCAAGTTGAAACGATCAAACTTGGAACAAACACCTCGTTTCCTCAAGCTATTCAAATCAAGTTCATTGACAAACACAAAAACTATTAATATTAACAAACTGAAAAACCGGCAGAAAATTCATTAAACAAGTTGTAAAGTGAAGATTTGAGAATTTACAAAAAATCCGAGTACAACTTGTTTAATGAATGTTCACCACACTATCTAAGCTAAAATGAAAAGGTAATAACAAAACAAAAACGATAAAAAAATGTTTGTTTTACGTCGTAAGCTCAACGCCTTTACAATGCTTAGCTAGAAACTTCCTCTCTTCATGCCATGGTGATGTCTCACCGCGCAACCAAAAGCAAGCTCCCTAACCAAACACTTAAATAAACGTTAATCTACACGTATCAGTATAACAAGTGAAAATATACAATATATACGACATCTACGAAACTCAAAAACAAAGAAACTATCGCAATGCGATTCAATATCAAAACCAATCCCCGACAACGACGCCATTTTGTTGGTGTTGGATAAGCAAAAATATTTATTTTTGGAAGAATTCCCTCCGGAATTTATGTCGTGTCCACAGAGATCGGTTCGAGGGAAAGAATTTCGTTCGACAATCTCTCGCGTTAATGAGTTTGGATTAAAATGGTTTAAACATAGAAACAGAAAAGTAAATATCAACATAAAATGAATTCATTAATTAGAAAGAAAAGACTTATCAAACATGTATATATTCCACTCATCACAAACTTAAACCTATCGACCAGTTACACTCAACTTACAATACTCCTCAATATCACCCGGTATCGTTCACAGCACATGTCTATCTCTGGCACACTCAACCATGCTACCCTCATCGGCACTCTCGCACCCGACTCAAGACACGGAGGCATTAAGTTTCGACACCCTTACGGATTATTGGCCCTAACTCTATCTCTAGAGTTCAGAAACTAACTGATAATCATCCTTAATTAAAGTTTGTGAAGTTTATCTCTAACACGACCCAAACCCCGCGCATTTAAGCAAAAATCAAGAACAATCGCCAATAGAGATTTGTAAAGCAAATTAAATATAAAGCCATGGGTGACAAATGTACATAAAATCAAAGTACAAACATATACAAACCCAACAAAGAAGAAAGGCATGAAGAAAATCAGAAATGAACCAAACACTTCACGGATTGTCAGAGCCGATCGATGAGAAATCCATCTTGGATCATGCACATGCAAGCTTCCATGATGTTTTCTAAGCTAATCTACTGAAAAATGAAGTTTGATGGAGTTGGGATCATAAAACCCTAAAACCATACTCTAAAAATTGTGTTTTTGGCCCTTTAATGGTGTTTCTGTCCATTCAGTTTCGCCCGGCGGAGTTCTGGGGTGACCGGCGGAGAAAGGCGGCTTATTTTGTAAGTTTCATTTTTGTTCTGGAGCGACCGGCAATGCAATCTACCGCCCGGCGAAGTAGACAGCAAAAATCCAGCACTGTTTTATTCGTAACTTTTGAACTGTAACTCCGTTTTCTGCCCGGTTTGAAGCGCTGGAAAACTTACTCAATGCTCTATACAGCAATGGTAAGACATCCTTGATTGGATACCTGTAAAAATTAGAGAAAATCATTTAAACTCATTGATATTTACACGATAACGCAATATATACACTATAACGTAAAGTAAACATATTTACAAACAAAGCGGGGTTTATTCGAACGTTTGTAACAAAAAGTATCGATAAGTGCAACAAAACTTATATACAAAAATAGCTAGAATTTGCACTTATCAAACTCTCCCCAACTTACATAATTGTTTGACCTCAAACAAAAATCAAACAACTCAAAGAAACAGATTGAAAACCAAAGAATCACGAATCAACAGGTTTTGAAAATCGGACAAATGAATGGTTCAAATGAAAATGGTACACACAAAGTAAATACTTACCACTAAAATACGACGATAACATAGTCACGAAACAAATGCAAAATACAAAAATCACGCCAAACATCCTAAAACAACACAAGTTCAAATGTGAATCACACCTAGCAAAAATAATCATCAGTAGAAGAAAAACACAAAATGGGGTACTTTTCACTCACACAACAATCATGCAAACAATAGATTAAATTATGCGACCATCCAAAAATAATATTGAACATACAAAGGCAAGAATCACAAGGACTTTCAAGGTTGTAGCCTGGCCGGGTAAACAAACAAGGGGCAATTCCTAAAGCTAATCGAAACAAAAACTTGCCTAAACTTAAGGGAGTGATCAACTCACAAAAGTTCAAACACCAAATTCCAATCAACTTCTTATTTCATCCCAAGTGTTACACAAAACACAATACTTATTTAGCACAGTTATTTGAACTCTTTTTGTTTCCTTTTTCAAGGATTTTCTGTTTCTTTCTTTTTCTCTTTTTTCTTTTCTGTTTCATATTTTTCACTTTTTTCTTTTCTTTTTCATCCTCATAGAAAACAACCAATGAGTAGACAATCATTCTCTCCCCAACTTGAATTCAACCGCATCATCATGTGAATACTCCCTACTTTCTAAGGCAGGGAAAAAATCCATACAACAAAACAAAGTTGAGGGTTCAAGAAAAAACAAAATCCAATCAAAAATAAGTGAACTAAATACTCATAGACAAGCATTAAGTTTAAATAAAACATGGATCAAAAAGCTCAAAGGGGTTACAAATGATCACACGCTCACAAGGTGAATGACTATTTGGCTAGGTAGTTGTGCTCAAAATGAAACAAAATGCCTTGATCCTTTTCATGCATTCATATAATCAACACAAACAAAAGATTATGAATAATAAAATCTATAAAATCCAATTAAAACAAGTATGTGGGTACTCCGTGCATATATGAAAATAGAAGGCTTCCTCACAAAAAGGTTAGGAACTAAAGTGATTCACAACAAGAACTAGTATACAAAAGAATGAATGGCATAGAAGTTTGTAAAATGCCTAAGTATCATGAATATGCTAAAGTCAAGAAAGCGATAAACACATACCTTGGACGTGTACAAAACTTAACAATATCATTACCATACATCCGCAAGTTGAAACGATCAAACTTGGAACAAACACCTCGTTTCCTCAAGCTATTCAAATCAAGTTCATTGACAAACACAAAAACTATTAATATTAACAAACTGAAAAACCGGCAGAAAATTCATTAAACAAGTTGTAAAGTGAAGATTTGAGAATTTACAAAAAATCCGAGTACAACTTGTTTAATGAATGTTCACCACACTATCTAAGCTAAAATGAAAAGGTAATAACAAAACAAAAACGATAAAAAAATGTTTGTTTTACGTCGTAAGCTCAACGCCTTTACAATGCTTAGCTAGAAACTTCCTCTCTTCATGCCATGGTGATGTCTCACCGCGCAACCAAAATCAAGCTCCCTAACCAAACACTTAAATAAACGTTAATCTACACGTATCAGTATAACAAGTGAAAATATACAATATATACGACATCTACGAAACTCAAAAACAAAGAAACTATCGCAATGCGATTCAATATCAAAACCAATCCCCGACAACGACGCCATTTTGTTGGTGTTGGATAAGCAAAAATATTTATTTTTGGAAGAATTCCCTCAGGAATTTATGTCGTGTCCACAGAGATCGGTTCGAGGGAAAGAATTTCGTTCGACAATCTCTCGCGTTAATGAGTTTGGATTAAAATGGTTTAAACATAGAAACAGAAAAGTAAATATCAACATAAAATGAATTCATTAATTAGAAAGAAAAGACTTATCAAACATGTATATATTCCACTCATCACAAACTTAAACCTATCGACCAGTTACACTCAACTTACAATACTCCTCAATATCACCCGGTATCGTTCACAGCACATGTCTATCTCTGGCACACTCAACCATGCTACCCTCATCGGCACTCTCGCACCCGACTCAAGACACGGAGGCATTAAGTTTCGACACCCTTACGGATTATTGGCCCTAACTCTATCTCTAGAGTTCAGAAACTAACTGATAATCATCCTTAATTAAAGTTTGTGAAGTTTATCTCTAACACGACCCAAACCCCGCGCATTTAAGCAAAAATCAAGAACAATCGCCAATAGAGATTTGTAAAGCAAATTAAATATAAAGCCATGGGTGACAAATGTACATAAAATCAAAGTACAAACATATACAAACCCAACAAAGAAGAAAGGCATGAAGAAAATCAGAAATGAACCAAACACTTCACGGATTGTCAGAGCCGATCGATGAGAAATCCACCTTGGATCATGCACATGCAAGCTTCCATGATGTTTTCTAAGCTAATCTACTGAAAAATGAAGTTTGATGGAGTTGGGATCATAAAACCCTAAAACCATACTCTAAAAATTGTGTTTTTGGCCCTTTAATGGTGTTTCTGTCCGTTCAGTTTCGTCCGGCGGAGTTCTGGGGTGACCGGCGGAGAAAGGCGGCTTATTTTGTAAGTTGCATTTTTGTTCTGGAGCGACCGGCAATGCAATCTACCGCCCGGCGAAGTAGACAGCAAAAATCCAGCACTGTTTTATTCGTAACTTTTGAACTGTAACTCCGTTTTCCGCCCGGTTTGAAGCGCTGGAAAACTTACTCAATGCTCTATACAGCAATGGCAAGACATCCTTGATTGGATACCTGTAAAAATTAGAGAAAATCATTTAAACTCATTGATATTTACACGATAACGCAATATATACACTATAACGTAAAGTAAACATATTTACAAACAAAGCGGGGTTTATTCGAACGTTTGTAACAAAAAGTATCGATAAGTGCAACAAAACTTATATACAAAAATAGCTAGAATTTGCACTTATCAAACTCTCCCCAACTTACATAATTGTTTGACCTCAAACAAAAATCAAACAACTCAAAGAAACAGATTGAAAACCAAAGAATCACGAATCAACAGGTTTTGAAAATCGGACAAATGAATGGTTCAAATGAAAATGGTACACACAAAGTAAATACTTACCACTAAAATACGACGATAACATAGTCACGAAACAAATGCAAAATACAAAAATCACGCCAAACATCCTAAAACAACACAAGTTCAAATGTGAATCACACCTAGCAAAAATAATCATCAGTAGATGAAAAACACAAAATGGGGTACTTTTCACTCACACAACAATCATGCAAACAATAGATTAAATTATGCGACCATCCAAAAATCATTTTGAACATACAAAGGCAAGAATCACAAGGACTTTCAAGGTTGTAGCCTGGCCGGGTAAACAAACAAGGGGCAATTCCTAAAGCTAATCGAAACAAAAACTTGCCTAAACTTAAGGGAGTGATCAACTCACAAAAGTTCAAACACCAAATTCCAATCAACTTCTTATTTCATCCCAAGTGTTACACAAAACACAATACTTATTTAGCACAGTTATTTGAACTCTTTTTGTTTCCTTTTTCAAGGATTTTCTGTTTCTTTCTTTTTCTCTTTTTTCTTTTCTGTTTCATATTTTTCACTTTTTTCTTTTCTTTTTCATCCTCATAGAAAACAACCAATGAGTAGACAATCATTCTCTCCCCAACTTGAATTCAACCGCATCATCATGTGAATACTCCCTACTTTCTAAGGCAAGGAAAAAATCCATACAACAAAACAAAGTTGAGGGTTCAAGAAAAAACAAAATCCAATCAAAAATAAGTGAACTAAATACTCATAGACAAGCATTAAGTTTAAATAAAACATGGATCAAAAAGCTCAAAGGGGTTACAAATGATCACACGCTCACAAGGTGAATGACTATTTGGCTAGGTAGTTGTGCTCAAAATGAAACAAAATGCCTTGATCCTTTTCATGCATTCATATAATCAACACAAACAAAAGATTATGAATAATAAAATCCATAAAATCCAATTAAGACAAGTATGTGGGTACTCCGTGCATATATGAAAATAGAAGGCTTCCTCACAAAAAGGTTAGGAACTAAAGTGATTCACAACAAGAACTAGTATACAAAAGAATGAATGGCATAGAAGTTTGTAAAATGCCTAAGTATCATGAATATGCTAAAGTCAAGAAAGCGATAAACACATACCTTGGACGTGTACAAAACTTAACAATATCATTACCATACATCCGCAAGTTGAAACGATCAAACTTGGAACAAACACCTCGTTTCCTCAAGCTATTCAAATCAAGTTCATTGACAAACACAAAAACTATTAATATTAACAAACTGAAAAACCGGCAGAAAATTCATTAAACAAGTTGTAAAGTGAAGATTTGAGAATTTACAAAAAATCTGAGTACAACTTGTTTAATGAATGTTCACCACACTATCTAAGCTAAAATGAAAAGGTAATAACAAAACAAAAACGATAAAAAAATGTTTGTTTTACGTCGTAAGCTCAACGCCTTTACAATGCTTAGCTAGAAACTTCCTCTCTTCATGCCATGGTGATGTCTCACCGCGCAACCAAAATCAAGCTCCCTAACCAAACACTTAAATAAACGTTAATCTACACGTATCAGTATAACAAGTGAAAATATACAATATATACGACATCTACGAAACTCAAAAACAAAGAAACTATCGCAATGCGATTCAATATCAAAACCAATCCCCGACAACGACGCCATTTTGTTGGTGTTGGATAAGCAAAAATATTTATTTTTGGAAGAATTCCCTCCGGAATTTATGTCGTGTCCACAGAGATCGGTTCGAGGGAAAGAATTTCGTTCGACAATCTCTCGCGTTAATGAGTTTGGATTAAAATGGTTTAAACATAGAAACAGAAAAGTAAATATCAACATAAAATGAATTCATTAATTAGAAAGAAAAGACTTATCAAACATGTATATATTCCACTCATCACAAACTTAAACCTATCGACCAGTTACACTCAACTTACAATACTCCTCAATATCACCCGGTATCGTTCACAGCACATGTCTATCTCTGGCACACTCAACCATGCTACCCTCATCGGCACTCTCGCACCCGACTCAAGACACGGAGGCATTAAGTTTCGACACCCTTACGGATTATTGGCCCTAACTCTATCTCTAGAGTTCAGAAACTAACTGATAATCATCCTTAATTAAAGTTTGTGAAGTTTATCTCTAACACGACCCAAACCCCGCGCATTTAAGCAAAAATCAAGAACAATCGCCAATAGAGATTTGTAAAGCAAATTAAATATAAAGCCATGGGTGACAAATGTACATAAAATCAAAGTACAAACATATACAAACCCAACAAAGAAGAAAGGCATGAAGAAAATCAGAAATGAACCAAACACTTCACGGATTGTCAGAGCCGATCGATGAGAAATCCACCTTGGATAATGCACATGCAAGCTTCCATGATGTTTTCTAAGCTAATCTACTGAAAAATGAAGTTTGATGGAGTTGGGATCATAAAACCCTAAAACCATACTCTAAAAATTGTGTTTTTGGCCCTTTAATGGTGTTTCTGTCCGTTCAGTTTCGCCCGGCGGAGTTCTGGGGTGACCGGCGGAGAAAGGCGGCTTATTTTGTAAGTTGCATTTTTGTTCTGGAGCGACCGGCAATGCAATCTACCGCCCGGCGAAGTAGACAGCAAAAATCCAGCACTGTTTTATTCGTAACTTTTGAACTGTAACTCCGTTTTTCGCCCGGTTTGAAGCGCTGGAAAACTTACTCAATGCTCTATACAGCAATGGCAAGACATCCTTGATTGGATACCTGTAAAAATTAGAGAAAATCATTTAAACTCATTGATATTTACACGATAACGCAATATATACACTATAACGTAAAGTAAACATATTTACAAACAAAGCGGGGTTTATTCGAACGTTTGTAACAAAAAGTATCGATAAGTGCAACAAAACTTATATACAAAAATAGCTAGAATTTGCACTTATCAAACTCTCCCCAACTTACATAATTGTTTGACCTCAAACAAAAATCAAACAACTCAAAGAAACAGATTGAAAACCAAAGAATCACGAATCAACAGGTTTTGAAAATCGGACAAATGAATGGTTCAAATGAAAATGGTACACACAAAGTAAATACTTACCACTAAAATACGACGATAACATAGTCACGAAACAAATGCAAAATACAAAAATCACGCCAAACATCCTAAAACAACACAAGTTCAAATGTGAATCACACCTAGCAAAAATAATCATCAGTAGATGAAAAACACAAAATGGGGTACTTTTCACTCACACAACAATCATGCAAACAATAGATTAAATTATGCGACCATCCAAAAATCATATTGAACATACAAAGGCAAGAATCACAAGGACTTTCAAGGTTGTAGCCTGGCCGGGTAAACAAACAAGGGGCAATTCCTAAAGCTAATCGAAACAAAAACTTGCCTAAACTTAAGGGAGTGATCAACTCACAAAAGTTCAAACACCAAATTCCAATCAACTTCTTATTTCATCCCAAGTGTTACACAAAACACAATACTTATTTAGCACAGTTATTTGAACTCTTTTTGTTTCCTTTTTCAAGGATTTTCTGTTTCTTTCTTTTTCTCTTTTTTCTTTTCTGTTTCATATTTTTCACTTTTTTCTTTTCTTTTTCATCCTCATAGAAAACAACCAATGAGTAGACAATCATTCTCTCCCCAACTTGAATTCAACCGCATCATCATGTGAATACTCCCTACTTTCTAAGGCAAGGAAAAAATCCATACAACAAAACAAAGTTGAGGGTTCAAGAAAAAACAAAATCCAATCAAAAATAAGTGAACTAAATACTCATAGACAAGCATTAAGTTTAAATAAAACATGGATCAAAAAGCTCAAAGGGGTTACAAATGATCACACGCTCACAAGGTGAATGACTATTTGGCTAGGTAGTTGTGCTCAAAATGAAACAAAATGCCTTGATCCTTTTCATGCATTCATATAATCAACACAAACAAAAGATTATGAATAATAAAATCCATAAAATCCAATTAAGACAAGTATGTGGGTACTCCGTGCATATATGAAAATAGAAGGCTTCCTCACAAAAAGGTTAGGAACTAAAGTGATTCACAACAAGAACTAGTATACAAAAGAATGAATGGCATAGAAGTTTGTAAAATGCCTAAGTATCATGAATATGCTAAAGTCAAGAAAGCGATAAACACATACCTTGGACGTGTACAAAACTTAACAATATCATTACCATACATCCGCAAGTTGAAACGATCAAACTTGGAACAAACACCTCGTTTCCTCAAGCTATTCAAGTCAAGTTCATTGACAAACACAAAAACTATTAATATTAACAAACTGAAAAACCGGCAGAAAATTCATTAAACAAGTTGTAAAGTGAAGATTTGAGAATTTACAAAAAATCCGAGTACAACTTGTTTAATGAATGATTACCACACTATCTAAGCTAAAATGAAAAGGTAATAACAAAACAAAAACGATAAAAAATGTTTGTTTTACGTCGTAAGCTCAACGCCTTTACAATGCTTAGCTAGAAACTTCCTCTCTTCATGCCATGGTGATGTCTCACCGCGCAACCAAAAGCAAGCTCCCTAACCAAACACTTAAATAAACGTTAATCTACACGTATCAGTATAACAAGTGAAAATATACAATATATACGACATCTACGAAACTCAAAAACAAAGAAACTATCGCAATGCGATTCAATATCAAAACCAATCCCCGACAACGGCGCCATTTTGTTGGTGTTAGACAAGCAAAAATATTTATTTTTGGAAGAATTCCCTCCGAAATTTATGTCGTGTCCACAGAGATCGGTTCGAGGGAAAGAATGTCGTTCGACAATCTCTCGCGTTAATGAGTTTGGATTAAAATGGTTTAAACATAGAAACAGAAAAGTAAATATCAACATAAAATGAATTCATTAATTAGAAAGAAAAGACTTATCAAACATGTATATATTCCACTCATCACAAACTTAAACCTATCGACCAGTTACACTCAACTTACAATACTCCTCAATATCACCCGGTATCGTTCACAGCACATGTCTATCTCTGGCACACTCAACCATGCTACCCTCATCGGCACTCTCGCACCCGACTCAAAACACGGAGGCATTAAGTTTCGACACCCTTACGGATTATTGGCCCTAACTCTATCTCTAGAGTTCAGAAACTAACTGATAATCATCCTTAATTAAAGTTTGTGAAGTTTATCTCTAACACGACCCACACCCCGCGCATTTAAGCAAAAATCAAGAACAATCGCCAATAGAGATTTGTAAAGCAAATTAAATATAAAGCCATGGGTGACAAATGTACATAAAATCAAAGTACAAACATATACAAACCCAACAAAGAAGAAAGGCATGAAGAAAATCAGAAATGAACCAAACACTTCACGGATTGTCAGAGCCGATCGATGAGAAATCCACCTCGGATCATGCACATGCAAGCTTCCATGATGTTTTCTAAGCTAATCTACTGAAAAATGAAGTTTGATGGAGTTGGGATCATAAAACCCTAAAACCATACTCTAAAAATTGTGTTTTTGGCCCTTTAATGGTGTTTCTGTCCGTTCAGTTTCGCCCGGCGGAGTTCTGGGGTGCCCGGCGGAGAAAGGCGGATTATTTTGTAAGTTTCATTTTTGTTCTTGAGCGCCCGGCAATGCAATCTACCGCCCGGCGCAGTAGACAGCAAAAATCCAGCACTGTTTTATTCGTAACTTTTGAACTGTAACTCCGTTTTTCGCCCGGTTTGAAGCGCTGGAAAACTTACCCAATGCTCTATACAGCAATGGCAAGACATCCTTGATTGGATACCTGTAAAAATTAGAGAAAATCATTTAAACTCATTGATATTTACACGATAACGCAATATATACACTATAACGTAAAGTAAACATATTAACAAACAAAGCAGGGTTTATTCGAACGTTTGTAGCAAAAAGTATCGATAAGTGCTACAAAACTTATATACAAAAATAGCTAGAATTTGCACTTATCAAACTCTCCCCAACTTACATAATTGTTTGACCTCAAACAAAAATCAAACAACTCAAAGAAACAGATTGAAAACCAAAGAATCACGAATCAACAGGTTTTGAAAATCGGACAAATGAATGGTTCAAATGAAAATGGTACACACAAAGTAAATACTTACCACTAAAATACGACGATAACATAGTCACGAAACAAATGCAAAATACAAAAATCACGCCAAACATCCTAAAACAACACAAGTTCAAATGTGAATCACACCTAGCAAAAATAATCATCAGTAGATGAAAAACACAAAATGGGGTACTTTTCACTCACACAACAATCATGCAAACAATAGATTAAATTATGCGACCATCCAAAAATCATATTGAACATACAAAGGCAAGAATCACAAGGACTTTCAAGGTTGTAGCCTGGCCGAGTAAACAAACAAGGGGCAATTCCTAAAGCTAATCGAAACAAAAACTTGCCTAAACTTAAGGGAGTGATCAACTCACAAAAGTTCAAACACCAAATTCCAATCAACTTCTTATTTCATCCCAAGTGTTACACAAAACACAATACTTATTTAGCACAGTTATTTGAACTCTTTTTGTTTCCTTTTTCAAGGATTTTCTGTTTCTTTCTTTTTCTCTTTTTTCTTTTCTGTTTCATATTTTTCACTTTTTTCTTTTCTTTTTCATCCTCATAGAAAACAACCAATGAGTAGACAATCATTCTCTCCCCAACTTGAATTCAACCGCATCATCATGTGAATACTCCCTACTTTCTAAGGCAAGGAAAAAATCCATACAACAAAACATAGTTGAGGGTTCAAGAAAATACAAAATCCAATCAAAAATAAGTGAACTAAATACTCATAGACAAGCATTAAGTTTAAATAAAACATGGATCAAAAAGCTCAAAGGGGTTACAAATGATCACACGCTCACAAGGTGAATGACTATTTGGCTAGGTAGTTGTGCTCAAAATGAAACAAAATGCCTTGATCCTTTTCATGCATTCATATAATCAACACAAACAAAAGATTATGAATAATAAAATCCATAAAATCCAATTAAAACAAGTATGTGGGTACTCCGTGCATATATGAAAATAGAAGGCTTCCTCACAAAAAGGTTAGGAACTAAAGTGATTCACAACAAGAACTAGTATACAAAAGAATGAATGGCATAGAAGTTTGTAAAATGCCTAAGTATCATGAATATGCTAAAGTCAAGAAAGCGATAAACACATACCTTGGACGTGTACAAAACTTAACAATATCATTACCATACATCCGCAAGTTGAAACGATCAAACTTGGAACAAACACCTCGTTTCCTCAAGCTATTCAAATCAAGTTCATTGACAAACACAAAAACTATTAATATTAACAAACTGAAAAACCGGCAGAAAATTCATTAAACAAGTTGTAAAGTGAAGATTTGAGAATTTACAAAAAATCCGAGTACAACTTGTTTAATGAATGTTCACCACACTATCTAAGCTAAAATGAAAAGGTAATAACAAAACAAAAACGATAAAAAATGTTTGTTTTACGTCGTAAGCTCAACGCCTTTACAATGCTTAGCTAGAAACTTCCTCTCTTCATGCCATGGTGATGTCTCACCGCGCAACCAAAAGCAAGCTCCCTAACCAAACACTTAAATAAACGTTAATCTACACGTATCAGTATAACAAGTGAAAATATACAATATATACGACATCTACGAAACTCAAAAACAAAGAAACTATCGCAATGCGATTCAATATCAAAACCAATCCCCGACAACGGCGCCATTTTGTTGTTGTTGGACAAGCAAAAATATTTATTTTTGGAAGAATTCCCTCCGGAATTTATGTCGTGTCCACAGAGATCGGTTCGAGGGAAAGAATGTCGTTCGACAATCTCTCGCGTTAATGAATTTGGATTAAAATGGTTTAAACATAGAAACAGAAAAGTAAATATCAACATAAAATGAATTCATTAATTAGAAAGAAAAGACTTATCAAACATGTATATATTCCACTCATCACAAACTTAAACCTATCGACCAGTTACACTCAACTTACAATACTCCTCAATATCACCCGGTATCGTTCACAGCACATGTCTATCTCTGGCACACTCAACCATGCTACCCTCATCGGCACTCTCGCACCCGACTCAAGACACGGAGGCATTAAGTTTCGACACCCTTACGGATTATTGGCCCTAACTCTATCTCTAGAGTTCAGAAACTAACTGATAATCATCCTTAATTAAAGTTTGTGAAGTTTATCTCTAACACGACCCAAACCCCGCGCATTTAAGCAAAAATCAAGAACAATCGCCAATAGAGATTTGTAAAGCAAATTAAATATAAAGCCATGGGTGACAAATGTACATAAAATCAAAGTACAAACATATACAAACCCAACAAAGAAGAAAGGCATGAAGAAAATCAGAAATGAACCAAACACTTCACGGATTGTCAGAGCCGATCGATGAGAAATCCACCTCGGATCATGCACATGCAAGCTTCCATGATGTTTTCTAAGCTAATCTACTGAAAAATGAAGTTTGATGGAGTTGGGATCATAAAACCCTAAAACCATACTCTAAAAATTGTGTTTTTGGCCCTTTAATGGTGTTTCTGTCCGTTCAGTTTCGCCCGGCGGAGTTCTGGGGTGCCCGGCGGAGAAAGGCGGATTATTTTGTAAGTTTCATTTTTGTTCTTGAGCGCCCGGCAATGCAATCTACCGCCCGGCGCAGTAGACAGCAAAAATCCAGCACTGTTTTATTCGTAACTTTTGAACTGTAACTCCGTTTTTCGCCCGGTTTGAAGCGCTGGAAAACTTACCCAATGCTCTATACAGCAATGGCAAGACATCCTTGATTGGATACCTGTAAAAATTAGAGAAAATCATTTAAACTCATTGATATTTACACGATAACGCAATATATACACTATAACGTAAAGTAAACATATTTACAAACAAAGCGGGGTTTATTCGAACGTTTGTAGCAAAAAGTATCGATAAGTGCAACAAAACTTATATACAAAAATAGGTAGAATTTGCACTTATCAAACTCTCCCCAACTTACATAATTGTTTGACCTCAAACAAAAATCAAACAACTCAAAGAAACAGATTGAAAACCAAAGAATCACGAATCAACAGGTTTTGAAAATCGGACAAATGAATGGTTCAAATGAAAATGGTACACACAAAGTAAATACTTACCACTAAAATACGACGATAACATAGTCACGAAACAAATGCAAAATACAAAAATCACGCCAAACATCCTAAAACAACACAAGTTCAAATGTGAATCACACCTAGCAAAAATAATCATCAGTAGATGAAAAACACAAAATGGGGTACTTTTCACTCACACAACAATCATGCAAACAATAGATTAAATTATGCGACCATCCAAAAATCATATTGAACATACAAAGGCAAGAATCACAAGGACTTTCAAGGTTGTAGCCTGGCCGGGTAAACAAACAAGGGGCAATTCCTAAAGCTAATCGAAACAAAAACTTGCCTAAACTTAAGGGAGTGATCAACTCACAAAAGTTCAAACACCAAATTCCAATCAACTTCTTATTTCATCCCAAGTGTTACACAAAACACAATACTTATTTAGCACAGTTATTTGAACTCTTTTTGTTTCCTTTTTCAAGGATTTTCTGTTTCTTTCTTTTTCTCTTTTTTCTTTTCTGTTTCATATTTTTCACTTTTTTCTTTTCTTTTTCATCCTCATAGAAAACAACCAATGAGTAGACAATCATTCTCTCCCCAACTTGAATTCAACCGCATCATCATGTGAATACTCCCTACTTTCTAAGGCAAGGAAAAAATCCATACAACAAAACAAAGTTGAGGGTTCAAGAAAAAACAAAATCCAATCAAAAATAAGTGAACTAAATACTCATAGACAAGCATTAAGTTTAAATAAAACATGGATCAAAAAGCTCAAAGGGGTTACAAATGATCACACGCTCACAAGGTGAATGACTATTTGGCTAGGTAGTTGTGCTCAAAATGAAACAAAATGCCTTGATCCTTTTCATGCATTCATATAATCAACACAAACAAAAGATTATGAATAATAAAATCCATAAAATCCAATTAAAACAAGTATGTGGGTACTCCGTGCATATATGAAAATAGAAGGCTTCCTCACAAAAAGGTTAGGAACTAAATTGATTCACAACAAGAACTAGTATACAAAAGAATGAATGGCATAGAAGTTTGTAAAATGCCTAAGTATCATGAATATGCTAAAGTCAAGAAAGCGATAAACACATACCTTGGACGTGTACAAAACTTAACAATATCATTACCATACATCCGCAAGTTGAAACGATCAAACTTGGAACAAACACCTCGTTTCCCCAAGCTATTCAAATCAAGTTCATTGACAAACACAAAAACTATTAATATTAACAAACTGAAAAACCGGCAGAAAATTCATTAAACAAGTTGTAAAGTGAAGATTTGAGAATTTACAAAAAATCCGAGTACAACTTGTTTAATGAATGTTCACCACACTATCTAAGCTAAAATGAAAAGGTAATAACAAAACAAAAACGATAAAAAATGTTTGTTTTACGTCGTAAGCTCAACGCCTTTACAATGCTTAGCTAGAAACTTCCTCTCTTCATGCCATGGTGATGTCTCACCGCGCAACCAAAAGCAAGCTCCCTAACCAAACACTTAAATAAACGTTAATCTACACGTATCAGTATAACAAGTGAAAATATACAATATATACGACATCTACGAAACTCAAAAACAAAGAAACTATCGCAATGCGATTCAATATCAAAACCAATCCCCGACAACGGCGCCATTTTGTTGGTGTTGGACAAGCAAAAATATTTATTTTTGGAAGAATTCCCTCCGGAATTTATGTCGTGTCCACAGAGATCGGTTCGAGGGAAAGAATGTCGTTCGACAATCTCTCGCGTTAATGAGTTTGGATTAAAATGGTTTAAACATAGAAACAGAAAAGTAAATATCAACATAAAATGAATTCATTAATTAGAAAGAAAAGACTTATCAAACATGTATATATTCCACTCATCACAAACTTAAACCTATCGACTAGTTACACTCAACTTACAATACTCCTCAATATCACCCGGTATCGTTCACAGCACATGTCTATCTCTGGCACACTCAACCATGCTACCCTCATCGGCACTCTCGCACCCGACTCAAGACACGGAGGCATTAAGTTTCGACACCCTTACGGATTATTGGCCCTAACTCTATCTCTAGAGTTCAGAAACTAACTGATAATCATCCTTAATTAAAGTTTGTGAAGTTTATCTCTAACACGACCCAAACCCCGCGCATATAAGCAAAAATCAAGAACAATCGCCAATAGAGATTTGTAAAGCAAATTAAATATAAAGCCATGGGTGACAAATGTACATAAAATCAAAGTACAAACATATACAAACCCAACAAAGAAGAAAGGCATGAAGAAAATCAGAAATGAACCAAACACTTCACGGATTGTCAGAGCCGATCGATGAGAAATCCACCTCGGATCATGCACATGCAAGCTTCCATGATGTTTTCTAAGCTAATCTACTGAAAAATGTAGTTTGATGGAGTTGGGATCATAAAACCCTAAAACCATACTCTAAAAATTGTGTTTTTGGCCCTTTAATGGTGTTTCTGTCCGTTCAGTTTCGCCCGGCGGAGTTCTGGGGTGCCCGGCGGAGAAAGGCGGATTATTTTGTAAGTTGCATTTTTGTTCTGGAGCGCCCGGCAATGCAATCTACCGCCCGACGCAGTAGACAGCAAAAATCCAGCACTGTTTTATTCGTAACTTTTGAACTGTAACTCCGTTTTTCGCACGGTTTGAATCGCTGGAAAACTTACCCAATGCTCTATACAGCAATGGCAAGACATCCTTGATTGGATACCTGTAGAAATTAGAGAAAATAATTTAAACTCATTGATATTTACACGATAATGCAATATATACACTATAACGTAAAGTAAACATATTTACAAACAAAGCGGGGTTTATTCGAACGTTTGTAGCAAAAAGTATCGATAAGTGCAACAAAACTTATATACAAAAATAGCTAGAATTTGCACTTATCAAACTCTCCCCAACTTACATAATTGTTTGACCTCAAACAAAAATCAAACAACTCAAAGAAACAGATTGAAAACCAAAGAATCACGAATCAACTGGTTTTGAAAATCGGACAAATGAATGGTTCAAATGAAAATGGTACACACAAAGTAAATACTTACCACTAAACTACGACGATAACATAGTCACGAAACAAATGCAAAATACAAAAATCATGCCAAACATCCTAAAACAAAACAAGTTCAAATGTGAATCACACCAAGCAAAAATAATCATCAGTAGATGAAAAACACAAAATGGGGTACTTTTCACTCACACAACAATCATGCAAACAATAGATTAAAATATGCGACCATCCAAAAATCATATTGAATATACAAAGGCAAGAATCACAAAGACTTTCAAGGTTGTAGCCTGGCCGGGTAAACAAACAAGGGGCAATTCCTAAAGTTAATCGAAACAAAAACTTGCCTAAACTTAAGGGAGTGATCAACTCACAAAAGTTCAAACACCAAATTCCAATCAACTTCTTATTTTATCCCAAGTGTTACACAAAACACAATACTTATTTAGCACAGTTATTTGAACTCTTTTTGTTTCCTTTTTCAAGGATTTTCTGTTTCTTTCTTTTTCTCTTTTTTCTTTTCTGTTTCATATTTTTCACTTTTTTCTTTTCTTTTTCATCCTCATAGAAAACAACCAATGAGTAGACAATCATTCTCTCCCCAACTTGAATTCAACCGCATCATCATGTGAATACTCCCTACTTTCTAAGGCAAGGAAAAAATCCATACAACAAAACAAAGTTGAGGGTTCAAGAAAAAACAAAATCAAATCAAAAATAAGTGAACTAAATACTCATAGACAAGCATTAAGTTTAAATAAAACATGGATCAAAAAGCTCAAAGGGGTTACAAATGATCACACGCTCACAAGGTGAATGACTATTTGGCTAGGTAGTTGTGCTCAAAATGAAACAAAATGCCTTGATCCTTTTCATGCATTCATATAATCAACACAAACAAAAGATTATGAATAATAAAATCCATAAAATCCAATTAAAACAAGTATGTGGGTACTCCGTGCATATATGAAAATAGAAGGCTTCCTCACAAAAAGGTTAGGAACTAAAGTGATTCACAACAAGAACTAGTATACAAAAGAATGAATGGCATAGAAGTTTGTAAAATGCCTAAGTATCATGAATATGCTAAAGTCAAGAAAGCGATAAACACATACCTTGGACGTGTACAAAACTTAACAATATCATTACCATACATCCGCAAGTTGAAACGATCAAACTTGGAACAAACACCTCGTTTCCTCAAGCTATTCAAATCAAGTTCATTGACAAACACAAAAACTATTAATATTAACAAACTGAAAAACCGGCAGAAAATTCATTAAACAAGTTGTAAAGTGAAGATTTGAGAATTTACAAAAAATCCGAGTACAACTTGTTTAATGAATGTTCACCACACTACCTAAGCTAAAATGAAAAAGTAATAACAAAACAAAAACGATAAAAAATGTTTGTTTTACATCGTAAGCTCAACGCCTTTACAATGCTTAGCTAGAAACTTCCTCTCTTCATGCCATGGTGATGTCTCACCGCACAACCAAAAGCAAGCTCCCTAACCAAACACTTAAATAAACGTTAATCTACACGTATCAGTATAACAAGTGAAAATATACAATACATACGACATCTTCGAAACTCAAAATCAAAGAAACTATCGCAATGCGATTCAATATCAAAACCAATCCCCGACAACGGCGCCATTTTGTTGGTGTTGGGCAAGAAAAAATATTTATTTTTGGAAGAATTCCCTCAGGAATTTATGTCGTGTCCACAGAGATCGGTTCGAGGGAAAGAATTTCGTTAGACAATATCTCGCGTAAATGAGTTTGGATTAAAATAGTTTAAATATAGAAACATAAAAGTAAATATCAACATAAAAAGAATTCATTAATCAGAGAGAAAAAACTTATCAAACATGTATATATTCCACTCATCACAAACATAAACCTATCGACCAGTTACAGTCAACTTCCAATACTCGTCAATATCACCCGGTATCGTTCACAGCACATGTCCATCTCTGGCACACTCAACCATGCTACTCTCATCGGCACTCTCGCACCCGACTCAAGACATGGAGGCATTAAGTTTCGACACCCTTACGGATTATTGGCCCTAACTCTATCTCTAGAGTTCAGAAACTAACTGATAATCATCCTTAATCAAAGTTTGTGAAGTTTATCTCTAACACGACCCAAACCCTACGCATTTAAGCAAAAATCAAGAACAATCGCCAATAGAGATTTGTAAAGCAAATTAAATATAAAGCCATGGGCGACAAATGTACATAAGATCAAAGTACAAACATATACAAACCCAACAAAGAAGAAAGACATGAAGAAAATCAGAAATGAACCAAACACTTCACGGATTGTCAGAGCCGATCGATGAGAAATCCACCTCGGATCATCCACATGCAAGCTTCCATGATGTTTTCTAAGCTAATCTACTGAAAAATGAAGTTTGATGGAGATGGGATCATAAAACCCCAAAACCATACTCTAAAAATTGTGTTTTTGGCCCTTTAATGGTGTTTCTGTCCGTTCAGTTTCGCCCGGCGAAGTTCTGGGTTGCCCGGCGGCGAAAGGCGGCTTATTTTGTAAGTTCCATTATTTATCTGGAGCGCCCGACAATGCAATCTACCGCCCAGTGCAGTAGACAGCAAAAATCCAGCACTGTTTTATTCGTAACTTTTGAACTGTAACTCCATTTTTCGCTCGGTTTGAAGCGCTGGAAAATTTATTCAACGCTCTATACAGCAATGGCAAGACATCCTTGATTGGATATCTGTAAAAATTAGAGAAAATCAATTAAACTCATTGATATTTACACGATAACGCAATATATACACTATAACGTAAAGTAAACATATTTACAAACAAAGCGGGGTTTATTCGAACGTTTGTAACAAAAAGTATCGATAAGTGCAACAAAACTTATATACAAAAATAGCTAGAATTTGCACTTATCAAACTCTCCCCAACTTACATAATTGTTTGACCTCAAACAAAAATCAAACAACTCAAAGAAACAGATTGAAAACCAAAGAATCACGAATCAACAGGTTTTGAAAATCAGACAAATGAATGGTTCAAATGAAAATGGTACACACAAAGTAAATACTTACCACTAAACTACGACGATAACATAGTCACGAAACAAATGCAAAATACAAAAATCATGCCAAACATCCTAAAACAAAACAAGTTCAAATGTGAATCACACCAAGCAAAAATAATCATCAGTAGATGAAAAACACAAAATGGGGTACTTTTCACTCACACAACAATCATGCAAACAATAGATTAAAATATGCGACCATCCAAAAATCATATTGAACATACAAAGGCAAGAATCACGTGGACTTTCAAGGTTGTAGCCTGGCCGGGTAAACAAACAAGGGGCAATTCCTAAAGCTAATCGAAACAAAAACTTGCCTAAACTTAAGGGAGTGATCAACTCACAAAAGTTCAAACACCAAATTCCAATCAACTTCTTATTTCGTCCCAAGTGTTACACAAAACACAATACTTATTTAGCACAGTTATTTGAACTCTTTTTGTTTCCTTTTTCAAGGATTTTCTGTTTCTTTCTTTTTCTCTTTTTTCTTTTCTGTTTCATATTTTTCACTTTTTTCTTTTCTTTTTCATCCTCATAGAAAACAACCAATGAGTAGACAATCATTCTCTCCCCAACTTGAATTCAACCGCATCATCATGTGAATACTCCCTACTTTCTAAGGCAAGGAAAAAATCCATACAACAAAACAAAGTTGAGGGTTCAAGAAAAAACAAAATCCAATCAAAAATAAGTGAACTAAATACTCATAGACAAGCATTAAGTTTAAATAAAACATGGATCAAAAAGCTCAAAGGGGTTACAAATGATCACACGCTCACAAGGTGAATGACTATTTGGCTAGGTAGTTGTGCTCAAAATGAAACAAAATGCCTTGATCCTTTTCATGCATTCATATAATCAACACAAACAAAAGATTATGAATAATAAAATCCATAAAATCCAATTAAAACAAGTATGTTGGTACTCCGTGCATATATGAAAATAGAAGGCTTCCTCACAAAAAGGTTAGGAACTAAAGTGATTCACAACAAGAACTAGTATACAAAAGAATGAATGGCATAGAAGTTTGTAAAATGCCTAAGTATCATGAATATGCTAAAGTCAAGAAAGCGATAAACACATACCTTGGACGTGTACAAAACTTAACAATATCATTACCATACATCCGCAAGTTGAAACGATCAAACTTGGAACAAACACCTCGTTTCCTCAAGCTATTCAAATCAAGTTCATTGACAAACTCAAAAACTATTAATATTAACAAACTGAAAAACCGGCAGAAAATTCATTAAACAAGTTGTAAAGTGAAGATTTGAGAATTTACAAAAAATCCGAGTACAACTTGTTTAATGAATGTTCACCACACTACCTAAGCTAAAATGAAAAAGTAATAACAAAACAAAAACGATAAAAAATGTTTGTTTTACATCGTAAGCTCAACGCCTTTACAATGCTTAGCTAGAAACTTCCTCTCTTCATGCCATAGTGATGTCTCACCGCACAACCAAAAGCAAGCTCCCTAACCAAACACTTAAATAAACGTTAATCTACACGTATCAGTATAACAAGTGAAAATATACAATATATACGACATCTTCGAAACTCAAAATCAAAGAAACTATCGCAATGCGATTCAATATCAAAACCAATCCCCGACAACGGCGCCATTTTGTTGGTGTTGGGCAAGAAAAAATATTTATTTTTGGAAGAATTCCCTCAGGAATTTATGTCGTGTCCACAGAGATCGGTTCGAGGGAAAGAATTTCGTTCGACAATATCTCGCGTAAATGAGTTTGGATTAAAATAGTTTAAATATAGAAACAGAAAAGTAAATATCAACATAAAAAGAATCCATTAATCAGAGAGAAAAAACTTATCAAACATGTATATATTCCAATCATCACAAACATAAACCTATCGACCAGTTACAGTCAACTTCCAATACTCGTCAATATCACCCGGTATCGTTCACAGCACATGTCCATCTCTGGCACACTCAACCATGCTACTCTCATCGGCACTCTCGCACCCGACTCAAGACACGGAGGCATTAAGTTTCGACACCCTTACGGATTATTGGCCTTAACTCTATCTCTAGAGTTCAGAAACTAACTGATAATCATCCTTAATCAAAGTTTGTGAAGTTTATCTCTAACACGACCCAAACCCTGCGCATTTAAGCAAAAATCAAGAACAATCGCCAATAGAGATTTGTAAAGCAAATTAAATATAAAGCCATGGGCGACAAATGTACATAAGATCAAAGTACAAACATATACAAACCCAACAAAGAAGAAAGACATGAAGAAAATCAGAAATGAACCAAACACTTCACGGATTGTCAGAGCCGATCGATGAGAAATCCACCTCGGATCATCCACATGCAAGCTTCCATGATGTTTTCTAAGCTAATCTACTGAAAAATGAAGTTTGATGGAGATGGGATCATAAAACCCCAAAACCATACTCTAAAAATTGTGTTTTTGGCCCTTTAATGGTGTTTCTGTCCGTTCAGTTTCGCCCGGCGAAGTTCTGGGGTGCCCGGCGGCGAAAGGCGGCTTATTTTGTAAGTTCCATTATTTATCTGGAGCGCCCGACAATGCAATCTACCGCCCAGTGCAGTAGACAGCAAAAATCCAGCACTGTTTTATTCGTAACTTTTGAACTGTAACTCCATTTTTCGCTCGGTTTGAAGCGCTGGAAAATTTATTCAACGCTCTATACAGCAATGGCAAGACATCCTTGATTGGATATCTGTAAAAATTAGAGAAAATCAATTAAACTCATTGATATTTACACGATAACGCAATATATACACTATAACGTAAAGTAAACATATTTACAAACAAAGCGGGGTTTATTCGAACGTTTGTAACAAAAAGTATCGATAAGTGCAACAAAACTTATATACAAAAATAGCTAGAATTTGCACTTATCAAACTCTCCCCAACTTACATAATTGTTTGACCTCAAACAAAAATCAAACAACTCAAAGAAACAGATTGAAAACCAAAGAATCACGAATCAGCAGGTTTTGAAAATCGGACAAATGAATGGTTCAAATGAAAATGGTACACACAAAGTAAATACTTACCACTAAACTATGACGATAACATAGTCACGAAACAAATGCAAAATACAAAAATCATGCCAAACATCCTAAAACAAAACAAGTTCAAATGTGAATCACACCAAGCAAAAATAATCATCAGTAGATGAAAAACACAAAATGGGGTACTTTTCACTCACACAACAATCATGCAAACAATAGATTAAAATATGCGACCATCCAAAAATCATATTGAACATACAAAGGCAAGAATCACGAGGACTTTCAAGGTTGTAGCCTGGCCGGGTAAACAAACAAGGGGCAATTCCTAAAGCTAATCGAAACAAAAACTTGCTTAAACTCAAGGGAGTGATCAACTCACAAAAGTTCAAACACCAAATTCCAATCAACTTCTTATTTCATCTCAAGTGTTACACAAAACACAATACTTATTTAGCACAGTTATTTGAACTCTTTTTGTTTCCTTTTTCAAGGATTTTCTGTTTCTTTCTTTTTCTCTTTTTTCTTTTCTGTTTCATATTTTTCACTTTTTTCTTTTCTTTTTCATCCTCATAGAAAACAACCAATGAGTAGACAATCATTCTCTCCCCAACTTGAATTCAACCGCATCATCATGTGGATACTCCCTACTTTCTAAGGCAAGGAAAAAATCCATACAACAAAACAAAGTTGAGGGTTCAAGAAAAAACAAAATCCAATAAAAAATAAGTGAACTAAATACTCATAGACAAGCATTAAGTTTAAATAAAACATGGATCAAAAAGCTCAAAGGGGTTACAAATGATCACACGCTCACAAGGTGAATGACTATTTGGCTAGGTAGTTGTGCTCAAAATGAAACAAAATGCCTTGATCCTTTTCATGCATTCATATAATCAACACAAACAAAAGATTATGAATAATAAAATCCATAAAATCCAATTAAAACAAGTATGTGGGTACTCCGTGCATATATGAAAATAGAAGGCTTCCTCACAAAAAGGTTAGGAACTAAAGTGATTCACAACAAGAACTAGTATACAAAAGAATGAATGGCATAGAAGTTTGTAAAATGCCTAAGTATCATGAATATGCTAAAGTCAAGAAAGCGATAAACACATACCTTGGACGTGTACAAAACTTAACAATATCATTACCATACATCCGCAAGTTGAAACGATCAAACGTGGAACAAACACCTCATTTCCTCAAGCTATTCAAATCAAGTTCATTGACAAACACAAAAACTATTAATATTAACAAACTGAAAAACCGGCAGAAAATTCATTAAACAAGTTGTAAAGTGAAGATTTGAGAATTTACAAATAATCCGAGTACAACTTGTTTAATGAATGTTCACCACACTACCTAAGCTAAAATGAAAAAGTAATAACAAAACAAAAACGATAAAAAATGTTTGTTTTACGTCGTAAGCTCAACGCCTTTACAATGCTTAGCTAGAAACTTCCTCTCTTCATGCCATGGTGATGTCTCACAGCACAACCAAAAGCAAGCTCCCTAACCAAACACTTAAATAAACGTTAATCTACACGTATCAGTATAACAAGTGAAAATATACAATACATACGACATCTTCGAAACTCAAAATCAAAGAAACTATCGTAATGCGATTCAATATCAAAACCAATCCCCGACAACGGCGCCATTTTGTTGGTGTTGGGCAAGAAAAAATATTTATTTTTGGAAGAATTCCCTCAGGAATTTATGTCGTGTCCACAGAGATCGGTTCGAGGGAAAGAATTTCGTTAGACAATATCTCGCGTAAATGAGTTTGGATTAAAATAGTTTAAATATAGAAACATAAAAGTAAATATCAACATAAAAAGAATTCATTAATCAGAGAGAAAAAACTTATCAAACATGTATATATTCCACTCATCACAAACATAAACCTATCGACCAGTTACAGTCAACTTCCAAAGCTCATCAATATCACCCGGTATCGTTCACAGCACATGTCCATCTCTGGCACACTCAACCATGCTACTCTCATCGGCACTCTCGCACCCGACTCAAGACACGGAGGCATTAAGTTTCGACACCCTTACGGATTATTGGCCTTAACTCTATCTCTAGAGTTCAGAAACTAACTGATAATCATCCTTAATCAAAGTTTGTGAAGTTTATCTCTAACACGACCCAAACCCTGCGCATTTAAGCAAAAATCAAGAACAATCGCCAATAGAGATTTGTAAAGCAAATTAAATATAAAGCCATGGGCGACAAATGTACATAAGATCAAAGTACAAACATATACAAACCCAACAAAGAAGAAAGACATGAAGAAAATCAGAAATGAACCAAACACTTCACGGATTGTCAGAGCCGATCGATGAGAAATCCACCTCGGATCATCCACATGCAAGCTTCCATGATGTTTTCTAAGCTAATCTACTGAAAAATGAAGTTTGATGGAGATGGGATCATAAAACCCCAAAACCATACTCTAAAAATTGTGTTTTTGGCCCTTTAATGGTGTTTCTGTCCGTTCAGTTTCGCCCGGCGAAGTTCTGGGGTGCCCGGCGGCGAAAGGCGGCTTATTTTGTAAGTTCCATTATTTATCTGGAGCGCCCGGCAATGCAATCTACCGCCCAGTGCAGTAGACAGCAAAAATCCAGCACTGTTTTATTCGTAACTTTTGAACTGTAACTCCATTTTTCGCTCGGTTTGAAGCGCTGGAAAATTTATTCAACGCTCTATACAGAAATGGCAAGACATCCTTGATTGGATATCTGTAAAAATTAGAGAAAATCAATTAAACTCATTGATATTTACACGATAACGCAATATATACACTATAACGTAAAGTAAACATATTTACAAACAAAGCGGGGTTTATTCGAACGTTTGTAACAAAAAGTATCGATAAGTGCAACAAAACTTATATACAAAAATAGCTAGAATTTGCACTTATCAAACTCTCCCCAACTTACATAATTGTTTGACCTCAAACAAAAATCAAACAACTCAAAGAAACAGATTGAAAACCAAAGAATCACGAATCAACAGGTTTTGAAAATCGGACAAATGAATGGTTCAAATGAAAATGGTACACACAAAGTAAATACTTACCACTAAACTATGACGATAACATAGTCACGAAACAAATGCAAAATACAAAAATCATGCCAAACATCCTAAAACAAAACAAGTTCAAATGTGAATCACACCAAGCAAAAATAATCATCAGTAGATGAAAAACACAAAATGGGGTACTTTTCACTCACACAACAATCATGCAAACAATAGATTAAAATATGCGACCATCCAAAAATCATATTGAACATACAAAGGCAAGAATCACGAGGACTTTCAAGGTTGTAGCCTGGCCGGGTAAACAAACAAGGGGCAATTCCTAAAGCTAATCGAAACAAAAACTTGCTTAAACTTAAGGGAGTGATCAACTCACAAAAGTTCAAACACCAAATTCCAATCAACTTCTTATTTCATCCCAAGTGTTACACAAAACACAATACTTATTTAGCACAGTTATTTGAACTCTTTTTGTTTCCTTTTTCAAGGATTTTCTGTTTCTTTCTTTTTCTCTTTTTTCTTTTCTGTTTCATATTTTTCACTTTTTTCTTTTCTTTTTCATCCTCATAGAAAACAACCAATGAGTAGACAATCATTCTCTCCCCAACTTGAATTCAACCGCATCATCATGTGGATACTCCCTACTTTCTAAGGCAAGGAAAAAATCCATACAACAAAACAAAGTTGAGGGTTCAAGAAAAAACAAAATCCAATCAAAAATAAGTGAACTAAATACTCATAGACAAGCATTAAGTTTAAATAAAACATGGATCAAAAAGCTCAAAGGGGTTACAAATGATCACACGCTCACAAGGTGAATGACTATTTGGCTAGGTAGTTGTGCTCAAAATGAAACAAAATGCCTTGATCCTTTTCATGCATTCATATAATCAACACAAACAAAAGATTATGAATAATAAAATCCACAAAATCCAATTAAAACAAGTATGTGGGTACTCCGTGCATATATGAAAATAGAAGGCTTCCTCACAAAAAGGTTAGGAACTAAAGTGATTCACAACAATAACTAGTATACAAAAGAATGAATGGCATAGAAGTTTGTAAAATGCCTAAGTATCATGAATATGCTAAAGTCAAGAAAGCGATAAACACATAACTTGGACGTGTACAAAACTTAACAATATCATTACCATACATCCGCAAGTTGAAACGATCAAACTTGGAACAAACACCTCGTTTCCTCAAGCTATTCAAATCAAGTTCATTGACAAGCACAAAAACTATTAATATTAACAAACTGAGAAACCGGCAGAAAATTCATTAAACAAGTTGTAAAGTGAAGATTTGAGAATTTACAAATAATCCGAATACAACTTGTTTAATGAATGTTCACCACACTACCTAAGCTAAAATGAAAAAGTAATAACAAAACAAAAACGATAAAAAATGTTTGTTTTACGTCGTAAGCTCAACGCCTTTACAATGCTTAGCTAGAAACTTCCTCTCTTCATGCCATGGTGATGTCTCACCGCACAACCAAAAGCAAGCTCCCTAACCAAACACTTAAATAAACGTTAATCTACACGTATCAGTATAACAAGTGAAAATATACAATACATACGACATCTTCGAAACTCAAAATCAAAGAAACTATCGCAATGCGATTCAATATCAAAACCAATCCCCGACAACGGCGCCATTTTGTTGGTGTTGGGCAAGAAAAAATATTTATTTTTGGAAGAATTCCCTCAGGAATTTATGTCGTGTCCACAGAGATGGTTCGAGGGAAAGAATTTCGTTCGACAATCTCTCGCGTAAATGAGTTTGGATTAAAATAGTTTAAATATAGAAACAGAAAAGTAAATATCAACATAAAAAGAATTCATTAATCAGAGAGAAAAAACTTATCAAACATGTATATATTCCACTCATCACAAACATAAACCTATCGACCAGTTACAGTCAACTTCCAATACTCGTCAATATCACCCGGTATCGTTCACAGCACATGTCCATCTCTAGCACACTCAACCATGCTACTCTCATCGGCACTCTCGCACCCGACTCAAGACACGGAGGCATTAAGTTTTGACACCCTTACGGATTATTGGCCCTAACTCTATCTCTAGAGTTCAGAAACTAACTGATAATCATCCTTAATCAAAGTTTGTGAAGTTTATCTCTAACACGACCCAAACCCTGCGCATTTAAGCAAAAATCAAGAACAATCGCCAACAGAGATTTGTAAAGCAAATTAAATATAAAGCCATGGGCGACAAATGTACATAAGATCAAAGTACAAACATATATAAACCCAACAAAGAAGAAAGACATGAAGAAAATCAGAAATGAACCAAACACTTCACGGATTGTCAGAGCCGATCGATGAGAAATCCACCTCGGATCATCCACATGCAAGCTTCCATGATGTTTTCTAAGCTAATCTACTGAAAAATGAAGTTTGATGGAGATGGGATCATAAAACCCCAAAACCATACTCTAAAAATTGTGTTTTTGGCCCTTTAATGGTGTTTCTGTCCGTTCAGTTTCGCCCGGCGAAGTTCTGGGGTGCCCGGCGGCGAAAGGCGGCTTATTTTGTAAGTTCCATTATTTATCTGGAGCGCCCGGCAATGCAATCTACCGCCCAGTGCAGTAGACAGCAAAAATCCAGCACTGTTTTATCCGTAACTTTTTAACTGTAACTCCATTTTTCGCTCGGTTTGAAGCGCTGGAAAATTTGTTCAACGCTCTATACAGCAATGGCAAGACATCCTTGATTGGATATCTGTAAAAATTAGAGAAAATCAATTAAACTCATTGATATTTACACGATAACGCAATATATACACTATAACGTAAAGTAAACATATTTACAAACAAAGCGGGGTTTATTCGAACGTGTGTAACAAAAAGTATTGATAAGTGCAACAAAACTTATATACAAAAATAGCTAGAATTTGCACTTATCAAACTCTCCCCAACTTACATAATTGTTTGACCTCAAACAAAAATCAAAAAACTCAAAGAAACAGATTGAAAACCAAAGAATCACGAATCAACAGGTTTTGAAAATCGGACAAATGAATGGTTCAAATGAAAATGGTACACACAAAGTAAATACTTACCACTAAACTACGACGATAACATAGTCACGAAACAAATGCAAAATACAAAAATCATGCCAAACATCCTAAAACAAAACAAGTTCAAATGTGAATCACACCAAGCAAAAATAATCATCAGTAGATGAAAAACACAAAATGGGGTACTTTTCACTCACACAACAATCATGCAAACAATAGATTAAAATATGCGACCATCCAAAAATCATATTGAACATACAAAGGCAAGAATCACGAGGACTTTCAAGGTTGTAGCCTGGCCGGGTAAACAAACAAGGGGCAATTCCTAAAGCTAATCGAAACAAAAACTTGCCTAAACTTAAGGGAGTGATCAACTCACAAAAGTTCAAACACCAAATTCCAATCAACTTCTTATTTCATCCCAAGTGTTACACAAAACACAATACTTATTTAGCACAGTTATTTGAACTCTTTTTGTTTCCTTTTTCAAGGATTTTCTGTTTCTTTCTTTTTCTCTTTTTTCTTTTCTGTTTCATATTTTTCACTTTTTTCTTTTCTTTTTCATCCTCATAGAAAACAACCAATGAGTAGACAATCATTCTTTCCCCAACTTGAATTCAACCGCATCATCATGTGGATACTCCCTACTTTCTAAGGCAAGGAAAAAATCCATACAACAAAACAAAGTTGAGGGTTCAAGAAAAAACAAAATCCAATCAAAAACAAGTGAACTAAATACTCATAGACAAGCATTAAGTTTAAATAAAACATGGATCAAAAAGCTCAAAGGGGTTACAAATGATCACACGCTCACAAGGTGAATGACTATTTGGCTAGGTAGTTGTGCTCAAAATGAAACAAAATGCCTTGATCCTTTTCATGCATTCATATAATCAACACAAACAAAAGATTATGAATAATAAAATCCATAAAATCCAATTAAAACAAGTATGTGGGTACTCCGTGCATATATGAAAATAGAAGGCTTCCTCACAAAAAGGTTAGGAACTAAAGTGATTCACAACAAGAACTAGTATACAAAAGAATGAATGGCATAGAAGTTTGTAAAATGCCTAAGTATCATGAATTTGCTAAAGTCAAGAAAGCGATAAACACATACCTTGGACGTGTACAAAACTTAACAATATCATTACCATACATCCGCAAGTTGAAACGATCAAACTTGGAACAAACACCTCATTTCCTCAAGCTATTCAAATCAAGTTCATTGACAAACACAAAAACTATTAATATTAACAAACTGAAAAACCGGCAGAAAATTCATTAAACAAGTTGTAAAGTGAAGATTTGAGAATTTACAAAAAATCCGAGTACAACTTGTTTAATGAATGTTCACCACACTACCTAAGCTAAAATGAAAAAGTAATAACAAAACAAAAACGATAAAAAATGTTTGTTTTACGTCGTAAGCTCAACGCCTTTACAATGCTTAGCTAGAAACTTCCTCTCTTCATGCCATGGTGATGTCTCACCGCACAACCAAAAGCAAGCTCCCTAACCAAACACTTAAATAAACGTTAATCTACACGTATCAGTATAACAAGTGAAAATATACAATACATACGACATCTTCGAAACTCAAAATCAAAGAAACTATCGCAATGCGATTCAATATCAAAACCAATCCCCGACAACGGCGCCATTTTGTTGGTGTTGGGCAAGAAAAAATATTTATTTTTGGAAGAATTCCCTCAGGAATTTATGTCGTGTCCACAGAGATCGGTTCGAGGGAAAGAATTTCGTTCGACAATCTCTCGCGTAAATGAGTTTGGATTAAAATAGTTTAAATATAGAAACAGAAAAGTAAATATCAACATAAAAAGAATTCATTAATCAGAGAGAAAAAACTTATCAAACATGTATATATTCCACTCATCACAAACATAAACCTATCGACCAGTTACAGTCAACTTCCAATACTCGTCAATATCACCCGGTATCGTTCACATCACATGTCCATCTCTGGCACACTCAACCATGCTACTCTCATCGGCACTCTCGCACCCGACTCAAGACACGGAGGCATTAAGTTTCGACACCCTTACGGATTATTGGCCCTAACTCTATCTCTAGAGTTCAGAAACTAACTGATAATCATCCTTAATCAAAGTTTGTGAAGTTTATCTCTAACACGACCCAAACCCTGCGCATTTAAGCAAAAATCAAGAACAATCGCCAATAGAGATTTGTAAAGCAAATTAAATATAAAGCCATGGGCGACAAATGTACATAAGATCAAAGTACAAACATATACAAACGCAACAAAGAAGAAAGACATGAAGAAAATCAGAAATGAACCAAACACTTCACGGATTGTCAGAGCCGATCGATGAGAAATCCACCTCGGATCATCCACATGCAAGCTTCCATGATGTTTTCTAAGCTAATCTACTGAAAAATGAAGTTTGATGGAGATGGGATCATAAAACCCCAAAACCATACTCTAAAAATTGTGTTTTTGGCACTTTAATGGTGTTTCTGTCCGTTCAGTTTCGCCCGGCGAAGTTCTGGGGTGCCCGGCGGCGAAAGGCGGCTTATTTTGTAAGTTCCATTATTTATCTGGAGCGCCCGGCAATGCAATCTACCGCCCAGTGCAGTAGACAGCAAAAATCCAGCACTGTTTTATCCGTAACTTTTTAACTGTAACTCCATTTTTCGCTCGGTTTGAAGCGCTGGAAAATTTGTTCAACGCTCTATACAGCAATGGCAAGACATCCTTGATTGGATATCTGTAAAAATTAGAGAAAATCAATTAAACTCATTGATATTTACACGATAACGCAATATATACACTATAACGTAAAGTAAACATATTTACAAACAAAGCGGGGTTTATTCGAACGTGTGTAACAAAAAGTATTGATAAGTGCAACAAAACTTATATACAAAAATAGCTAGAATTTGCACTTATCAAACTCTCCCCAACTTACATAATTGTTTGACCTCAAACAAAAATCAAAAAACTCAAAGAAACAGATTGAAAACCAAAGAATCACGAATCAACAGGTTTTGAAAATCGGACAAATGAATGGTTCAAATGAAAATGGTACACACAAAGTAAATACTTACCACTAAACTACGACGATAACATAGTCACGAAACAAATGCAAAATACAAAAATCATGCCAAACATCCTAAAACAAAACAAGTTCAAATGTGAATCACACCAAGCAAAAATAATCATCAGTAGATGAAAAACACAAAATGGGGTACTTTTCACTCACACAACAATCATGCAAACAATAGATTAAAATATGCGACCATCCAAAAATCATATTGAACATACAAAGGCAAGAATCACGAGGACTTTCAAGGTTGTAGCCTGGCCGGGTAAACAAACAAGGGGCAATTCCTAAAGCTAATCGAAACAAAAACTTGCCTAAACTTAAGGGAGTGATCAACTCACAAAAGTTCAAACACCAAATTCCAATCAACTTCTTATTTCATCCCAAGTGTTACACAAAACACAATACTTATTTAGCACAGTTATTTGAACTCTTTTTGTTTCCTTTTTCAAGGATTTTCTGTTTCTTTCTTTTTCTCTTTTTTCTTTTCTGTTTCATATTTTTCACTTTTTTCTTTTCTTTTTCATCCTCATAGAAAACAACCAATGAGTAGACAATCATTCTTTCCCCAACTTGAATTCAACCGCATCATCATGTGGATACTCCCTACTTTCTAAGGCAAGGAAAAAATCCATACAACAAAACAAAGTTGAGGGTTCAAGAAAAAACAAAATCCAATCAAAAATAAGTGAACTAAATACTCATAGACAAGCATTAAGTTTAAATAAAACATGGATCAAAAAGCTCAAAGGGGTTACAAATGATCACACGCTCACAAGGTGAATGACTATTTGGCTAGGTAGTTGTGCTCAAAATGAAACAAAATGCCTTGATCCTTTTCATGCATTCATATAATCAACACAAACAAAAGATTATGAATAATAAAATCCATAAAATCCAATTAAAACAAGTATGTGGGTACTCCGTGCATATATGAAAATAGAAGGCTTCCTCACAAAAAGGTTAGGAACTAAAGTGATTCACAACAAGAACTAGTATACAAAAGAATGAATGGCATAGAAGTTTGTAAAATGCCTAAGTATCATGAATTTGCTAAAGTCAAGAAAGCGATAAACACATACCTTGGACGTGTACAAAACTTAACAATATCATTACCATACATCCGCAAGTTGAAACGATCAAACTTGGAACAAACACCTCATTTCCTCAAGCTATTCAAATCAAGTTCATTGACAAACACAAAAACTATTAATATTAACAAACTGAAAAACCGGCAGAAAATTCATTAAACAAGTTGTAAAGTGAAGATTTGAGAATTTACAAAAAATCCGAGTACAACTTGTTTAATGAATGTTCACCACACTACCTAAGCTAAAATGAAAAAGTAATAACAAAACAAAAACGATAAAAAATGTTTGTTTTACGTCGTAAGCTCAACGCCTTTACAATGCTTAGCTAGAAACTTCCTCTCTTCATGCCATGGTGATGTCTCACCGCACAACCAAAAGCAAGCTCCCTAACCAAACACTTAAATAAACGTTAATCTACACGTATCAGTATAACAAGTGAAAATATACAATACATACGACATCTTCGAAACTCAAAATCAAAGAAACTATCGCAATGCGATTCAATATCAAAACCAATCCCCGACAACGGCGCCATTTTGTTGGTGTTGGGCAAGAAAAAATATTTATTTTTGGAAGAATTCCCTCAGGAATTTATGTCGTGTCCACAGAGATCGGTTCGAGGGAAAGAATTTCGTTCGACAATCTCTCGCGTAAATGAGTTTGGATTAAAATAGTTTAAATATAGAAACAGAAAAGTAAATATCAACATAAAAAGAATTCATTAATCAGAGAGAAAAAACTTATCAAACATGTATATATTCCACTCATCACAAACATAAACCTATCGACCAGTTACAGTCAACTTCCAATACTCGTCAATATCACCCGGTATCGTTCACATCACATGTCCATCTCTGGCACACTCAACCATGCTACCCTCATCGGCACTCTCGCACCCGACTCAAGACACGGAGGCATTAAGTTTCGACACCCTTACGGATTATTGGCCCTAACTCTATCTCTAGAGTTCAGAAACTAACTGATAATCATCCTTAATCAAAGTTTGTGAAGTTTATCTCTAACACGACCCAAACCCCGCGCATTTAAGCAAAAATCAAGAACATTCGCCAATAGAGATTTGTAAAGCAAATTAAATATAAAGCCATGGGCGACAAATGTACATAAGATCAAAGTACAAACATATACAAACCCAACAAAGAAGAAAGACATGAAGAAAATCAGAAATGAACCAAACACTTCACGGATTGTCAGAGCCGATCGATGAGAAATCCACCTCGGATCATCCACATGCAAGCTTCCATGATGTTTTCTAAGATAATCTACTGAAAAATGAAGTTTGATGGAGATGGGATCATAAAACCCCAAAACCATACTCTAAAAATTGTGTTTTTGGCCCTTGAATGGTGTTTCTGTCCGTTCAGTTTCGCCCGGCGGAGTTCTGGGGTGCCCGGCGGCGAAGCGCGGCTTATTTTGTAAGTTCCATTATTGTTCTGGAGCGCCCGGCAATGCAATCTACTGCCCAGCGCAGTAGACAGCAAAAATTCAGCACTGTTTTATTCGTAACTTTTGAACTGTAACTCCGTTTTTCGCCCTGTTTGAAGCGCTGGAAAACTTATTCAACGCTCTATACATCAATGGCAAGACATCCTTGATTGGATACCTGTAAAAATTAGATAAAATCAATTAAACTCATTGATATTTACACGATAACGCAATATATACACTATAACGTAAAGTAAACATATTTACAAACAAAGCGGGGTTTATTCGAACGTTTGTAAAAAAAGTATCGATAAGTGCAACAAAACTTATGTACAAAAATAGCTAGAATTTGCACTTATCAAACGCTCCCCAACTTACATAATTGTTTGACCTCAAACAAAAATCAAACAACTCAAAGAAACAGATTGAAAACCAAAGAATCACGAATCAACAGGTTTTGAAAATCGGACAAATGAATGGTTCAAATGAAAATGGTACACACAAAGTAAATACTTACCACTAAACTACGACGATAACATAGTCACGAAACAAATGCAAAATACAAAAATCATGCCAAACATCCTAAAACAAAACAAGTTCAAATGTGAATCACACCTAGCAAAAATAATCATCAGTAGATGAAAAACACAAAATGGGGTAATTTTCACTCACACAACAATCATGCAAACAATAGATTAAAATATGCGACCATCCAAAAATCATATTGAACATACAAAGGCAAGAATCACGAGGACTTTCAAGGTTGTAGCCTGGCCGGGTAAACAAACAAGGGGCAATTCCTAAAGCTAATCGAAACAAAAACTTGCCTAAACTTAAGGGAGTGATCAACTCACAAAAGTTCAAACACCAAATTCCAATCAACTTCTTCTTTCATCCCAAGTGTTACACAAAACACAATACTTATTTAGCACAGTTATTTGAACTCTTTTTGTTTCCTTTTTCAAGGATTTTCTGTTTCTTTCTTTTTCTCTTTTTTCTTTTCTGTTTCATATTTTTCACTTTTTTCTTTTCTTTTTCATCCTCATAGAAAACAACCAATGAGTAGACAATCATTCTCTCCCCAACTTGAATTCAACCGCATCATCATGTGAATACTCCCTACTTTCTAAGGCAAGGAAAAAATCCATACAACAAAACAAAGTTGAGGGTCAAGAAAAAACAAAATCCAATAAAAAATAAGTGAATTAAATACTCATAGACAAGCATTAAGTTCAAATAAAACATGGATCAAAAAGCTCAAAGGGGTTACAAATGATCACACGCTCACAAGGTGAATGACTATTTGGCTAGGTAGTTGTGCTCAAAATGAAACAAAATGCATTGATCCTTTTCATGCATTCATATAATCAACACAAACAAAAGATTATGCATAATAAAATCCATAAAATCCAATTAAAACAAGTATGTTGGTACTCCGTGCATATATGAAAAATAGAAGGCTTCCTCACAAAAAGGTTAGGAACTAAAGTGATTCACAACAAGAACATGTATACAAAAGAATGAATGGCATAGAAGTTTGTAAAATGCCTAAGTATCCTGAATATGCTAAAGTCAAGAAAGCGATAAACACATATCTTGGACGTGTACAAAACTTAACAATATCATTACCATACATCCGCAAGTTGAAACGATCAAACTTGGAATAAACACCTCGTTTCCTCAAGCTATTCAAATCAAGTTCATTGACAAACACAAAAACTATTAATATTAACAAACTGAAAAACCGGCAGAAAATTCATTAAACAAGTTGTAAAGTGAAGATTTGAGAATTTACAAAAAATCCGAGTACAACTTGTTTAATAAATGTTCACCACACTACCTAAGCTAAAAGGAAAAAGTAATAACAAAACAAAAACGATAAAAAATGTTTGTTTTACGTCGTAAGCTCAACGCCTTTACAATGCTTAGCTAGAAACTTCCTCTCTTCATGCCATGGTGATGTCTCACCGCGCAACCAAAAGCAAGCTCCCTAACCAAACACTTAAATAAACGTTAATCTACACATATCAGTATAACAAGTGAAAATATACAATATATACGACATCTACGAAACTCAAAACAAAGAAACTATCGCAATGCGATTCAATATCAAAACCAATCCCCGACAACGGCGGCATTTTGTTGGTGTTGGGCAAGAAAAAATATTAATTTTTGGAAGAATTCCCTCAGGAATTTATGTCGTGTCCACAGAGATCGGTTCGAGGGAAAGAATTTCGTTCGACAATCTCTCGCGTAAATGAGTATGGATTAAAATGGTTTAAACATAGAAACAGAAAAGTAAATATCAACATAAAAAGAATTCATTAATCAGAGAGAAAAGACTTATCAAACATGTATATATTCCACTCATCACAAACATAAACCTATCGACCAGTTACACTCAACTTACAATACTCCTCAATATCACCCGGTATCGTTCACAGCACATGTCCATCTCTGGCACACTCAACCATGCTACCCTCATCGGCACTCTCGCACCCGACTCAACACACGAAGGCATTAAGTTTTGACACCCTTACGGATTATTGGCCCTAACTCTATCTCTAGAGTTCAGAAACTAACTGATAATCATCCTTAATCAAAGTTTGTGAAGTTTATCTCTAACACGACCCAAACCCCGCGCATTTAAGCAAAAATCAAGAACATTCGCCAATAGAGATTTGTAAAGCAAATTAAATATAAAGCCATGGGCGACAAATGTACAAAAGATCAAAGTACAAACATATTCAAACCCAACAAAGAAGAAAGACATGAAGAAAATCAGAAATGAACCAAACACTTCACGGATTGTCAGAGCCGATCGATGAGAAATCCACCTCGGATCATCCACATGCAAGCTTCCATGATGTTTTCTAAGATAATCTACTGAAAAATGAAGTTTGATGGTGTTGGGATCATAAAACCCCAAAACCATACTCTAAAAATTGTGTTTTTGGCCCTTGAATGGTGTTTCTGTCCGTTCAGTTTCGCCCGGCGGAGTTCTGGGGTGCCCGGCGGCGAAGCGCGGCTTATTTTCTAAGTTCCATTATTGTTCTGGAGCGCCCGGTAATGCAATCTACTGCCCAGCGCAGTAGACAGCAAAAATCCAGCACTGTTTTATTCGTAACTTTTGAACTGTAACTCCGTTTTTCGCCCTGTTTGAAGCGCTGGAAAACTTATTCAACGCTCTATACATCAATGGCAAGACATCCTTGATTGGATACCAGTAAAAATTAGATAAAATCAATTAAACTCATTGATATTTACACGATAACGCAATATATACACTATAACGTAAAGTAAACATATTTACAAACAAAGCGGGGTTTATTCGAACGTTTGTAAAAAAAGTATCGATAAGTGCAACAAAACTTATGTACAAAAATAGCTAGAATTTGCACTTATCAAACGCTCCCCAACTTACATAATTGTTTGACCTCAAACAAAAATCAAACAACTCAAAGAAACAGATTGAAAACCAAAGAATCACGAATCAACAGGTTTTGAAAATCGGACAAATGAATGGTTCAAATGAAAATGGTACACACAAAGTAAATACTTACCACTAAACTACGACGATAACATAGTCACGAAACAAATGCAAAATACAAAAATCATGCCAAACATCCTAAAACAAAACAAGTTCAAATGTGAATCACACCTAGCAAAAATAATCATCAGTAGATGAAAAACACAAAATGGGGTACTTTTCACTCACACAAAAATCATGCAAACAATAGATTAAAATATGCGACCATCCAAAAATCATATTGAACATACAAAGGCAAGAATCACGAGGACTTTCAAGGTTGTAGCCTGGCCGGGTAAACAAACAAGGGGCAATTCCTAAAGCTAATCGAAACAAAAACTTGCCTAAACTTAAGGGAGTGATCAACTCACAAAAGTTCAAACACCAAATTCCAATCAACTTCTTCTTTCATCCCAAGTGTTACACAAAACACAATACTTATTTAGCACAGTTATTTGAACTCTTTTTGTTTCCTTTTTCAAGGATTTTCTGTTTCTTTCTTTTTCTCTTTTTTCTTTTCTGTTTCATATTTTTCACTTTTTTCTTTTCTTTTTCATCCTCATAGAAAACAACCAATGAGTAGACAATCATTCTCTCCCCAACTTGAATTCAACCGCATCATCATGTGAATACTCCCTACTTTCTAAGGCAAGGAAAAAATCCATACAACAAAACAAAGTTGAGGGTCAAGAAAAAACAAAATCCAATAAAAAATAAGTGAATTAAATACTCATAGACAAGCATTAAGTTCAAATAAAACATGGATCAAAAAGCTCAAAGGGGTTACAAATGATCACACGCTCACAAGGTGAATGACTATTTGGCTAGGTAGTTGTGCTCAAAATGAAACAAAATGCCTTGATCCTTTTCATGCATTCATATAATCAACACAAACAAAAGATTATGCATAATAAAATCCATAAAATCCAATTAAAACAAGTATGTTGGTACTCCGTGCATATATGAAAAATAGAAGGCTTCCTCACAAAAAGGTTAGGAACTAAAGTGATTCACAACAAGAACATGTATACAAAAGAATGAATGGCATAGAAGTTTGTAAAATGCCTAAGTATCCTGAATATGCTAAAGTCAAGAAAGCGATAAACACATATCTTGGACGTGTACAAAACTTAACAATATCATTACCATACATCCGCAAGTTGAAACGGTCAAACTTGGAATAAACACCTCGTTTCCTCAAGCTATTCAAATCAAGTTCATTGACAAACACAAAAACTATTAATATTAACAAACTGAAAAACCGGCAGAAAATTCATTAAACAAGTTGTAAAGTGAAGATTTGAGAATTTACAAAAAATCCGAGTACAACTTGTTTAATGAATGTTCACCACACTACCTAAGCTAAAAGGAAAAAGTAATAACAAAACAAAAACGATAAAAAATGTTTGTTTTACGTCGTAAGCTCAACGCCTTTACAATGCTTAGCTGGAAACTTCCTCTCTTCATGCCATGGTGATGTCTCACCGCGCAACCAAAAGCAAGCTCCCTAACCAAACACTTAAATAAACGTTACTCTACACATATCTGTATAACAAGTGAAAATATACAATATATACGACATCTACGAAACTCAAAACAAAGAAACTATCGCAATGCGATTCAATATCAAAACCAATCCCCGACAACGGCGGCATTTTGTTGGTGTTGGGCAAGAAAAAATATTAATTTTTGGAAGAATTCCCTCAGGAATTTATGTCGTGTCCACAGAGATCGGTTAGAGGGAAAGAATTTCGTTCGACAATCTCTCGCGTAAATGAGTTTGGATTAAAATGGTTTAAACATAGAAACAGAAAAGTAAATATCAACATAAAAAGAATTCATTAATCAGAGAGAAAAGACTTATCAAACATGTATATATTCCACTCATCACAAACATAAACCTATCGACCAGTTACACTCAACTTACAATACTCCTCAATATCACCCGGTATCGTTCACAGCACATGTCCATCTCTGGCACACTCAACCATGCTACCCTCATCGGCATTCTCGCACCCGACTCAACACACGAAGGCATTAAGTTTTGACACCCTTACGGATTATTGGCCCTAACTCTATCTCTAGAGTTCAGAAACTAACTGATAATCATCCTTAATCAAAGTTTGTGAAGTTTATCTCTAACACGACCCAAACCCCGCGCATTTAAGCAAAAATCAAGAACATTCGCCAATAGAGATTTGTAAAGCAAATTAAATATAAAGCCATGGGCGACAAATGTACATAAGATCAAAGTACAAACATATACAAACCCAACAAAGAAGAAAGACATGAAGAAAATCAGAAATGAACCAAACACTTCACGGATTGTCAGAGCCGATCGATGAGAAATCCACCTCGGATCATCCACATGCAAGCTTCCATGATATTTTCTAAGATAATCTACTGAAAAATGAAGTTTGATGGTGTTGGGATCATAAAACCCCAAAACCATACTCTAAAAATTGTGTTTTTGGCCCTTGAATGGTGTTTCTGTCCGTTCAGTTTTGCCCGGCGGAGTTCTGGGGTGCCCGACGGCGAAGCGCGGCTTATTTTCTAAGTTCCATTATTGTTCTGGAGCGCCCGGTAATTTAATCTACTGCCCAGCGCAGTAGACAGCAAAAATCCAGCACTGTTTTATTCGTAACTTTTGAACTGTAACTCCGTTTTTCGCCCTGTTTGAAGCGCTGGAAAACTTATTCAACGCTCTATACATCAATGGCAAGACATCCTTGATTGGATACCTGTAAAAATTAGATAAAATCAATTAAACTCATTGATATTTACACGATAACGCAATATATACACTATAACGAAAAGTAAACATATTTACAAACAAAGCGGGGTTTATTCGAACGTTTGTAAAAAAAGTATCGATAAGTGCAACAAAACTTATGTACAAAAATAGCTAGAATTTGCACTTATCAAACGCTCCCCAACTTACATAATTGTTTGACCTCAAACAAAAATCAAACAACTCAAAGAAACAGATTGAAAACCAAAGAATCACGAATCAACAGGTTTTGAAAATCGGACAAATGAATGGTTCAAATGAAAATGGTACACACAAAGTAAATACTTACCACTAAACTACGACGATAACATAGTCACGAAACAAATGCAAAATACAAAAATCATGCCAAACATCCTAAAACAAAACAAGTTCAAATGTGAATCACACCTAGCAAAAATAATCATCAGTAGATGAAAAACACAAAATGGGGTAATTTTCACTCACACAACAATCATGCAAAGAATAGATTAAAATATGCGACCATCCAAAAATCATATTGAACATACAAAGGCAAGAATCACGAGGACTTTCAAGGTTGTAGCCTGGCCGGGTAAACAAACAAGGGGCAATTCCTAAAGCTAATCGAAACAAAAACTTGCCTAAACTTAAGGGAGTGATCAACTCACAAAAGTTCAAACACCAAATTCCAATCAACTTCTTCTTTCATCCCAAGTGTTACACAAAACACAATACTTATTTAGCACAGTTATTTGAACTCTTTTTGTTTCCTTTTTCAAGGATTTTCTGTTTCTTTCTTTTTCTCTTTTTTCTTTTCTGTTTCATATTTTTCACTTTTTTCTTTTCTTTTTCATCCTCATAGAAAACAACCAATGAGTAGACAATCATTCTCTCCCCAACTTGAATTCAACCGCATCATCATGTGAATACTCCCTACTTTCTAAGGCAAGGAAAAAATCCATACAACAAAACAAAGTTGAGGGTCAAGAAAAAACAAAATCCAATAAAAAATAATTGAATTAAATACTCATAGACAAGCATTAAGTTCAAATAAAACATGGATCAAAAAGCTCAAAGGGGTTACAAATGATCACACGCTCACAAGGTGAATGACTATTTGGCTAGGTAGTTGTGCTCAAAATGAAACAAAATGCCTTGATCCTTTTCATGCATTCATATAATCAACACAAACAAAAGATTATGCATAATAAAATCCATAAAATCCAATTAAAACAAGTATGTTGGTACTCCGTGCATATATGAAAAATAGAAGGCTTCCTCACAAAAAGGTTAGGCACTAAAGTGATTCACAACAAGAACATGTATACAAAAGAATGAATGGCATAGAAGTTTGTAAAATGCCTAAGTATCCTGAATATGCTAAAGTCAAGAAAGCGATAAACACATATCTTGGACGTGTACAAAACTTAACAATATCATTACCATACATCCGCAAGTTGAAACGATCAAACTTGGAACAAACACCTCGTTTCCTCAAGCTATTCAAATCAAGTTCATTGACAAACACAAAAACTATTAATATTAACAAACTGAAAAACCGGCAGAATATTCATTAAACAAGTTGTAAAGTGAAGATTTGAGAATTTACAAAAAATCCGAGTACAACTTGTTTAATGAATGTTCACCACACTACCTAAGCTAAAATGAAAAAGTAATAACAAAACAAAAATGATAAAAAAATGTTTGTTTTACGTCGTAAGCTAAACGCCTTTACAATGCTTAGCTAGAAACTTCCTCTCTTCATGCCATGGTGATGTCTCACCGCGCAACCAAAAGCAAGCTCCCTAACCAAACACTTAAATAAACGTTAATCTACACGTATCAGTATAACAAGTGAAAATATACAATATATACGACATCTACGAAACTCAAAAACAAAGAAACTATCGCAATGCGATTCAATATCAAAACCAATCCCCGACAACGGCGCCATTTTGTTGGTGTTGGGCAAGAAAAAATATTAATTTTTGGAAGAATTCCCTCAGGAATTTATGTCGTGTCCACAGAGATCGGTTCGAGGGAAAGAATTTCGTTTGACAATCTCTCGCGTAAATGAGTTTGGATTAAAATGGTTTAAACATAGAAACAGAAAAGTAAATATCAACATAAAAAGAATTCATTAATCAGAGAGAAAAGACTTCTCAAACATGATTATATTCCACTCATCACAAACATAAACCTATCGACCAGTTACACTCAACTTACAATATTCCTCAATATCACCCGGTATCGTTCACAGCACATGTCCATCTCTGGCACACTCAACCATGCTACCCTCATCGGCACTCTCGCACCCGACTCAATACACGGAGGCATTAAGGTTCGACACCCTTACGGATTATTGGCCCTAACTCTATCTCTAGAGTTCATAAACTAACTGATAATCATCCTTAATCAAAGTTTGTGAAGTTTATCTCTAACACGACCCAAACCCCGCGCATTTAAGCAAAAATCAAGAACATTCGCCAATAGAGATTTGTAAAGCAAATTAAATATAAAGCCATGGGCGACAAATGTACATAAGATCAAAGTACAAACATATACAAACCCAACAAAGAAGAAAGACATGAAGAAAATCAGAAATGAACCAAACACTTCACGGATTGTCAGAGCCGATCGATGAGAAATCCACCTCGGATCATCCACATGCAAGCTTCCATGATGTTTTCTAAGCTAATCTACTGAAAAATGAAGTTTGATGGAGTTGGGATCATAAAACCCCAAAACCATAATCTAAATATTGTGTTTTTGGCCCTTGAATGGTGTTTCTGTCCGTTCAGTTTCGCCCGGCGGAGTTCTGGGCTGCCCGGCGGCGAAAGGCGGCTTATTTTGTAAGTTCCATTATTGTTCTGGAGCGCCCGGTAATGAAATCTACCGCCCAGCGCAGTAGACAGCAAAAATCCAGCACTGTTTTATTCGTAACTTTTGAACTGTAACTCCGTTATTCGCCCGGTTTGAAGCGCTGGAAAACTTATTCAACGCTCTATACAGCAATGGCAAGACATCCTTGATTGGATACCTGTAAAAATTAGAGAAAATCAATTAAACTCATTGATATTTACACGATAACGCAATATATACACTATAACGTAAAGTAAACATATTTACAAACAAAGCGGGGTTTATTCGAACGTTTGTAAAAGAAGTATCGATAAGTGCAACAAAACTTATATACAAAAATAGCTAGAATTTGCACTTATCAAACGCTCCCCAACTTACATAATTGTTTGACCTCAAACAAAAATCGAACAACTCAAAGAAACAGATTGAAAACCAAAGAATCACGAATCAACAGGTTTTGAAAATCGGACAAATGAATGGTTCAAATGAAAATGGTACACACAAAGTAAATACTTACCACTAAACTACGACGATAACATAGTCACGAAACAAATGCAAAATACAAAAATCAGGCCAAACATCCTAAAACAAAACAAGTTCAAATGTGAATCACACCTAGCAAAAATAATCATCAGTAGATGAAAAACACAAAATGGGGTACTTTTCACTCACACAACAATCATGCAAACAATAGATTTAAATATGCGACCATCCAAAAATCATATTGAACATACAAAGGCACGAATCACGAGGACTTTCAAGGTTGTAGCCTGGCCGGGTAAACAAACAAGGGGCAATTCCTAAAGCTAATCGAAACAAAAACTTGCCTAAACCTAAGGGAGTGATCAACTCACAAAAGTTCAAACACTAAATTCCAATCAACTTCTTCTTTCATCCCAAGTGTTACACAAAACACAATACTTATTTAGCACAGTTATTTGAACTCTTTTTGTTTCCTTTTTCAAGGATTTTCTGTTTCTTTCTTTTTCTCTTTTTTCTTTTCTGTTTCATATTTTTCACTTTTTTCTTTTCTTTTTCATCCTCATAGAAAACAACTAATGAGTAGACAATCATTCTCTCCCCAACTTGAATTCAACCGCATCATCATGTGAATACTCCCTACTTTCTAAGGCAAGGAAAAAATCCATACAACAAAACAAAGTTGAGGGTTCAAGAAAAAACAAAATCCAATCAAAAATAAGTGAACTAAATACTCATAGACAAGCATTAAGTTCAAATAAAACATGGATCAAAAAGCTCAAAGGGGTTACAAATGATCACACGCTCACAAGGTGAATGACTATTTGGCTAGGTAGTTGTGCTCAAAATGAAACAAAATGCCTTGCTCCTTTTCATGCATTCATATAATCAACACAAACAAAAGATTATACATAATAAAATCCATAAAATCCAATTAAAACAAGTATGTTGGTACTCCGTGCATATATGAAAAATAGAAGGCTTCCTCACAAAAAGGTTAGGAACTAAAGTGATTCACAACAAGAACATGTATACAAAAGAATGAATGGCATAGAAGTTTGTAAAATGCCTAAGTATCCTGAATATGCTAAAGTCAAGAAAGCGATAAACACATATCTTGGACGTGTACAAAACTTAACAATATCATTACCATACATCCGCAAGTTGAAACGATCAAACTTGGAACAAACACCTCGTTTCCTCAAGCTATTCAAATCAAGTTCATTGACAAACACAAAAACTATTAATATTAACAAACTGAAAAACCGGCAGAAAATTCATTAAACAAGTTGTAAAGTGAAGATTTGAGAATTTACAAAAAATCCGAGTACAACTTGTTTAATGAATGTTCACCACACTACCTAAGCTAAAATGAAAAAGTAATAACAAAACGAAAACGATAAAAAATGTTTGTTTTACGTCGTAAGCTCAACGCCTTTACAATGCTTAGCTAGAAACTTCCTCTCTTCATGCCATGGTGATGTCTCACCGCGCAACCAAAAGCAAGCTCCCTAACCAAACACTTAAATAAACGTTAATCTACACGTATCAGTATAACAAGTGAAAATATACAATATATACGACATCTACGAAACTCAAAACAAAGAAACTATCGCAATGCGATTCAATATCAAAACCAATCCCCGACAACGGCGCCATTTTGTTGGTGTTGGGCAAGAAAAAATATTTTTTTTTGGAAGAATTCCCTCAGGAATTTATGTCGTGTCCACAGAGATCGGTTCGAGGGAAAGAATTTCGTTCGACAATCTCTCGCATAAATGAGTTTGGATTAAAATGGTTTAAACATAGAAACAGAAAAGTAAATATCAACATAAAAAGAATTCATTAATCAGAGAGAAAAGACTTCTCAAACATGTATATATTCCACTCATCACAAACATAAACCTATTGACCAGTTACACTCAACTTACAATACACCTCAATATCACCCGGTATCGTTCACAGCACATGTCCATCTCTGGCACACTCAACCATGCTACCCTCATCGGCACTCTCGCACCCGACTCAACACACGGAGGCATTAAGTTTTGACACCCTTACGGATTATTGGCCCTAACTCTATCTCTAGAGTTCAGAAACTAACTGATAATCATCCTTAATCTAAGTTTGTGAAGTGTATCTCTAACACGACCCAAACCCCGCGCATTTAAGCAAAAATCAAGAACATTCGCCAATAGAGATTTGTAAAGCAAATTAAATATAAAGCCATAGGCGACAAATGTACATAAGATCAAAGTACAAACATATACAAACCCAAAAAAGAAGAAAGACATGAAGAAAATCAGAAATGAACCAAACACTTCACGGATTGTCAGAGCCGATCGATGAGAAATCCACCTCGGATCATCCACATGCAAGCTTCCATGATGTTTTCTAAGCTAATCTACAGAAAAATGAAGTTTGATGGAGTTGGGATCATAAAATCCCAAAACCATACTCTAAAAATTGTGTTTTTGGCCCTTGAATGGTGTTTCTGTCCGTTCAGTTTCGCCCGGCGGAGTTCTGGGGTGCCCGGCGGCGAAAGGCGACTTATTTTGTAAGTTCCATTATTGTTCTTGAGCGCCCGGTAATGCAATCTACCGCCCAGCGCAGTAGACAGCAAAAATCCAGCACTGTTTTATTCGTAACTTTTGAACTGTAACTCCGTTTTTCGCCCGGTTTAAAGCGCTGGAAAACTTATTCAACGCTCTATACAGCAATGGCAAGACATCCTTGATTGGATACCTGTAAAAATTAGAGAAAATCAATTAAACTCATTGATATTTACACGATAACGCAATATATACACTATAACGTAAAGTAAACATATTTACAAACAAAGCGGGGTTTATTCGAACGTTTGTAAAAAAAGTATCGATAAGTGCAACAAAACTTATATACAAAAATAGCTAGAATTTTCACTTATCAAACGCTCCCCAACTTACATAATTGTTTGACCTCAAACAAAAATCAAACAACTCAAAGAAACAGATTGAAAACCAAAGAATCACGAATCAACAGGTTTTGAAAATCGGACAAATGAATGGTTCAAATGAAAATGTTACACACAAAGTAAATACTTACCACTAAACTACGACGATAACGTAGTCACGAAACAAATGCAAAATACAAAAATCAGGCCAAACTTCCTAAAACAAAACAAGTTCAAATGTGAATCACACCAAGCAAAAATAATCATCAGTAGATGAAAAACACAAAATGGGGTACTTTTCACTCACACAACAATCATGCAAACAATAGATTAAAATATGCGACCATCCAAAAATCATATTGAACATACATAGGCAAGAATCACGAGGACTTTCAAGGTTGTAGCCTGGCCGGGTAAACAAACAAGGGGCAATTCCTAAAGCTAATCGAATCAAAAACTTGCCTAAACTTAAGGGAGTGATCAACTCACAAAAGTTCAAACACTAAATTCCAATCAACTTCTTCTTTCATCCCAAGTGTTACACAAAACACAATACTTATTTAGCACAGTTATTTGAACTCTTTTTGTTTCCTTTTTCAAGGATTTTATGTTTCTTTCTTTTTCTCTTTTTTCTTTTCTGTTTCATATTTTTCACTTTTTTCTTTTCTTTTTCATCCTCATAGAAAACAACTAATGAGTAGACAATCATTCTCTCCCCAACTTCAATTCAACCGCATCATCATGTGAATACTCCCTACTTTCTAAGGCAAGGAAAAAATCCATACAACAAAACAAAGTTGAGGGTTCAAGAAAAAACAAAATCCAATCAAAAATAAGTGAACTAAATACTCATAGACAAGCATTAAGTTCAAATAAAACATGGATCAAAAAGCTCAAAGGGGTTACAAATGATCACACGCTCACAAGGTGAATGACTATTTGGCTAGGTAGTTGTGCTCAAAATGAAACAAAATGCCTTGATCCTTTTCATGCATTCATCTAATCAACACAAACAAAAGATTATGCATAATAAAATCCATAAAATCCAATTAAAACAAGTATGTTGGTACTCCGTGCATATATGAAAAATAGAAGGCTTCCTCACAAAAAGGTTAGGAACTAAAGTGATTCACAACAAGAACATGTATACAAAAGAATGAATGGCATAGAAGTTTGTAAAATGCCTAAGTATCCTGAATATGCTAAAGTCAAGAAAGTGATAAACACATATCTTGGACGTGTACAAAACTTAACAATATCATTACCATACATCCGCAAGGTGAAACGATCAAACTTGGAACAAACACCTCGTTTCCTCAAGCTATTCAAATCAAGTTCATTGACAAACACAAAAACTATTAATATTAACAAACTGAAAAACCGGCAGAAAATTCATTAAACAAGTTGTAAAGTGAAGATTTGAGAATTTACAAAAAATCCGAGTACAACTTGTTTAATGAATGTTCACCACACTACCTAAGCTAAAATGAAAAAGTAATAACAAAACAAAAACGATAAAAAATGTTTGTTTTACGTCGTAAGCTCAACGCCTTTACAATGCTTAGCTAGAAAATTCCTCTCTTCATGCCATGGTGATGTCTCACCGCGCAACCAAAAGCAAGCTCCCTAACCAAACACTTAAATAAACGTTAATCTACACGTATCAGTATAACAAGTGAAAATATACAATATATACGACATCTACGAAACTCAAAACAAAGAAACTATCGCAATGCGATTCAATATCAAAACCAATCCCCGACAACGGCACCATTTTGTTGGTGTTGGGCAAGAAAAAATATTATTTTTTGGAAGAATTCCCTCAGGAATTTATGTCGTGTCCACAGAGATCGGTTCGAGGGAAAGAATTTCGTTTGACAATCTCTCGCATAAATGAGTTTGGATTAAAATGGTTTAAACATAGAAACAGAAAAGTAAATATCAACATAAAAAGAATTCATTAATCAGAGAGAAAAGACTTCTCAAACATGTATATATTCCACTCATCACAAACATAAACCTATCGACCAGTTACACTCAACTTACAATACTCCTCAATATCACCCGGTATCGTTCACAGCACATGTCCATCTCTGGCACACTCAACCATGCTACCCTCATCGTCACTCTCGCACCCGACTCAACACACGGAGGCATTAAGTTTTGACACCCTTACGGATTATTGGCCCTAACTCTATCTCTAGAGTTCAGAAACTAACTGATAATCATCCTTAATCAAAGTTTGTGAAGTTTATCTCTTACACGACCCAAACCCCGCGCATTTAAGCAAAAATCAAGAACATTCGCCAATAGAGATTTGTAAAGCAAATTAAATATAAAGCCATGGGCGACAAATGTACATAAGATCAAAGTACAAACATATACAAACCCAAAAAAGAAGAAAGACATGAAGAAAATCAGAAATGAACCAAACACTTCATGGATTGTCAGAGCCGATCGATGAGAAATCCACCTCGGATCATCCACATGCAAGCTTCCATGATGTTTTCTAAGCTAATCTACAGAAAAATGAAGTTTGATGGAGTTGGGATCATAAAATCCCAAAACCATACTCTAAAAATTGTGTTTTTGGCCCTTGAATGGTGTTTCTGTCCGTTCAATTTCGCCCGGCGGAGTTCTGGGGTGCCCGGCGGCGAAAGGCGACTTATTTTGTAAGTTCCATTATTGTTCTTGAGCGCCCGGTAATGCAATCTACCGCCCAGCGCAGTAGACAGCAAAAATCCAGCACTGTTTTATTCGTAACTTTTGAACTGTAACTCCGTTTTTCGCCCGGTTTGAAGCGCTGGAAAACTTATTCAACGCTCTATACAGCAATGGCAAGACATCCTTGATTGGATACCTGTAAAAATTAGAGAAAATCAATTAAACTCATTGATATTTACACGATAACGCAATATATACACTATAACGTAAAGTAAACATATTTACAAACAAAGCGGGGTTTATTCGAACGTTTGTAAAAAAAGTATCGATAAGTGCAACAAAACTTATATACAAAAATAGCTAGAATTTTCACTTATCAAACGCTCCCCAACTTACATAATTGTTTGACCTCAAACAAAAATCAAACAACTCAAAGAAACAGATTGAAAACCAAAGAATCACGAATCAACAGGTTTTGAAAATCGGACAAATGAATGGTTCAAATGAAAATGTTACACACAAAGTAAATACTTACCACTAAACTACGACGATAACGTAGTCACGAAACAAATGCAAAATACAAAAATCAGGCCAAACATCCTAAAACAAAACAAGTTCAAATGTGAATCACACCAAGCAAAAATAATCATCAGTAGATGAAAAACACAAAATGGGGTACTTTTCACTCACACAACAATCATGCAAACAATAGATTAAAATATGCGACCATCCAAAAATCATATTGAACATACATAGGCAAGAATCACGAGGACTTTCAAGGTTGTAGCCTGGCCGGGTAAACAAACAAGGGGCAATTCCTAAAGCTAATCGAATCAAAAACTTGCCTAAACTTAAGGGAGTGATCAACTCACAAAAGTTCAAACACTAAATTCCAATCAACTTCTTCTTTCATCCCAAGTGTTACACAAAACACAATACTTATTTAGCACAGTTATTTGAACTCTTTTTGTTTCCTTTTTCAAGGATTTTATGTTTCTTTCTTTTTCTCTTTTTTCTTTTCTGTTTCATATTTTTCACTTTTTTCTTTTCTTTTTCATCCTCATAGAAAACAACTAATGAGTAGACAATCATTCTCTCCCCAACTTCAATTCAACCGCATCATCATGTGAATACTCCCTACTTTCTAAGGCAAGGAAAAAATCCATACAACAAAACAAAGTTGAGGGTTCAAGAAAAAACAAAATCCAATCAAAAATAAGTGAACTAAATACTCATAGACAAGCATTAAGTTCAAATAAAACATGGATCAAAAAGCTCAAAGGGGTTACAAATGATCACACGCTCACAAGGTGAATGACTATTTGGCTAGGTAGTGGAGCTCAAAATGAAACAAAATGCCTTGATCCTTTTCATGCATTCATATAATCAACACAAACAAAAGATTATGCATAATAAAATCCATAAAATCCAATTAAAACAAGTATGTTGGTACTCCGTGCATATATGAAAAATAGAAGGCTTCCTCACAAAAAGGTTAGGAACTAAAGTGATTCACAACAAGAACATGTATACAAAAGAATGAATGGCATAGAAGTCTGTAAAATGCCTAAGTATCCTGAATATGCTAAAGTCAAGAAAGCGATAAACACATACCTTGGACGTGTACAAAACTTAACAATATCATTACCATACATCCGCAAGTTGAAACGATCAAACTTGGAACAAACACCTTGTTTCCTCAAGCTATTCAAATCAAGTTCATTGACAAACACAAAAACTATTAATATTAACAAACTGAAAAACCGGCAGAAAATTCATTAAACAAGTTGTAAAGTGAAGATTTGAGAATTTACAAAAAATCCGAGTACAACTTGTTTAATGAATGTTCACCACACTACCTAAGCTAAAATGAAAAAGTAATAACAAAACAAAACCGATAAAAAATGTTTTTTTTACGTCGTAAGCTCAATGCCTTTACAATGCTTAGCTAGAAACTTCCTCTCTTCATGCCATGGTGATGTCTCACCGCGCAACCAAAAGCAAGCTCCCTAACCAAACACTTAAATAAACGTTAATCTACACGTATCAGTATAACAAGTGAAAATATACAATATATACGACATCTACGAAACTCAAAAACAAAGAAACTATCGCAATGCGATTCAATATCAAAACCAATCCCCGACAACTGCGCCATTTTGTTGGTGTTGGGCAAGCAAAAATATTTATTTTTGGAAGAATTCCCTCAGGAATTTATGTCGTGTCCACAGAGATCGGTTCGAGGGAAAGAATTTCGTTCGAAAATCTCTCGCGTAAATGAGTTTGGATTAAAATGGTTTAAACATAGAAACAGAAAAGTAAATATCAACATAAAAAGAATTCATTAATCAGAGAGAAAAGACTTATCAAACATGTATATATTCCACTCATCACAAACATAAACCTATCGACCAGTTACACTCAACTTACAATACTCCTCAATATCACCCGGTATCGTTCACAGCACATGTCCATCTCTGGCACACTCAACCATGCTACCCTCATCGGCATTCTCGCACCCGACTCAACACATGCAGGCATTAAGTTTCGACACCCTTACGGATTATTGGCCCTAACTCTATCTCTAGAGTTCAGAAACTAACTGATAATCATCCTTAATCAAAGTTTGTGAAGTTTATCTCTAACACGGCCCAAACCCCGCGCATTTAAGCAAAAATCAAGAACATTCGCCAATAGAGATTTGTAAAGCAAATTAAATATAAAGCCATGGGCGACAAATGTACATAAGATCAAGGTACAAACATATACAAACCCAACAAAGAAGAAAGACATGAAGAAAATCAGAAATGAACCAAACACTTCACGGATTGTCAGAGCCGATCGATGAGAAATCCACCTTGGATCATCCACATGCAAGCTTCCATGATGATTTCTAAGCTAATCTACTGAAAAATGAAGTTTGATGGAGTTGGGATCATAAAACCCCAAAACCATACTCTAAAAATTGTGTTTTTGGCCCTTTAATGGTGTTTCTGTCCGTTCAGTTTCGCCCGACGGAGTTCTGGGGTGCCCGGCGGCGAAAGGCGGCTTATTTTGTAAGTTCCATTATTGTTCTGTAGCGCCCGGCAATGCAATCTACCGCCCAGCGCAGTAGACAGCAAAAATCCAGCACTGTTTTATTCGTAACTTTTGAACTGTAACTCCGTTTTTCGCCCGGTTTGAAGCGCTGGAAAACTTATTCAACGCTCTATACAACAATGGCAAGACATCCTTGATTGGATACCTGTAAAAATTAGAGAAAATCAATTAAACTCATTGATATTTACACGATAACGCAATATATACACTATAACGTAAAGTAAACATATTTACAAACAAAGCGGGGTTTATTCGAACGTTTGTAACAAAAAGTATCGATAAGTGCAACAAAACTTATATACAAAAATAGCTAGAATTTGCACTTATCAAACTCTCCCCAACTTACATAATTGTTTGACCTCAAACAAAAATCAAACAACTCAAAGAAACAGATTGAAAACCAAAGAATCACGAATCAACAGGTTTTGAAAATCGGACAAATGAATGGTTCAAATGAAAATGGTACACACAAAGTAAATACTTACCACTAAACTACGACGATAACATAGTCACGAAACAAATGCAAAATACAAAAATCATGCCAAACATCCTAAAATAAAACAAGTTCAAATGTGAATCACACCTAGCAAAAATAATCATCAGTAGATGAAAACCACAAAATGGGGTACTTTTCACTCACACAACAATCATGCAAACAATAGATTAAAATATGCGACCATCCAAAAATCATATTGAACATACAAAGGCAAGAATCACGAGGACTTTCAAGGTTGTAGCCTGGCCGGGTAAACAAACAAGGGGCAATTCCTAAAGCTAATCGAAACAAAAACTTGCCTAAACTTAAGGGAGTGATCAACTCACAAAAGTTCAAACACCAAATTCCAATCAACTTCTTCTTTCATCCCAAGTGTTACACAAAACACAATACTTATTTAGCACAGTTATTTGAACTCTTTTTGTTTCCTTTTTCAAGGATTTTCTGTTTCTTTCTTTTTCTCTTTTTTCTTTTCTGTTTCATATTTTTCACTTTTTTCTTTTCTTTTTCATCCTCATAGAAAACAACCAATGAGTAGACAATCATTCTCTCCCCAACTTGAATTCAACCGCATCATCATGTGAATACTCCCTACTTTCTAAGGCAAGGAAAAAATCCATACAACAAAACAAAGTTGAGGGTTCAAGAAAAAACAAAATCCAATAAAAAATAAGTGAACTAAATACTCATAGACAAGCATTAAGTTCAAATAAAACATGGATCAAAAAGCTCAAAGGGGTTACAAATGATCACACGCTCACAAGGTGAATGACTATTTGGCTAGGTAGTTGTGCTAAAAATGAAACAAAATGCCTTGATCCTTTTCATGCATTCATATAATCAACACAAACAAAAGATTATGCAGAATAAATCCATAAAATCCAATTAAAACAAGTATGTTGGTACTCCGTGCATATATGAAAAATAGAAGGCTTCCTCACAAAAAGGTTAGGAACTAAAGTGATTCACAACAAGAACATGTATACAAAAGAATGAATGGCATAGAAGTCTGTAAAATGCCTAAGTATCCTGAATATGCTAAAGTCAAGAAAGCGATAAACACATACCTTGGACGTGTACAAAACTTAACAATATCATTACCATACATCCGCAAGTTGAAACGATCAAACTTGGAACAAACACCTTGTTTCCTCAAGCTATTCAAATCAAGTTCATTGACAAACACAAAAACTATTAATATTAACAAACTGAAAAACCGGCAGAAAATTCATTAAACAAGTTGTAAAGTGAAGATTTGAGAATTTACAAAAAATCCGAGTACAACTTGTTTAATGAATGTTCACCACACTACCTAAGCTAAAATGAAAAAGTAATAACAAAACAAAACCGATAAAAAATGTTTGTTTTACGTCGTAAGCTCAATGCCTTTACAATGCTTAGCTAGAAACTTCCTCTCTTCATGCCATGGTGATGTCTCACCGCGCAACCAAAAGCAAGCTCCCTAACCAAACACTTAAATAAACGTTAATCTACACGTATCAGTATAACAAGTGAAAATATACAATATATACGACATCTACGAAACTCAAAAACAAAGAAACTATCGCAATGCGATTCAATATCAAAACCAATCCCCGACAACTGCGCCATTTTGTTGGTGTTGGGCAAGCAAAAATATTTATTTTTGGAAGAATTCCCTCAGGAATTTATGTCGTGTCCACAGAGATCGGTTCGAGGGAAAGAATTTCGTTCGAAAATCTCTCGCGTAAATGAGTTTGGATTAAAATGGTTTAAACATAGAAACAGAAAAGTAAATATCAACATAAAAAGAATTCATTAATCAGAGAGAAAAGACTTATCAAACATGTATATATTCCACTCATCACAAACATAAACCTATCGACCAGTTACACTCAACTTACAATACTCCTCAATATCACCCGGTATCGTTCACAGCACATGTCCATCTCTGGCACACTCAACCATGCTACCCTCATCGGCATTCTCGCACCCGACTCAACACATGCAGGCATTAAGTTTCGACACCCTTACGGATTATTGGCCCTAACTCTATCTCTAGAGTTCAGAAACTAACTGATAATCATCCTTAATCAAAGTTTGTGAAGTTTATCTCTAACACGGCCCAAACCCCGCGCATTTAAGCAAAAATCAAGAACATTCGCCAATAGAGATTTGTAAAGCAAATTAAATATAAAGCCATGGGCGACAAATGTACATAAGATCAAGGTACAAACATATACAAACCCAACAAAGAAGAAAGACATGAAGAAAATCAGAAATGAACCAAACACTTCACGGATTGTCAGAGCCGATCGATGAGAAATCCACCTTGGATCATCCACATGCAAGCTTCCATGATGATTTCTAAGCTAATCTACTGAAAAATGAAGTTTGATGGAGTTGGGATCATAAAACCCCAAAACCATACTCTAAAAATTGTGTTTTTGGCCCTTTAATGGTGTTTCTGTCCGTTCAGTTTCGCCCGACGGAGTTCTGGGGTGCCCGGCGGCGAAAGGCGGCTTATTTTGTAAGTTCCATTATTGTTCTGTAGCGCCCGGCAATGCAATCTACCGCCCAGCGCAGTAGACAGCAAAAATCCAGCACTGTTTTATTCGTAACTTTTGAACTGTAACTCCGTTTTTCGCCCGGTTTGAAGCGCTGGAAAACTTATTCAACGCTCTATACAACAATGGCAAGACATCCTTGATTGGATACCTGTAAAAATTAGAGAAAATCAATTAAACTCATTGATATTTACACGATAACGCAATATATACACTATAACGTAAAGTAAACATATTTACAAACAAAGCGGGGTTTATTCGAACGTTTGTAACAAAAAGTATCGATAAGTGCAACAAAACTTATATACAAAAATAGCTAGAATTTGCACTTATCAAACTCTCCCCAACTTACATAATTGTTTGACCTCAAACAAAAATCAAACAACTCAAAGAAACAGATTGAAAACCAAAGAATCACGAATCAACAGGTTTTGAAAATCGGACAAATGAATGGTTCAAATGAAAATGGTACACACAAAGTAAATACTTACCACTAAACTACGACGATAACATAGTCACGAAACAAATGCAAAATACAAAAATCATGCCAAACATCCTAAAATAAAACAAGTTCAAATGTGAATCACACCTAGCAAAAATAATCATCAGTAGATGAAAACCACAAAATGGGGTACTTTTCACTCACACAACAATCATGCAAACAATAGATTAAAATATGCGACCATCCAAAAATCATATTGAACATACAAAGGCAAGAATCACGAGGACTTTCAAGGTTGTAGCCTGGCCGGGTAAACAAACAAGGGGCAATTCCTAAAGCTAATCGAAACAAAAACTTGCCTAAACTTAAGGGAGTGATCAACTCACAAAAGTTCAAACACCAAATTCCAATCAACTTCTTCTTTCATCCCAAGTGTTACACAAAACACAATACTTATTTAGCACAGTTATTTGAACTCTTTTTGTTTCCTTTTTCAAGGATTTTCTGTTTCTTTCTTTTTCTCTTTTTTCTTTTCTGTTTCATATTTTTCACTTTTTTCTTTTCTTTTTCATCCTCATAGAAAACAACCAATGAGTAGACAATCATTCTCTCCCCAACTTGAATTCAACCGCATCATCATGTGAATACTCCCTACTTTCTAAGGCAAGGAAAAAATCCATACAACAAAACAAAGTTGAGGGTTCAAGAAAAAACAAAATCCAATAAAAAATAAGTGAACTAAATACTCATAGACAAGCATTAAGTTCAAATAAAACATGGATCAAAAAGCTCAAAGGGGTTACAAATGATCACACGCTCACAAGGTGAATGACTATTTGGCTAGGTAGTTGTGCTAAAAATGAAACTAAATGCCTTGATCCTTTTCATGCATTCATATAATCAACACAAACAAAAGATTATGCAGAATAAATCCATAAAATCCAATTAAAACAAGTATGTTGGTACTCCGTGCATATATGAAAAATAGAAGGCTTCCTCACAAAAAGGTTAGGAACTAAAGTGATTCACAACAAGAACATGTATACAAAAGAATGAATGGCATAGAAGTCTGTAAAATGCCTAAGTATCCTGAATATGCTAAAGTCAAGAAAGCGATAAACACATACCTTGGACGTGTACAAAACTTAACAATATCATTACCATACATCCGCAAGTTGAAACGATCAAACTTGGAACAAACACCTTGTTTCCTCAAGCTATTCAAATCAAGTTCATTGACAAACACAAAAACTATTAATATTAACAAACTGAAAAACCGGCAGAAAATTCATTAAACAAGTTGTAAAGTGAAGATTTGAGAATTTACAAAAAATCCGAGTACAACTTGTTTAATGAATGTTCACCACACTACCTAAGCTAAAATGAAAAAGTAATAACAAAACAAAACCGATAAAAAATGTTTGTTTTACGTCGTAAGCTCAATGCCTTTACAATGCTTAGCTAGAAACTTCCTCTCTTCATGCCATGGTGATGTCTCACCGCGCAACCAAAAGCAAGCTCCCTAACCAAACACTTAAATAAACGTTAATCTACACGTATCAGTATAACAAGTGAAAATATACAATATATACGACATCTACGAAACTCAAAAACAAAGAAACTATCGCAATGCGATTCAATATCAAAACCAATCCCCGACAACTGCGCCATTTTGTTGGTGTTGGGCAAGCAAAAATATTTATTTTTGGAAGAATTCCCTCAGGAATTTATGTCGTGTCCACAGAGATCGGTTCGAGGGAAAGAATTTCGTTCGAAAATCTCTCGCGTAAATGAGTTTGGATTAAAATGGTTTAAACATAGAAACAGAAAAGTAAATATCAACATAAAAAGAATTCATTAATCAGAGAGAAAAGACTTATCAAACATGTATATATTCCACTCATCACAAACATAAACCTATCGACCAGTTACACTCAACTTACAATACTCCTCAATATCACCCGGTATCGTTCACAGCACATGTCCATCTCTGGCACACTCAACCATGCTACCCTCATCGGCATTCTCGCACCCGACTCAACACATGCAGGCATTAAGTTTCGACACCCTTACGGATTATTGGCCCTAACTCTATCTCTAGAGTTCAGAAACTAACTGATAATCATCCTTAATCAAAGTTTGTGAAGTTTATCTCTAACACGGCCCAAACCCCGCGCATTTAAGCAAAAATCAAGAACATTCGCCAATAGAGATTTGTAAAGCAAATTAAATATAAAGCCATGGGCGACAAATGTACATAAGATCAAGGTACAAACATATACAAACCCAACAAAGAAGAAAGACATGAAGAAAATCAGAAATGAACCAAACACTTCACGGATTGTCAGAGCCGATCGATGAGAAATCCACCTTGGATCATCCACATGCAAGCTTCCATGATGATTTCTAAGCTAATCTACTGAAAAATGAAGTTTGATGGAGTTGGGATCATAAAACCCCAAAACCATACTCTAAAAATTGTGTTTTTGGCCCTTTAATGGTGTTTCTGTCCGTTCAGTTTCGCCCGACGGAGTTCTGGGGTGCCCGGCGGCGAAAGGCGGCTTATTTTGTAAGTTCCATTATTGTTCTGTAGCGCCCGGCAATGCAATCTACCGCCCAGCGCAGTAGACAGCAAAAATCCAGCACTGTTTTATTCGTAACTTTTGAACTGTAACTCCGTTTTTCGCCCGGTTTGAAGCGCTGGAAAACTTATTCAACGCTCTATACAACAATGGCAAGACATCCTTGATTGGATACCTGTAAAAATTAGAGAAAATCAATTAAACTCATTGATATTTACACGATAACGCAATATATACACTATAACGTAAAGTAAACATATTTACAAACAAAGCGGGGTTTATTCGAACGTTTGTAACAAAAAGTATCGATAAGTGCAACAAAACTTATATACAAAAATAGCTAGAATTTGCACTTATCAAACTCTCCCCAACTTACATAATTGTTTGACCTCAAACAAAAATCAAACAACTCAAAGAAACAGATTGAAAACCAAAGAATCACGAATCAACAGGTTTTGAAAATCGGACAAATGAATGGTTCAAATGAAAATGGTACACACAAAGTAAATACTTACCACTAAACTACGACGATAACATAGTCACGAAACAAATGCAAAATACAAAAATCATGCCAAACATCCTAAAATAAAACAAGTTCAAATGTGAATCACACCTAGCAAAAATAATCATCAGTAGATGAAAACCACAAAATGGGGTACTTTTCACTCACACAACAATCATGCAAACAATAGATTAAAATATGCGACCATCCAAAAATCATATTGAACATACAAAGGCAAGAATCACGAGGACTTTCAAGGTTGTAGCCTGGCCGGGTAAACAAACAAGGGGCAATTCCTAAAGCTAATCGAAACAAAAACTTGCCTAAACTTAAGGGAGTGATCAACTCACAAAAGTTCAAACACCAAATTCCAATCAACTTCTTCTTTCATCCCAAGTGTTACACAAAACACAATACTTATTTAGCACAGTTATTTGAACTCTTTTTGTTTCCTTTTTCAAGGATTTTCTGTTTCTTTCTTTTTCTCTTTTTTCTTTTCTGTTTCATATTTTTCACTTTTTTCTTTTCTTTTTCATCCTCATAGAAAACAACCAATGAGTAGACAATCATTCTCTCCCCAACTTGAATTCAACCGCATCATCATGTGAATACTCCCTACTTTCTAAGGCAAGGAAAAAATCCATACAACAAAACAAAGTTGAGGGTTCAAGAAAAAACAAAATCCAATAAAAAATAAGTGAACTAAATACTCATAGACAAGCATTAAGTTCAAATAAAACATGGATCAAAAAGCTCAAAGGGGTTACAAATGATCACACGCTCACAAGGTGAATGACTATTTGGCTAGGTAGTTGTGCTAAAAATGAAACTAAATGCCTTGATCCTTTTCATGCATTCATATAATCAACACAAACAAAAGATTATGCAGAATAAATCCATAAAATCCAATTAAAACAAGTATGTTGGTACTCCGTGCATATATGAAAAATAGAAGGCTTCCTCACAAAAAGGTTAGGAACTAAAGTGATTCACAACAAGAACATGTATACAAAAGAATGAATGGCATAGAAGTCTGTAAAATGCCTAAGTATCCTGAATATGCTAAAGTCAAGAAAGCGATAAACACATACCTTGGACGTGTACAAAACTTAACAATATCATTACCATACATCCGCAAGTTGAAACGATCAAACTTGGAACAAACACCTTGTTTCCTCAAGCTATTCAAATCAAGTTCATTGACAAACACAAAAACTATTAATATTAACAAACTGAAAAACCGGCAGAAAATTCATTAAACAAGTTGTAAAGTGAAGATTTGAGAATTTACAAAAAATCCGAGTACAACTTGTTTAATGAATGTTCACCACACTACCTAAGCTAAAATGAAAAAGTAATAACAAAACAAAACCGATAAAAAATGTTTGTTTTACGTCGTAAGCTCAATGCCTTTACAATGCTTAGCTAGAAACTTCCTCTCTTCATGCCATGGTGATGTCTCACCGCGCAACCAAAAGCAAGCTCCCTAACCAAACACTTAAATAAACGTTAATCTACACGTATCAGTATAACAAGTGAAAATATACAATATATACGACATCTACGAAACTCAAAAACAAAGAAACTATCGCAATGCGATTCAATATCAAAACCAATCCCCGACAACTGCGCCATTTTGTTGGTGTTGGGCAAGCAAAAATATTTATTTTTGGAAGAATTCCCTCAGGAATTTATGTCGTGTCCACAGAGATCGGTTCGAGGGAAAGAATTTCGTTCGAAAATCTCTCGCGTAAATGAGTTTGGATTAAAATGGTTTAAACATAGAAACAGAAAAGTAAATATCAACATAAAAAGAATTCATTAATCAGAGAGAAAAGACTTATCAAACATGTATATATTCCACTCATCACAAACATAAACCTATCGACCAGTTACACTCAACTTACAATACTCCTCAATATCACCCGGTATCGTTCACAGCACATGTCCATCTCTGGCACACTCAACCATGCTACCCTCATCGGCATTCTCGCACCCGACTCAACACATGCAGGCATTAAGTTTCGACACCCTTACGGATTATTGGCCCTAACTCTATCTCTAGAGTTCAGAAACTAACTGATAATCATCCTTAATCAAAGTTTGTGAAGTTTATCTCTAACACGGCCCAAACCCCGCGCATTTAAGCAAAAATCAAGAACATTCGCCAATAGAGATTTGTAAAGCAAATTAAATATAAAGCCATGGGCGACAAATGTACATAAGATCAAGGTACAAACATATACAAACCCAACAAAGAAGAAAGACATGAAGAAAATCAGAAATGAACCAAACACTTCACGGATTGTCAGAGCCGATCGATGAGAAATCCACCTTGGATCATCCACATGCAAGCTTCCATGATGATTTCTAAGCTAATCTACTGAAAAATGAAGTTTGATGGAGTTGGGATCATAAAACCCCAAAACCATACTCTAAAAATTGTGTTTTTGGCCCTTTAATGGTGTTTCTGTCCGTTCAGTTTCGCCCGACGGAGTTCTGGGGTGCCCGGCGGCGAAAGGCGGCTTATTTTGTAAGTTCCATTATTGTTCTGTAGCGCCCGGCAATGCAATCTACCGCCCAGCGCAGTAGACAGCAAAAATCCAGCACTGTTTTATTCGTAACTTTTGAACTGTAACTCCGTTTTTCGCCCGGTTTGAAGCGCTGGAAAACTTATTCAACGCTCTATACAACAATGGCAAGACATCCTTGATTGGATACCTGTAAAAATTAGAGAAAATCAATTAAACTCATTGATATTTACACGATAACGCAATATATACACTATAACGTAAAGTAAACATATTTACAAACAAAGCGGGGTTTATTCGAACGTTTGTAACAAAAAGTATCGATAAGTGCAACAAAACTTATATACAAAAATAGCTAGAATTTGCACTTATCAAACTCTCCCCAACTTACATAATTGTTTGACCTCAAACAAAAATCAAACAACTCAAAGAAACAGACTGAAAACCAAAGAATCACGAATCAACAGGTTTTGAAAATCGGACAAATGAATGGTTCAAATGAAAATGGTACACACAAAGTAAATACTTACCACTAAACTACGACGATAACATAGTCACGAAACAAATGCAAAATACAAAAATCATGCCAAACATCCTAAAATAAAACAAGTTCAAATGTGAATCACACCTAGCAAAAATAATCATCAGTAGATGAAAACCACAAAATGGGGTACTTTTCACTCACACAACAATCATGCAAACAATAGATTAAAATATGCGACCATCCAAAAATCATATTGAACATACAAAGGCAAGAATCAAGAGGACTTTCAAGGTTGTAGCCTGGCCGGGTAAACAAACAAGGGGCAATTCCTAAAGCTAATCGAAACAAAAACTTGCCTAAACTTAAGGGAGTGATCAACTCACAAAAGTTCAAACCCCAAATTCCAATCAACTTCTTCTTTCATCCCAAGTGTTACACAAAACACAATACTTATTTAGCACAGTTATTTGAACTCTTTTTGTTTCCTTTTTCAAGGATTTTCTGTTTCTTTCTTTTTCTCTTTTTTCTTTTCTGTTTCATATTTTTCACTTTTTTCTTTTCTTTTTCATCCTCATAGAAAACAACCAATGAGTAGACAATCATTCTCTCCCCAACTTGAATTCAACCGCATCATCATGTGAATACTCCCTACTTTCTAAGGCAAGGAAAAAATCCATACAACAAAACAAAGTTGAGGGTTCAAGAAAAAACAAAATCCAATAAAAAATAAGTGAACTAAATACTCATAGACAAGCATTAAGTTCAAATAAAACATGGATCAAAAAGCTCAAAGGGGTTACAAATGATCACACGCTCACAAGGTGAATGACTATTTGGCTAGGTAGTTGTGCTAAAAATGAAACTAAATGCCTTGATCCTTTTCATGCATTCATATAATCAACACAAACAAAAGATTATGCAGAATAAATCCATAAAATCCAATTAAAACAAGTATGTTGGTACTCCGTGCATATATGAAAAATAGAAGGCTTCCTCACAAAAAGGTTAGGAACTAAAGTGATTCACAACAAGAACAAGTATACAAAAGAATGAATGGCATAGAAGTCTGTAAAATGCCTAAGTATCCTGAATATGCTAAAGTCAAGAAAGCGATAAACACATACCTTGGACGTGTACAAAACTTAACAATATCATTACCATACATCCGCAAGTTGAAACGATCAAACTTGGAACAAACACCTTGTTTCCTCAAGCTATTCAAATCAAGTTCATTGACAAACACAAAAACTATTAATATTAACAAACTGAAAAACCGGCAGAAAATTCATTAAACAAGTTGTAAAGTGAAGATTTGAGAATTTACAAAAAATCCGAGTACAACTTGTTTAATGAATGTTCACCACACTACCTAAGCTAAAATGAAAAAGTAATAACAAAACAAAACCGATAAAAAATGTTTGTTTTACGTCGTAAGCTCAATGCCTTTACAATGCTTAGCTAGAAACTTCCTCTCTTCATGCCATGGTGATGTCTCACCGCGCAACCAAAAGCAAGCTCCCTAACCAAACACTTAAATAAACGTTAATCTACACGTATCAGTATAACAAGTGAAAATATACAATATATACGACATCTACGAAACTCAAAAACAAAGAAACTATCGCAATGCGATTCAATATCAAAACCAATCCCCGACAACTGCGCCATTTTGTTGGTGTTGGGCAAGCAAAAATATTTATTTTTGGAAGAATTCCCTCAGGAATTTATGTCGTGTCCACAGAGATCGGTTCGAGGGAAAGAATTTCGTTCGAAAATCTCTCGCGTAAATGAGTTTGGATTAAAATGGTTTAAACATAGAAACAGAAAAGTAAATATCAACATAAAAAGAATTCATTAATCAGAGAGAAAAGACTTATCAAACATGTATATATTCCACTCATCACAAACATAAACCTATCGACCAGTTACACTCAACTTACAATACTCCTCAATATCACCCGGTATCATTCACAGCACATGTCCATCTCTGGCACACTCAACCATGCTACCCTCATCGGCACTCTCGCACCCGACTCAAGACACGGAGGCATTAAGTTTCGACACCCTTACGGATTATTGACCCTAACTCTATCTCTAGAGTTCAGAAACTAACTGATAATCATCCTTAATCAAAGTTTGTGAAGTTTATCTCTAACACGACCCAAACCCCGCGCATTTAAGTAAAAATCAAGGACAATCGCCAATAGAGATTTGTAAAGCAAATTAAATATAGAGCCACGGACAACAAATGTACATAAGATCAAAGTACAAACATATACAAACCCAACAAAGAAGAAAGGCATAAAGAAAATCAGAAATGAACCAAACACTTCACGGATTGTCAGAGCCGATCGATGAGAAATCCACCTCGGATCATCCACATGCAAGCTTCCATGATGTTTTCTAAGCTAATCTACTGAAAAATGAAGTTTGATGGAGTTGGGATCATAAAACCCCAAAACCATACTCTAAAAATTGTGTTTTTGGCCCTTTAATGGTGTTTCTGTCCGTTCAGTTTCGCCCGGCAGAGTTCTGGGGTGCCCGGCGGCGAAAGGCGGCTTATTTTGTAAGTTCCATTATTGTTCTGGAGCGCCCGGAAATGCAATCTACCGCCCAGCGCAGTAGACAGCAAAAATCCAGCACTGTTTTATTCGTAACTTTTGAACTGTAACTCCGTTTTTCGCCCGGTTTGAAGCGCTGGAAAACTTATTCAACGCTCTATACAACAATGGCAAGACATCCTTGATTGGATACCTGTAAAATTTAGAGAAAATCAATTAAACTCATTGATATTTACACGATAACGCAATATATACACTATAACGTAAAGTAAACATATTTACAAACAAAGCGGGGTTTATTCGAACGTTTGTAACAAAAAGTATCGATAAGTGCAACAAAACTTATATACAAAAATAGCTAGAATTTGCACTTATCAAACTCTCCCCAACTTACATAATTGTTTGACCTCAAACAAAAATCAAACAACTCAAAGAAACAGATTGAAAACCAAAGAATCACGAATCAACAGGTTTTGAAAATCGGACAAATGAATGGTTCAAATGAAAATGGTACACCCAAAGTAAATACTTACCACTAAACTACGACGATAACATAGTCACGAAACAAATGCAAAATACAAAAATCATGCCAAACATCCTAAAATAAAACAAGTTCAAATGTGAATCACACCTAGCAAAAATAATCATCAGTAGATGAAAAACACAAAATGGGGTACTTTTCACTCACACAACAATCATGCAAACAATAGATTAAAATATGCGACCATCCAAAAATCATATTGAACATACAAAGGCAAGAATCACGAGGACTTTCAAGGTTGTAGCCTGGCCGGGTAAACAAACAAGGGGCAATTCCTAAAGCTAATCGAAACAAAAACTTGCCTAAACTTAAGGGAGTGATCAACTCACAAAAGTTCAAACACCAAATTCCAATCAACTTCTTCTTTCATCCCAAGTGTCACACAAAACACAATACTTATTTAGCACAGTTATTTGAACTCTTTTTGTTTCCCTTTTCAAGGATTTTCTGTTTCTTTCTTTTTCTCGTTTTTCTTTTCTGTTTCATATTTTTCACTTTTTTCTTTTCTTTTTCATCCTCATAGAAAACAACCAATGAGTAGACAATCATTCTCTCCCCAACTTGAATTCAACTGCATCATCATGTGAATACTCCCTACTTTCTAAGGCAAGGAAAAAATCCATACAACAAAACAAAGTTGAGGGTTCAAGAAAAAACAAAATCCAATAAAAAATAAGTGAACTAAATACTCATAGACAAGCATTAAGTTCAAATAAAACATGGATCAAAAAGCTCAAAGGGGTTACAAATGATCACACGCTCACAAGGTGAATGACTATTTGGCTAGGTAGTTGTGCTGAAAATGAAACAAAATGCCTTGATCCTTTTCATGCATTCATATAATCAACACAAACAAAAGATTATGCATAATAAATCCATAAAATCCAATTAAAACAAGTATGTTGGTACTCCGTGCATATATGAAAAATAGAAGGCTTCCTCACAAAAAGGTTAGGAACTAAAGTGATTCACAACAAGAACAAGTATACAAAAGAATGAATGGCATAGAAGTTTGTAAAATGCCTAAGTATCCTGAATATGCTAAAGTCAAGAAAGCGATAAACACATACCTTGGACGTGTACAAAACTTAACAATATCATTACCATACATCCGCAAGTTGAAACGATCAAACTTGGAACGAACACCTTGTTTCCTCAAGCTATTCAAGTCAAGTTCATTGACAAACACAAAAACTATTAATATTAACAAACTGAAAAACCGGCAGAAAATTCATTAAACAAGTTATAAAGTGAAGATTTGAGAATTTACAAAAAATCCGAGTACAACTTGTTTAATGAATGTTCACCACACTACCTAAGCTAAAATGAAAAAGTAATAACAAAACAAAACCGATAAAAAATGTTTGTTTTACGTCGTAAGCTCAATGCCTTTACAATACTTAGCTAGAAACTTCCTCTCTTCATGCCATGGTGATGTCTCACCGCGCAACCAAAAGCAAGCTCCCTAAACAAACACTTAAATAAACGTTAATCTACACGTATCAGTATAACAAGTGAAAATATACAATATATACGACATCTACGAAACTCAAAAACAAAGAAACTATCGCAATGCGATTCAATATCAAAACCAATCCCCGACAACTGCACCATTTTGTTGGTGTTGGGCAAGCAAAAATATTTATTTTTGGAAGAATTCCCTCAGGAATTTATGTCGTGTCCACAGAGATCGGTTCGAGGGAAAGAATTTCGTTCGAAAATCTCTCGCGTAAATGAGTTTGGATTAAAATGGTTTAAACATAGAAACAGAAAAGTAAATATCAACATAAAAAGAATTCATTAATCAGAGAGAAAAGACTTATCAAACATGTATATATTCCACTCATCACAAACATAAACCTATCGACCAGTTACACTCAACTTACAATACTCCTCAATATCACCCGGTATCGTTCACAGCACATGTCCATCTCTGGCACACTCAACCATGCTACCCTCATCGGCACTCTCGCACCCGACTCAAGACACGGAGGCATTAAGTTTCGACACCCTTAAGGATTATTGGCCCTAACTCTATCTCTAGAGTTCAGAAACTAACTGATAATCATCCTTAATCAAAGTTTGTGAAGTTTATCTCTAACACGACCCAAACCCCGCGCATTTAAGCAAAAATCAAGAACAATCGCCAATAGAGATTTGTAAAGCAAATTAAATATAAAGCCATGGACAACAAATGTACATAAGATCAAAGTACAAACATATACAAACCCAACAAAGAAGAAAGACATAAAGAAAATCAGAAATGAACCAAACACTTCACGGATTGTCAGAGCCGATCGATGAGAAATCCACCTCGGATCATCCACATGCAAGCTTCCATGATGTTTTCTAAGCTAATCTACTGAAAAATGAAGTTTGATGGAGTTGGGATCATAAAACCCCAAAACCATACTCTAAAAATTGTGTTTTTGGCCCTTTAATGGTGTTTCTGTCCGTTCAGTTTCGCCCGGCAGAGTTCTGGGGTGCCCGGCAGCGAAAGGCGGCTTATTTTGTAAGTTCCATTATTGTTCTGGAGCGCCCGGAAATGCAATCTACCGCCCAGCGCAGTAGACAGCAAAAATCCAGCACTGTTTTATTCGTAACTTTTGAACTGTAACTCCGTTTTTCGCCCGGTTTGAAGCGCTGAAAAACTTATTCAACGCTCTATACAACAATGGCAAGACATCCTTGATTGGATACCTGTAAAATTTAGAGAAAATCAATTAAACTCATTGATATTTACACGATAACGCAATATATACACTATAACGTAAAGTAAACATATTTACAAACAAAGCGGGGTTTATTCGAACGTTTGTAACAAAAAGTATCGATAAGTGCAACAAAACTTATATAAAAAAATAGCTAGAATTTGCACTTATCAAACTCTCCCCAACTTACATAATTGTTTGACCTCAAACAAAAATTAAACAACTCAAAGAAACAGATTGAAAACCAAAGAATCACGAATCAACAGGTTTTGAAAATCGGACAAATGAATGGTTCAAATGAAAATGTTACACACAAAGTAAATACTTACCACTAAACTACGACGATAACATAGTCACGAAACAAATGCAAAATACAAAAATCATGCCAAACATCCTAAAACAAAACAAGTTCAAATGTGAATCACACCTATAAAAAATAATCATTAGTAGATGAAAAACACAAAATGGGGTACTTTTCACTCACACAACAATCATGCAAACAATAGATTAAAATATGCGACCTTCCAAAAATCATATTGAACATACAAAGGCAAGAATCACGAGGACTTTCAAGGTTGTAGCCTGGCCGGGTAAACAAACAAGGGGCAATTCCTAAAGCTAATCGAAACAAAAACTTGCCTAAACTTAAGGGAGTGATCAACTCACAAAAGTTCAAACACCAAATTCCAATCAACTTCTTCTTTCATCCCAAGTGTTACACAAAACACAATACTTATTTAGCACAGTTATTTGAACTCTTTTTGTTTCCCTTTTCAAGGATTTTCTGTTTCTTTCATTTTCTCTTTTTTATTTTCTGTTTCATATTTTTCTCTTTTTTCTTTTCTTTTTCATCCTCATAGAAAACAACCAATGAGTAGACAATCATTCTATCCCCAACTTGAATTCAACCGCATAATCATGTGAATACTCCCTACTTTCTAAGGCAAGGAAAAAATCCATACAACAAAACAAAGTTGAGGGTTCAAGAAAAAACAAAATCCAATAAAGAATAAGTGAACTAAATACACATAGACAAGCATTATGTTCAAATAAAACATGGATCAAAAAGCTCAAAGGGGTTACAAATGATCACACGCTCACAAGGTGAATGACTATTTGGCTAGATAGTTGTGCTCAAAATGAAACAAAATGCCTTGATCCTTTTCATGCATTCATATAATCAACACAAACAAAAGATTATGCATAATAAAATCCATAAAATCCAATTAAAACATGTATGTTGGTACTCCGTGCATATATGAAAAATAGAAGGCTTCCTCACAAAATGGTTTGGAACTAAAGTGATTCACAACAAGAACAAGTATACAAAAGAATGAATGGCATAGAAGTTTGTAAAATGCCTAAGTATCCTGAATATGCTAAAGTCAAGAAAGCGATAAACACATACCTTGGACGTGTACAAAACTTCACAATATCATTACCATACATCCGCAAGTTGAAACGATCAAACTTGGAACAAACACCTCGTTTCCTCAAGCTATTCAAATCAAGTTCATTGACAAACACAAAAACTATTAATATTAACAAACTGAAAAACCGGCAGAAAATTCATTAAACAAGTTGTAAAGTGGAGATTTAGGAATTTACAAAAAATCCGAGTGCAACTTGTTTAATGAATGTTCACCACACTACCTAAGCTAAAATGAAAAAGTAATAACAAAACAAAAACGATAAAAAATGTTTGTTTTACGTCGTAAGCTCAATGCCTTTACAATGCTTAGCTAGAAACTTCCTCTCTTCATGCCATGGTGATGTCTCACCGCGCAACCAAAAGCAAGCTACCTAACCAAACACTTAAATAAACGTTAATCTACACGTATTAGTATAACAAGTGAAAATATACAATATATACGACATCTACGAAACTCAAAAACAAAGAAACTATCGTAATGCGATTCAATATCAAAACCAATCCCCGACAACGGCGCCATTTTGTTGGTGTTGGGCAAGCAAAAATATTTATTTTTGGAAGAATTCCCTCAGGAATTTATGTCGTGTCCACAGAGATCGGTTCGAGGGAAAGAATTTCGTTCGACAATCTCTCGCGTAAATGAGTTTGGATTAAAATGGTTTAAACATAGAAACAGAAAAGTAAATATCAACATAAAAAGAATTCATTAATCAGAGAGAAAAGACTTATCAAACATGTATATATTCCACTCATCACAAACATAAACCTATCGACCAGTTACACTCAAATTACATTACTCCTCAATATCACCCAGTATCATTCACAGCACATGTCCATCTCTGGCACACTCAACCATGCTACCCTCATCGGCACTCTCGCACCCGACTCAAGACCCGGAGGCATTAAGTTTCGACACCCTTACGGATTATTGGCCCTAACTCTATCTCTAGAGTTCATAAACTAACTGATAATCATCCTTAATCAAAGTTTGTGAAGTTTATCTCTAACACGACCCAAACCCAACGCATTTAAGCAAAAATCAAGAACAATCGCCAATAGAGATTTGTAAAGCAAATTAAATATAAAGCCATGGGCGACAAATGTACATAAGATCAAATTACAAACATATACAAACCCAACAAAGAAGAAAGACATGAAGAAAATCAGAAATGAACCAACCACTTCACGTATTGTCAGAGCCGATCGATGAGAAATCCACTTCGGATCATCCACATACAAGCTTCCATGATGTTTTCAAAGCTAATCTACTGAAAAATGAAGTTTGAGGAGTTGGGATCATAAAACCCCAAAACCATACTCTAAAAATTGTGTTTTTGGCCCTTGAATGGTGTTTCTGTCCGTTCAGTTTCGCCCGGCGGAGTTCTGGGGTGCCGGGCGGCGAAAGGCGACTTATTTTGTAAGTTCCATTATTGTTCTGGAGCGCCCGGCAATGCAATCTACCGCCCAGCACAGTAGACAGCAAAAATCCAGCACTGTTTTATTCGTAACTTTTGAACTGTAACTCCGTTTTTTGCCCGGTTTGAGGCGCTGGAAAACTTTTTCAACGCTCTATACAGCAATGGCAAGACATCCTTGATTGGATACCTGTAAAAATTAGAGAAAATCAATTAAACTCATTGATATTTACACGATAACGCAATATATACACTATAACGTAAAGTAAACATTTTTACAAACAAAGCGGGGTTTATTCGAACGTTTGTAACAAAAAGTATCGATAAGTGCAACAAAACTTATATACAAAAATAGCTAGAATTTGCACTTATCAAACTCTCCCCAACTTACATAATTGTTTGACCTCAAACAAAAATCAAACAACTCAAAGAAACAGATTAAAAACCAAAGAATCACGAATCAACAGGTTTTGAAAATCGTACAAATGAATGGTTCAAATGAAAATGGTACACACAAAGTAAATACTTACCACTAAACTACGAAGATAACATAGTCACGAAACAAATGCAAAATACAAAAACCATGCCAAACATCCTAAAACAAAACAAGTTCAAATGTGAATCACACCTAGCAAAAATAATCATTAGTAGATGAAAAACACAAAATGGGGTACTTTTCACTCACACAACAATCATGCAAACAATAGATTAAAATATGCGACCTTCCAAAAATCATATTGAACATACAAAGGCAAGAATCACGAGGACTTTCAAGGTTGTAGCCTGGCCGGGTAAACAAACAAGGGGCAATTCCTAAAGCTAATCGAAACAAAAACTTGCCTAAACTTAAGGGAGTGATCAACTCACAAAAGTTCAAACACCAAATTCCAATCAACTTCTTCTTTCATCCCAAGTGTCACACAAAACACAATACTTATTTAGCATAGTTATTTGAACTCTTTTTGTTTTCTTTTTCAAGGATTTTCTGTTTCTTTCATTTTCTCTTTTTTCTTTTCTGTTTCATATTTTTCACTTTTTTCTTTTTCATCCTCATAGAAAACAACCAATGAGTAGACAATCATTCTCTCCCCAACTTGAATTCAACCGCATCATCATGTGAATACTCCCTACTTTCTAAGGCAAGGAAAAAATCCATACAACAAAACAAAGTTGAGGGTTCAAGAAAAAACAAAATCCAATCAAAAATAAGTGAACTAAATACTCATAGACAAGCATTAAGTTCAAATAAAACATGGATCAAAAAGCTCAAAGGGGTTACAAATGATCACATGCTCACAAGGTGAATGACTATTTGGCTAGGTAGTTGTGCTCAAAATGAAACAAAATGCCTTGATCCTTTTCATGCATTCATATAATCAACACAAACAAAAGATTATGCATAATAAAATCCATAAAATCCAATTAAAACAAGTATATTGGTACTCCGTGCATATATGAAAAATAGAAGGCTTCCTCACAAAAAGGTTAGGAACTAAAGTGATTCACAACAAGAACAAGTATACAAAAGAATGAATGGCATAGAAGTTTGTAAAATGCCTAAGTATCCTGAATATGCTAAAGTCAAGAAAGCGATAAACACTTACCTTGGACGTGTACAAAACTTAACATTATCATTACCATACATCCGCAAGTTGAAACGATCAAACTTGGAACAAACACCTCGTTTCCTCAAGCTATTCAAATCAAGTTCATTGACAAACACAAAAACTATTAATATTAACAAACTGAAAAACCGGCAGAAAATTCATTAAACAAGTTGTAAAGTGAAGATTTGAGAATTTACAAAAAATCCGAGTACAGCTTGTTTAATGAATGTTCACCACACTACCTAAGCTAAAATGAAAAAGTAATAACAAAACAAAACCGATGAAAAATGTTTGTTTTACGTCGTAAGCTCAATGCCTTTACAATGCTTAGCTAGAAACTTCCTCTCTTCATGCCATGGTGGTGTCTCACCGCGCAACCAAAAGCAAGCTCCCTAACCAAACACTTAAATAAACGTTAATCTACACGTATCAGTATAACAAGTGAAAATATACAATATATACGACATCTACGAAACTCAAAGACAAAGAAACTATTGCAATGGGATTCAATATCAAAACCAATCCCCGACAACGGCGCCATTTTGTTGGTGTGGGGCAAGCAAAAATATTTATTTTTGGAAGAATTCCCTCAGGAATTTATGTCGTGTCCACAGAGATCGGTTCGAGGGAAAGAATTTCTTTCGACAATCTCTCGCGTAAATGAGTTTGGATTAAAATGGTTTAAACATAGAAACAGAAAAGTAAATATCAACATAAAAAGAATTCATTAAATAGAGAGAAAAGACTTATCAAACATGTATATATTCCACTCATCACAAACATAAACCTATCGACCAGTTACACTCAACTTACATTACTCCTCAATATCACCCGATATCGTTCACAGCACATGTCCATCTCTGGCACACCCAACCATGCTACCCTCATCGGCACTCTTGCACCCGACTCAAGACACGGAGTCATTAAGTTTCGACACCCTTACGAATTATTGGCCCTAACTCTATCTCTAGAGTTCAGAAACTAACTGATAATCATACTTAATCAAAGTTTGTGATGTTTATCTGTAACACGACCCAAACCCCGCGCATTTAAGCAAAAATCTAGAACAATCGCCAATAGAGATTTGTAAAGCAAATTAAATATAAAGCCATGGGCGACAAATGTACATAAGATCAAAGTTCAAACATATACAAACCCAACAAAGAAGAAAGACATGAAGAAAATCAGAAAGGAACCAAACACTTCACGGATTGTCAGAGCCGATCGATGAGAAATCCACCTCGGATCATCCACATGCAAGCTTCCATGATGTTCTCTAAGCTAATCTACTGAAAAATGAAGTTTGATGGAGTTGGGATCATAAAACCCCAAAACCATACTCTAAAAATTGTGTTTTTGGCCCTTAAAATGGTGTTTCTGTCCGTTCAGTTTCGCCCGGCGGAGTTCTGGGGTGCCGGGCGGCGAAAGGCGGCTTATTTTATAAGTTCCATTATTGTTCTGGAGCGCCCGGCAATGCAATCTACCGCCCAGCACAGTAGACCGCAAAAATCCAGCACTGTTTTATTCGTAACTTTTGAACTGTAACTCCGTTTTTCGCCCGGTTTGAAGCGCTGGAAAACTTATTCAATGCTCTATACAGCAATGGCAAGACATCCTTGATTGGATACCTGTAAAAATTAGAGAAAATCAATTAAACTCATTGATATTTACACGATAACGCAATATATACACTATAACGTAAAGTAAACATATTTACAAACAAAGCGGGGTTTATTCGAACGTTTGTAACAAAAAGTATCGATAAGTGCAACAAAACTTATATACAAAAATAGCTAGAATTTGCACTTATCAAACTCTCCCCAACTTACATAATTGTTTGACCTCAAACAAAAATCAAACAACTCAAAGAAACAGATAGAAAACCAAAGAATCACGAATCAACAGGTTTTGAAAATCGGACAAATGAATGGTTCAAATGAAAATGGTACACACAAAGTAAATACTTACCACTAAACTACGACGATAACATAGTCACGAAACAAATGCAAAATACAAAAATCATGCCAAACATCCTAAAACAAAACAAGTTCAAATGTGAATCACACCTAGCAAAAATAATCATCAGTAGATGAAAAACACAAAATGGGGTACTTTTCACTCACACAACAATCATGCAAACAATAGATTAAAATATGCGACCATCCAAAAATCATATTGAACATACAAAGGCAAGAATCACGAGGACTTTCAAGGTTGTAGCCTGGCCGGGTAAACAAACAAGGGGCAATTCCTAAAGCTAATCGAAACAAAAACTTGCCCAAACATAAGGGAGTGATCAACTCACAAAAGTTCAAACACCAAATTCCAATAACTTCTTCTTTCATCCCAAGTGTTACACAAAACACAATACTTATTTAGCACAGTTATTTGAACTCTTTTTGTTTCCTTTTTCAAGGATTTTTTGTTTCTTTCTTTTTCTCTTTTTTCTTTTCTGTTTCATACTTTTCACTTTTTTCTTTTCTTTTTCATCCTCATAGAAAACAACCAATGAGTAGACAATCATTCTCTCCCCAACTTGAACTCAACCGCATCATCATGTGAATACTCCCTACTTTCTAAGGCAAGGGAAAAATCCATACAACTAAACAAAGTTGAGGGTTCAAGAAAAAACAAAATCCAATCAAAAATAAGTGAACTAAATACTCATAGACAAGCATTAAGTTCAAATAAAACATGGATCAAAAAGCTCAAAGGGGTTACAAATGATCACACGCTCACAAGGTGAATGACTATTTGGCTAGGTAGTTGTGCTCAAAATGAAACAAAATGCCTTGATCCTTTTCATGAATTCATATAATCAACACAAACAAAAGATTATGCATAATAAAATCCATAAAATCCAATTAAAACAAGTATGTTGGTACTCCGTGCATATATGAAAAATAGAAGGCTTCCTCACAAAAAGGTTAGGAACTAAAGTGATTCACAACAAGAACAAGTATACAAAAGAATGAATGGCATAGAAGTTTGTAAAATGCCTAAGTATCCTGAATATGCTAAAGTCAAGAAAGCGATAAACACATACCTTGGACGTGTACAAAACTTAACAATATCATTACCATACATCCGCAAGTTGAAACGATCAAACTTGGAACAAACACCTCGATTCCTCAAGCTATTCAAATCAAGTTCATTGACAAACACAAAAACTATTAATATTAACAAACTGAAAAACCAGCAGAAAATTCATTAAACAAGTTGTAAAGTGAAGATTTGAGAATTTACAAAAAATCTGAGTACAACTTGTTTAATGAATGTTCACCACACTACCTAAGCTAAAATGAAAAAGTAATAACAAAACAAAAACGATAAAAAAATGTTTGTTTTACGTCGTAAGCTCAACGCCTTTACAATGCTTAGCTAGAAACTTCCTCTCTTCATGCCATGGTGATGTCTCACCGCGCAACCAAAAGCAAGCTCCCTAACCAAACACTTAAAAAACGTTAATCTACACGTATCAGTATAACAAGTGAAAATATAAAATATATACGACATCTACGAAACTCAAAAACAAAGAAACTATCGCAGTGCGATTCAATATCAAAACCAATCCCCGACAACGGCGCCATTTTGTTGGTGTTGGGCAAGCAAAAATATTTATTTTTGGAAGAATTCCCTCAGGAATTTATGTCGTGTCCACAGAGTTCGGTTCGAGGGAAAGAATTTCGTTCGACAATCTCTCGCGTTAATGAGTTTGGATTAAAATCGTTTAAACATAGAAACAGAAAAGTAAATATCACCATAAAAAGAATTCATTAATCAGAGAGAAAAAACTTATCAAACATGTATATATTCCACTCATCACAAACTTAAACCTATCGACCAGTTACACTCAACTTACAATACTCCACAATATCACCCGGTATCGTTCACAACACATGTCCATCTCTGGCACACTCAACCATGCTACCCTCATCGGCACTCTCGCACCCGACTCAAGACACGGAGGCATTAAGTTTCGACACCCTTACGGATTATTGGCCCTAACTCTATCTCTAGAGTTCAGAAACTAACTGATAATCATCCTTAATCAAAGTTTGTGAAGTTTATCTCTAACACGACCCAAACCCCGCGCACTTACGCAAAAATCAAGAACAATCGCCAATAGAGATTTTTAAAGCAAATTAAATATAAAGCCATGGGCGACAAATGTACATAAGATCAAAGTACAAACATATACAAACCCAACAAAGAAGAAAGACATGTAGAAAATCAGAAATGAACCAAACACTTCACGGATTGTCAGAGCCGATCGATGAGAAATCCACCTTGGATCATCCACATGCAAGGTTCCATGACGTTTTCTTAGCTAATCTACTGAAAAATGAAGTTTGACGGAGTTGGGATCACATAACCCCAAAACCATACTCGAAAAATTGTGTTTTTGGCCCTTTAATGGTGTTTCTGTCTGTTCAGTTTCGCTCGGCGGAGTTCTGGGGCGACCGGCGGCGAAAGGCGTCTTATTTTGTAAGTTCCATTATTGTTCTGGAGCTCCCGTCGCTGCGCCGCCCGGCCCTTCTTATGCGCAGCTGATAGTAGACAGCAAAAATCCAACACTGTTTTATTCGTAACTTTTGAACCTTAACTCCGTTTTTTGCCCGGTTTGAAGCGCTGGGAAGCTTATTCAATGCTCTATACAGCAATGGAAAGACATCCTTGATTGGATACCAGTAAAAATGAGAGAAAATCAATTAAACTCATTGATATTTACACGATAACGTAATATATACATTATAACGTAAAGTAAACGTATTTACAATCAAAGCAGGGTTTATTCGAACGTTTGTAACAAAAAGTATCGATAAGTGCAACAAAACTTATATACAAAAATAGCTAGAATTTGAACTTATCAAACTCTCCCCAACTTACATAATTGTTTATCCTCAAACAAAAATCAAACAACTCAAAGAAACAGATAGAAAACCAAAGAATCACGAATCAACAGGTTTTGAAAAATGGACAAATGAATGGTTCAAATGAAAACGGTACACACAAAGTAAATACTTACCACTAAACTACGACGATAACATAGTCACGAAAAAAATGCAAAATACAAAAATGATGCCAAACATCCTAAAACAACACAAGTTCAAATGTGAATCACACCTAGCAAAAATAATCATCGGTAGATGAAAAACACAAAATGGGGTACTTTTCACTCACACAACAATCATGCAAACAATAGATTAAATTATGCGACCATCCAAAAATTATACTGAACATACAAAGGCAAGAATCACAAGGACTTTCAAGGTTGTAGCGTGGCCGGGTAAACAAACAAGGGGCAATTCCTAAAGCTAATCAAAACAAAAACTTGCCTAAACCTAAGGGAGTGATCAACTCACAAAAGTTCAAACACCAAAGTCCAATCAACATCTTCTTTCATCCCAAGTGTTACACAAAACACAACACTTATATAGCACAGTTATTTGAACTCTTTTTGTTTCCTTTTTCAAGGATATTCTGTTTCTTTCTTTTTCTCTTTTTTCTTTTCTGTTTCATATTTTTCTCTTTTTTCTTTTCTTTTTCATCCTCATAGAAAACAACCAATGAGTAAACAATCATTCTCTCCCCAACTTGAATTCAACCACATCATCATGTGAATACTCCCTACTTTCTAAGGCAAGGAAAAAATCCATACAACAACACAAAGTTCAGGGTTCAAGAAAAAACAAAATCCAATCAAAAATTAGTGAACTAAATACTCATAGACAAGCATTAAGTTCAAATAAAACATGGATCAAAAAGCTCAAAGGGGTTACAAATGATCACACACTCACAAGGTGAATGACTATTTGGCAAGGTAGTCGTGCTCAAAATGAAACAAAATGCCTTGATCCTTTTCATGCATTCATATAATCAACACAAACAAAAGATTATGCATAATAAAATCCAGTTAAAACAAGATTGTTGGTACTCCGTGCATATATGAAAAATATAGGAAGTAAAGTGATTCATAACAAGAACAAGTATACAAAAGAATGAATGGCCTAGATGTTTGTAAAATGCCTAAGTATCCTGAATATGCTAAAGTCAAGAAAGCGATAAACACATACCTTGGACGTTTACAAAACTTAACAATATCATTACCATACATCTGCAAGTTGAAACCATCAAACTTGGTACAAACACCTCATTTCCTCAAGCTATTCAAATCAAGTTGATTGACAAACACAAAAACTATTAATATTAACAAACTGAAAAACCGGCAGAAAATTCATTAAACAAGTTGTAAAGTGAAGATTTGAGAATTTACGAAAAATCCGAGTACAACTTGTTTAATGAATGTTCACCACACTACCTAAGATAAAATGAAAAAGTAATAACAAAACAAAAACGATAAAACATGCTTGTTTTACGTCGTAAGCTCGACGCCTTTACAATGCTTAGCTAGAAACTTCCTCTCTTCATGCCATGGTGATGTCTCACCGTGCAACCAAAAGTAAGCGTCCTATCCAAACACTTAAACAAACGTTAATCTACACGTATCAGTATAACAAGTGAAAATATACAATATATACGATATCTACAAAACTCAAAAACAAAGAAACTATCGCAATGCGATTCAATATCAAAACCAATCCCCAGCAACGGCTCCATTTTGTTGGTGCTGGGCAAGCAAAAATATTTATTTTCGGAAGAATTCCCTCCGGAATTTATGTCGTTTCCACAGAGATCGGTTCGATGGAAAGAATGTTGTTCGACAATATCTCGCGTTAATGAGTTTGGATTAAATTGGTTTAAACATAGAAATAGAAAAGTAAATATCAACATAAAAAGAATTCATTAATCAGAGAGAAAAGACTTATCAAGAATGTATATATTCTACTCATGACAAACTTAAACCTAACGACCAGTTACACTCAACTTACAATACTCCTCAATATCACCCGGTATCGTTCACAGCACATGCCCATCTCTGGAACACTCAACCATGCTACCCTCATCATCATTCTCACACCCAACTCAAGACACAGAGGCTTTAAGTTTCGACACCCTTACGGATTGTTAACGTTAATCGAATTTGTGAAGTTTATCTCTAACACGACCCAAACCCCGCGCATTTAAGCAAAAATCAAGAACATTCACCAATAGAGATTTGTAAAGCAAATTAAATATAACGCCATGGGCGACAAATGTACATAAGATTAAAGTACAAACATATACAAACCCAACAAAGAAGAAAATCAGAAATGAACAAAACACTTCACGGATTGTCAGAGTCGATCTATGAGAAATCCACCTCGGATCATCCACATGCAAGCTTCCATGATGTTTTCTAAGCTAATCTACTGAAAAATGAAGTTTGATGGAGCTGGGATCACAAAACCCCAAAACCATACTCTAAAAATTGTGTTTTTGGCCCTTTAATGGTGTTTCTGTCCGTCCAGTTTCGTCCGGCGGAGTTCTGCGGCGCCCGGCGGCGAAAGGCGGCTTATTTTGTAAGTTCTAGTATTATTCTGGAGCACCCGGAGCTGCAATCTAGCACCCGGCGCTGCGCCGCCTGGCCCTGCTAAGGCTCAGCTGACAGTAGACAGCAAAAATCCATCACTGTTTTATTCGTAACTTTTGAACCGTAACTCCATTTTTCACCCGGTTTGAAGCGCTGGAAAGCTTATTAAATGCTCTATACAACAATGGCAAGACATCCTTGATTGGATACCTGCAAAAATAAGAGAAAATCAATTAAACGCATTGATATTTACACGATAACACAATATATACACTATAACATAAAGTATACGTATTTACAAACAAAGCGGGGTTTATTTGAACGTTTGTAACAAAAAGTATTGATAAGTGCAACAAAACTTATATACAAAAATAGCTACAATTTGCACTTATCAAACTCTCCCCAACTTACATAATTGTTTTTCCTCAAACAAAAATCAAACAATTCAAAGAAACAGATTGAAAACCAAAGAATCACGAATCAACAGGTTTTGAAAATCGGACAAATGAATGGTTCAAATGAAAATGGTACACACAAAGTAAATACTTACCACTAAACTACGACGATAACATAGTCACGAAACAAATAAAAAATACAAAAATCATGCCAAACATCCTAAAACAACACAAGTTCAAATGTGAATCACACCTAGGAAAAATAATCATCGGTAGATGAAAAATACAAAATTGGGTACTTTTCACGCACACAACAATCATGCAAACAATAGATTAAATTATGCGACCATCCAAAAATCATACTGAACATACCAAGGCAAGAATCACAAGGAATTTGAAGGTTGTAGCATGGTCGAGTACACCAATAAGGGCCAATTCCTAAAGCTAATCGAAACAAAAACTTGCCTAAACCTAAGGGAGTGATCAACTCACAAAATTTCAAACACCAAATTCCAATCAATTTCTTCTTTCATCCCAAGTGTTACACAAAACACAATACTTATTTAGAACAATTATTTGACATCTTTTTGTTTCCTTTTTCAAGGATTTTCTGCTTCTTTCTTTTTCTCTTTTTTCTTTTCTGTTTCATATTTTTCTCTTTTTTCTTTTCTTTTTCATCCTCATAGAAAACAACCAATGAGTAAACAATCATTCTCTCCCCAACTTGAATTCAACCACATCATCATGTGAATACTCCCTACTTTCTAAGGCAAGGAAAAAATCCATACAACAACACAAAATTGAGGGTTCAAGAAAAAACAAAATCCAATCAAAAATAAGTGAACTAAATACTCATAGACAAGCATTAAGTTTAAATAAAACATGGATCAAAAAGCTCAAAGGGGTTACAAATGATCACACGCTCACAAGGTAAATGACTATTTGACTAGGTAGTTGTGCTCAAAATGAAACAAAATGACTTTATCATTTTCATGCATTCATATAATCAACACAAACAAAAGATTAAGCATAATAAAATCCGATTAAAACAAGAATGTTGGTACTCCATGCATATATGAACAATAGAAGGCTTCCTCGCAAAAAGGTTGGGAACTAAAGTGATTCACAACAAGAACAAGTATACAAAAGAATGAATGACATAGAAGTTTGTAAAATGCCTAAGTATCATGAATATGCTAAAGTCAAGAAAGGGATAAACACATACCTTGGACATGTACAAAACTTAACAATATCATTACCATACATTCGCAAGTTGAAACGATCAAACTTGGAGCAAACACCTCATTTCCTCAAGCTATTCAAATCAAGTTCATTGATAAACACGAAAACTATTAATATTAACAAACTGAAAAACTGGCAGAAAATTCATTAAACAAGTTGTAAAGTGAAGATTTGAGAATTTCCAAAAAATCCGAGTACACCTTGTTTAATAAATGTTCACCACACTACCTAAGCTAAAATGAAAAATTAATAACAAAACAAAAACGATAAAACATCCTTGTTTTACGTCGTAAGCTCGACGCCTTTACAATGCTTAGCTAGAAACTTCATCTCTTCATGCCATGGTGATGTCTCGCCGTGCAACCAAAATCAAGCGTCCTAACCAAACACTTAAACAAACGTTAATCTACGCGTATCAGTATAACAAGTGAAAATATACAGTATATACGATATCTACAAAACTCAAAAACAAAGAAACTACCGCAATGCGATTCAATATCAAAACCAATCCCCGGCAACGACACCAATTTGTTGGTTGCGGAATAGCGGCAAGCAGTAAAAATATTTATTTTTGGAAGAATTCCCTCCGGGATTTATGTCGTGTCCACAGAGATCAGTTCAAGGGAAAGAATGTCGTTCGACAATCTCTCGCGTTAATCTGTTTGGATTAAAATGGTTTAAACATAGAAACAGAAAAGAAAATATCAACATAAAAAGAATTCATTAATCAGAGAGAAAAGACTTATCAAGCAAGCATATATTCCACTCATCATAAACTTAAACCTATCGACCAGTTACACTCAACTTACAATACTCCTCAATATCACCCGGTATCGTTCACAGCACATGTCCATCTCTAGCACACTCAACCATGCTACCCTCATCGGCACTCTCGCACCCGACTCAAGACACGGAGGCATTAAGTTTTGACACCCTTACGGATTGTTAGCCCTAAATCTATCTCTAGAGTTCAGAAACTAATAGATGATTATCCTTAACCGAAGTTTGTGAAGTTTATCTCTAACACGACCCAAACCCCGCGCATTTAAGCAAAATTCAAGAACAATCACCAATAAAGATTTATAAAGCAAATTATATATAACGCCATGGGCGAAAAATGTACATAATATCAAAGTACAAACATATACAAACCCAACAAAGAAGAAAGACTTAAAGAAAATCAGAAATGAACCAAACACTTCACGGATTGTCAGAGTCGATCGATGAGAAATTCACCTCGGATCATCCATATGCAAGCTTCAATGATGTTTTCTAAGTTAATCCACTGAAAAAATGAAGTCTGATGGAGTTAGGATCACAAAACCCCAAAACCATACTCTAAAAATTGTGTTTTTGGCCCTTTAATGGTGTTTCTGTCTGTCCAGTTTCGCCCGGCGGAGTTCTGGGGCGCCCAGCGGTGAAAGACGGCTTATTTTGTAAGTTCCAGTATTGTTCTGGAGCACCCGGCGCTGCAATCTACCGCCCGGCACTGCGCCGCCCGGCCCTGCTAAGGCGCAGCTGACAGTAGACAACAAAACTCCAGCACTGCTTTATTCGTAACTTTTGAACCGTAACTCTGTTTTTTGCCCGGTTTGAAGCACTGGAAAGCTTATTCAATGCTCTATACAACAATGGCAAGACATCCTTGATTGGATGCCTGCAAAAATGATAGAAAATAAATTAAACTCATTGATATTTACACAATAATGCAATATATATACTATAACATAAAGTAAACGTATTTACAAACAAAGTGGGGTTTATTCGAACGTTTGTAACAAAAAGTATCGAGAAGTGCAATATAACTAATATACAAAAATAGCTACAATTTGCACTTATCAGACATGCGCACCAATCTTCAAACTACTCAAAAAGAATCAAAGTTGTGTATGGACAGAAGATTGCCAAAAAGCATTCGACAGTATCAAAGAATATCTATTGAATCCACCAATCACGTCACCTCCAGTGGAAGGAAGACCACTGATCATCTACCTAACAGTCTTGGAAGACTCCATGAGTTGTGTACTTGGCCAACAAGACGAAACCAAAAGAAAGGAGTCTTCCATTTATTACTTAAGCAAGAAATTCACCGACTGTGAAACTCGGTACACTATGCTTGAGAAAACATGTTATGCCCAGGCTTGGGCAGCCAAACATCTTCGCCAGTATATGTTAATCTCTGAAATTTATCTGTTCAAGTATGTCCTTGAAAAGCCTGCTCTCACGGGAAGGATCGCCCGTTGGCAGATGTTATTATCAGAATACGACATCGAGTACCATGCTCAGAAAGCCTTCAAAGGGAGTATTTTAGCCGATTGCTTGGCTCATCAACCGATTGACGATCAGGAATCAGTCAGGTTTGACTTCCCATACGAAGATGTCATGTACTTAAAAATGAAAGATTGTGATGAACCGCTACCCAGTGAAGGGCCAGAACCAGGTTCCCGATGGGGACTAATCTTTGACGGAGCCGTCAACAATTATGGAAATGAAATTGGGGCAATCATCGTAACACCTCAGGGTACCCATATTCCTTTCACTGCCAGACTAACTTTCAAATGCACAAACAAAGAGGCTGAATACGAAGCTTGTATCATGGGTCTCGAATAAGCAATTGATTTAAGGATTAAGAACTTGGATGTGTATGGAGACTCAGCCCTGGTTATCAATCAGATCAAAGGAGAATGGAACACATACCAATCAGGACTGGTTCCTTACAAAGATTACGCGAGAAGGTTGTTACCATTTTTCAACAGAATTGAGTTTCATCATATCCCTCGTGAAGAGAATCACATGGCTGATGCATTAGCCACTCTCTCCTCCATGATTAGTGTAGGTCAATGGAATGACGTACCTAAGATCGACATAATGCACCTTGAGAGACCCACCTACTTCTTCACGATTGAAGCAGTCATAGACGACAAACCTTGGTATCACGATATCAAATGCTTCCTTCATAAACAAGAGTACCCGCCTGAGGCATCCAGAAAAGACAAGAAGACCATTAGAAGACTGGCTAGCAATTTCTTCCTGAGCGGTGATGACTCTATAAGAATAACTTTGACGTGGTCTTGCTCTGATGCGTAGACAGACCAGAAGCAAACATGCTGATGAAAGAAATCCATGAAGGATCCTATGGCACACATGCCAATGGACACACAATGGCGAGAAAAATTCTGAGAGCAGGATATTATTGGTTGACCATGGAATCCGATTGCTACAAGTACATGAGGAGATGTCACAAGTGTCAAATATACGCTGACAAAATCCATGTACCGCCAACGTATCTCAATGTTCTTTCTTCTCCATGGCCTTTTTCTATATGGGGAATCGACATGATTGGCATGATCAAACCCAAGGCTTCGAACGGACATCGGTTCATCCTGGTAGCCATTGACTACTTCACCATGTAGGTCGAAGCAGCGTCATACAATAATGTAACCCGGCAAGTGGTGGTCCAATTTATCAAGAATAATCTCATCTGCCGTTATGGTGTTCCAAGCTAGATCATTACTAATAATGGATCTAACTTGAACAATAAGATGATGAAAGAGTTGTGCACTGAGTTCAAGATCGAACACCATAACTCATCTCCCTACCGGCCTAAGATGAACGAAGCGGTAGAAGCAACTAACAAGAACATCAATAAGATTGTTCAAAAGATGGTTGTAACCTACAAAGACTGGCATGAGATGCTACCCTTTGCTCTTCACGGTTATCGCACATCTGTTCGGACTTCAACAGGGGCAACCCCTTTTTCTCTAGTATATGGCATGGAGACAGTGCTCCCCATAGAAGTAGAGATCCCATCAATCAGGGTATTGATGGAAGCTAAGCTAATAGAGGCTGAATGGTGTCAAAATCGACACGAAGAACTGAATCTGATCGAAGAAAAACAAATAACGGCTCTATGCCATGGTCAGTTATATCAGCAAAGGATGAAGAAAGTGTTTGACAAAAAGGTCCAACCTCGCGTCTTTAGAAAAGGAGACCTTGTGCTAAAAAAGATACAATCATTCCTCACTGATTCTCGGGGCAAATGGACTCCGAATTATGATGGTCCCTATGTGGTCAAGAAAGCCTTCTCAGGAGGCGCCTTGAGACTCGTAACCATGGATGGAGAAGAGTTTTCCTACCCCAAGAATGTTGACGTAGTCAAGAAATACTTCGCCTAAAAAATAAAAAAAAACATCTTGGTGGATTGAAAACCCGAAAGGGCGGTCCAGGAAAAAATTAGAGACATAAGCAAAAATCATCCCGATGGATTGGAAATCTCAAAGTACAATCCAGGCAAAAGTTAGGGATTCATGGCAAGTAACTAGGTCCGACAAGGTTAAATCCCCAGCGGTAGTACCATCCGTCGAAAAACTTCAAGTCAATGTCATCTTCGACAGAAACTCATGATGTCCAGAATTCAAAGTTGGTAGAAGGATAACGCTCGTTAGGTTTCAATGTAGCCCATTTTCCCTTAAAATTACCATTTTCTAAACTTTGTAAATACTCTATGGGATCACGCGCTTGGCTGATTTCCATTCTATCAATAAAATTTGAGCCCTAGTGCTTTTGTTTACAATTCTCATTTGTTTTAGCTTTACAGAATGACATTTTTAACATGATCAATGATTCTTGAGATAAAACAAAAATGAATTTACTTGTAAAACTTTTCTGCTGCTTTTAAAAATAAAGATGGTATTTCCTTTTAACTGTGAACATCAAAAACAAAATTGATAGCGTCTCCAGAAGTGATTAAACCTCAAAGTGCATAATCAAAGTACTCCTTCTAAAACCAGTACACCTGAGCGAAGGATCAACTATTTCAGATGCCATGTTTCATCTGATATCCCCGGCAGAGTTCGTACCTCTTAAGATCGATTGAACAATTCTTTCACCCCCCACAGGGACCGCCTCTCTCAAGCAGGATATAATTGTTATCTTGAACCAGTGATACTTTTTGTCCCCCGTCGTGGCCTAGTGTCCAGTCGTGTTCATCTATTAGTTTGTATGTCGCGACAGTTTTGTCAGCATAAACATACATACATCATGCATAATTGATTCATATTCATATTCATATTGCATTACTATCACTCTGGTCAGTCTTATCCCCCAAGTGGTAAAGTCCTCTTACCAATCGAGTTGTCAGTTCTTTCCCCATCGGGAAATGTTTTGTCTGAACAATCTCTCCCCCCAGTTTATTTCTGGATTGGAGACGGTCCTCGACAACTTTGATAACTTTAACCTCTGAAAGGCAAGAAGTCATTCGACAAACGCCACTCTTCACCATTAAAGATGATATTTACGCTTTCCCGTATTAAGGAAAATCCCCAGAGAAAGCCTCGCAACTAAAGACTCTCGGCAACACATCAGTTTTTCTCCTAAGAGATTTGATGTTAATGAAGTCATCAGCACCTCAAAATTTGATTACATCACATGGCATTTCTCCAAAAAGATCTCAAAGAAAAGTATGATGTTATATCCCCAAGCAGGAAACAGTCTCTCAGGAGACTCGTTTTCCCCAGTAGAGTCAACAAATGGCACATCCCACAGAGAAGTTTGCGTACCTCTATAGATCAGATGAATGGGTTCCCCCAGCAAATCTGACATCAAAACTTTTTCCATCAAGCGGCATCTCCCCAGTAAAAACTTGGTGAGAAGTTTGATGAAGACCGCTACATATAGCGTCCCTTGTCAAGGAAGAAACTTAGACCAGTTCGTGGTTGAAAACCAGGATCGAGGGGAAGTTTATTTTAGAAACTGAGACCAGTTCCGTGGCTGAAGACCAGGATCGAGGGGAAGTTTATTTTAGAAACTGAGACCAGTTCCGTGGCTAAAGACCAGGATCGAGGGGAAGTTTATTTCAGAAACTGAGACTAGTTCCATGGCTGAAGACCAGGATCGAGGGGAAGTTTCACACTCTTTTAAGCATCATTGCTTAGCAAAAGAAGATGGATGAATAAATTGCCATTCATAACCGCCGTCAAAATTTCGGGTATTCCGATATTTAATCCTCTTGCACCCTGAATGTCCGAACACCTTCGTCATTCACACCTTCGGGTCCAAGAAGATTAAATAGGGGCATCTGTCATACCCCAAATTTTGACCAACAAAATTTCCCATCATTGTGTAAATCATCACCACAATATTGATGTACCTTCATGCCTCATCAATCTTCTCAAAGATGGTTGAGCATTCACCATAATCAAGACTTAGGGTTTCAAGCCCTCTCAGAGCACTTAGACAAAGGATCAATCAAGAAATGACATGATCTTCAACTTGTCTAACCTCTCAAAAATCCATGAAGGATCAAGAGAACTCCCACATCAAGAATCAAGCATAAAGTTCCAACATTCCAAGTGGATCAAGCCTCAAGATCGCCCGTGTCACCAAATTAGGGTTTTGGTCGACCAAGGCCTCTAGATGAAAATTTTCCTCTGGGCATGAGCCAATGCTTCAAAGCATAACCCAAGATACTCCAAGGGACCTCATGGACCCAATCATCAAGTCAATTTCGCCTCAGGGGATACATTCACAAAAAAACCAGGAATTAGGGTTTCTTGACCTAATTCACCCGTAAGTTGACTTTTGAGGCAAAGCATGAGCCAAGACCTCAAGACATGATTTGAGGGCCTCAAATACACCACATTGATCCATTTACAGCAATGGATTGATCCAAGAAGCTTGATTCACAAGTTTCAATTTCATCTGGACAACAATTAGGGTTTTGAAGGAAAAGTCAACTGTATCTTTGAATTTTGACAAAGACATGCTCCCAAACCTTGGGACATGATTCAATACACTCTATAACATCTATGTAACCCACCCATTAGGTTTAAATTAGGTCAAGAACTTGATTTCACAAAGGATCGTACAGTTTGGATTTTATTCGATAAAAAGTCAACTGTGCACAAAATCAAGTTTGACTTTTTGGAAATTTTCACAAATATGGTTCCCCTAAGTCAAAAATAATGTTAATGTGTGGTATTTATCATCATTCATTAAGAAAAATCAAGAAAAATGAGGTTTCTTGCAAAAGGGGCAACCATAAGAAACCAAAATTTTTCTAAGTTATGGAACAAAATGGCTTTGGTACCAACTTTGCAAGGTCATAACTCTTAAACCACAAGGCCTTTTTCTTCCATTCAAAGCTCAAATGAAAGTCCATCTGACATACTTTAAAGGTGTCAACTACAAGAGATTCCAAATCCTCATGGATTTTGAGTTATGGACTGATCAAAATGGCAAAAATGAAGAAAACGACACTTTTCCAACACTTAGTGAAAATCTGCCTAAGTTACCAGCCTTGGACATCAATGTTCATGAGGATTTTTTAGTTGGATTCAAATAGTTTCAAGACAAACTATGATCACACACGTATTGTATCATATAAGGGATTTCTAAAAAGCACAAGAGCCTCCCATAACTCAACCTGAGCAAGGAGATATGATCCCCTCAAAATCACCATTTCCAACTGTCTTGTACAAGGAAGAATTTGGCATTTTGCCCGATTTGGCAAAATTGGAAAACTCCAAGCCTTGTCATTAAATTAGACACATCAGAGGATATAATCTAAGGGGAATGATCTGATCCCCAAGCCTCCCAAGTCCAAGAATCTACATATAGCCATAACAAACCTAAAAAGGCTAAAAAGTGCAAAAGACTCCAATTTTGTTTCCAAGCATTCAATGGATGCATCAAGGTGGCATGGACTGAGACATTTCTAAATGAATGAGTCAAGATTCAACTCTGAATCAAAGGACCATAGGCTTGTGCCCTAACCTCAAGTCAATGGCTAGAGGAGACTAAAGATTCCCTTGGATCAACATTGGCCAAAGGCCTGTACCAGCTGCCATTCACTATTGCTTGCAAAACAAACTTGTTGCACTATAAATAGAGCTCATTTGTGCTCAGTTTGAGTACAACAAAGCTCTACAACTGATGTTTTCCTCAAAATCTCTTTCTTTATACCAAAATGCCTTCTTTTGCAAGTCATCTATGAGTTTTTGAGTTAGAGAGAAATTCCACCACAGCTCATGATTTAAACACATCCAATATGTCATATCTAAGTTGTTCAAACACTCACCTTTGATCTGAAACACCAAAATCAGAAAGTCAACCTCCAAAACCTCAAAATTTGACTTTTCTACATTTTTCAAGCCATGTCTTGATTCAGTCACTTCCAAAACCAAACCAGGCCTCAAACACACTCCAAATATCATCCCCAAACTGTCCCAATTGGTTTCCCTCATCTGGAACACCATTTGAGAGAGTTACTATCTTGGACACTTTTGCCCCTTTTGCAAGAAAGGGCCAATTTTTGCTCCTGAGGATTCCAACTGGTTTTGATCATCCTAAAAGCTTCTTTGGAATCAATCAAGAGTGTTCAAAGCATTGAATTACTTCTGGCACAAGGGACTTAGAAGATAGCATAAGGAGCTCCAAGAGGTAAGTGCATCACAACTTGAACTCTTTAAATCATGCATTGCTTTGAGGTCCATTGATCATGAACCTCTCATACATATCATATATGTTGTGTTTGAACCAATTTACCATGCTATTGTTGCCTGTATGATGAGATGGCAAAGAACATGCAAATTTAGGCCTATTTTGAAATCACTATCGGATTTTAAAATGGAGACATTTTCTGAAAATTCCAAGGGCACCATTGGATTCCTCATGAAATTCTAGGTCAGATGCACCTAAATTTTGTCCAAATCCGAGGAGAAATGAGAAAGTTAGAGGCTTCATGCAAATTGCCAAAACTAGGTCTTGCCTTGGGCAAGGGCCGGGCCATGGCGCCTTGGCCAGGCCTAGAAACTTGGTACCCTTATGTATTATTGGGGTGGTTTTAATACACAAATGTATCACCACCCTAGTGGTAGCGGGCATGTGTGTTTGGCTATGAGGTCGTGGGTTCAACACCCATCTAGACCATTTTGCCATTTTCATATTTTTGCTATTTTTCATATATTTTGTGATTTTTATTAATTAATTCCAAAATTAATTTCCCTCTCAATTTTAATTATTTTTTATTGGTTCTATTTTTGAAAATTTCCAAAAATGTTAAAATATTTTATTCTACAAAAATTTCACAAAAATATTATTTGTTTCATATATTTAGTATTTTTATAAAGAATTATGTTTTATATGTTTTTTAAACATTTAAAAATATTTCTTTCTCTTGATTTTGCAAATTCAAATAATTTTCAAATCATCCTATGAATGAAACATGGTTTTTCAAACATTAATCCAAGATCACAACTTGTTTTTCACATATGTTTGATAATTTTGATCATTTTAATTAACTTTTTATTCAATTAAAATACATTTTAAAATCAAGTTAGGGTTTTGATTATTTTCACCCTCACAAATCTTTTTTTTCAAAACACTTTGGGCCTCTAATAGAGTGTAAGACCCAACCCTCTTTTGTACATAAATAATTTTGGGCCTCAGTCATTGTATAAGTCCCGATACGATTCTCAAAATAACGGTGCGATCGTTATTTTTCATCTGGACCTCTCCTTGAGTTGTAAACCCAATCTCTTGTATAAAAATAAACTTTTGGACCTCTAATAGAGTATAAGACACATTCCTTGTAAATAAAAACCTTTTTGTGCCTCAGTCGTTGTATAAGTACCACTGTGTTTTCAAAAATCTCGGCGCAATCACCATTTCAAAACAAAATCATCTGGGCCTACCCCTTGTGTTGTAAGTCCCATTTCTTTTCTTTTTCAAACACTTTGGGCCTCTCCTTGAGTTGTAAGACCCATCCCATTGTACAGAAAACCTTTTTTGGGCCTCAGTTGTTGTATAAGTCTCGATACAATTTTCAGAACAGCAGTGAGATCACTGTTATATCTGGGCCTCTCCTTGAGTATAAGCCCCAATCTTCTTTTCAAAAAAACAACTTTCCCTTTTGATTTAGGTTCAAAGTCATAGTTATTATCAAAACTTTCTTTAATTTCTTGAACAATTAACCATACAGTTGTTACAATGGAAGCTTGCTCACCTGTAAGTTTTAAACAGATTTCATTTACATACTTGCATATATATATATATATATATAAGCTTGCTCACCGCAAGTCCTCCTACCCTCTTTTACATACAGTATATTTTTCATCTGTATATATATGCCTGTATATTATCTGCTTAGAGTTTTCCCCGACAATTAGGTCTAGGATTAGATAAAGCCAGTGGTCACTCTTTCAACACAGTCAAAACTAGTTCCCCGTAGGAATTTCCAGATACAGTCTTGCCTCCTCTTGGGCTTATACAATATGGAACAAAGAGAAAAGAATTATTCCCGGTGAAACTTTTCCCAGATTATCACTATTAGAAAATTGTCAAAGAAATTCATTTCCCTTAGAGAGGATTAATTCCCGGTGAAACCTCTCTTGAATTTCTTCGAACCCTAGAATTGTTCACTAAAGAAAAGATTATTCCCGGTGAAGCTTTTCTTGAACTGTTCTTAGGTTTGGACCCACAGGCTTCCTAAAAGCATCCCCGCCTCCTCTTGGGCTTTGTACAAGGACCCTCCAGCTTCTTAGAAGTTCTCATGCCTTCTCTTGGGCTTAATACAAAGATCTCGAAGACCTCTTAAAGGTATAGGACAGAACTTAGTCATCCTTTGTTAGAGCAGTCTTTCCGAAGAATCCAAATCTCAGACCAATTTAAGGGTTGACCCTCATCCCTTAAAATACCAACCTCCTCTTGGGCATCATACAAAGATAAACTCTTTCATGCCAGTAGACTTGGACAGTCTAATCTCCTCTTGGATCTCAAAGACATTCTCAAGTTCCCTACAAACACAGAAAAAACCCTGGTCATTTGATCAATCTCCAGTAGAGGTAAAACTCTCACAAGATCTAAAACTCAGTCTTTCATCCTAAATTTCCCAGCTAGGGTCAACCTATCATCAGGATAATACTATCCCAAATAAGAACCTCAAGGCATCTGATACCTCAACTCTTCTGTAATCCTCAGCAAGAGTTGATTCCCTATTTTGGAACTGCCTATGGATCTCAATAATCCTCAGCAGAAGCCAGCCTCCTCTTAGGCTTTGTATAATGATTTTCCTCAGCAGAGTTAGCTTCAAAAAACACTCTCTTGTTGAGTCCGTCATTTTTTCAGCAATCTCTTGTTGAGTCAAGCACTCTCTTGTTGAGTCAATCCTTTTCAGCCTCCTCTTAGGCTTTGTATAATGACTTTCCTCAGCAGAGTTAGCCTCAAAAGCACCCTCTTGTTGAGTCAATCACTTTTTTAGAACTCTCTTGTTGAGTCAATCACCTTTCCAGACTCTCTTGATGAGTCAATGGTACAAAACAAAAACACTCTCTTGTTGAGTCAACCTTTTTTAGCCTCAATCTTGGGCTTTGTACAAGACATATAAAAACACGCTCTTGTTGAGTCAAAATAATAAAAATACTCTCTTGTGGAGTCAGTCAGTTCTTTCAGCCTCAATCTTGGGCTTTGTACAAGACAACCATAAATATCCTTCAGCCTCAATCTTGGGCCTTGTACAAGACACCCACAAAAACACTCTCTTGTTGAGTCAGTCTCTTTTTAGCCTTAATCTTGGGCTTTGTACAAGACACCATATAAATCTCCCTAAGCAGAGTCAATCCTCTTTTTAGCCTCAATCTTGGGCTTTGTACAAGACAAATCATACTCTCCCACTGAGTCAGTCAACTTCTTCTAGCCTCAATATTGGGCTTTATACAAGACAGATAAAACCTCTTACCAATAGAGTCAATTTCCTTTTTTAGCCTCAATCTTGGGCTTTGTACAAGACACATACACATATTCCCCAGTGGAATAAAAAAATCCTTTTTTAGCCTCAATCTTGGGCTTTGTACAAGACAGACAAAATATTTCCCCAGAAAAGTCAACTTCCAGCCTCCTCTTAGGCTTTGTATAATGATATCCCCCAAAGAGTCAATCTCTTTTAGCCTCAATCTTGGGCTTTGTACAAGACATATAAAAACACTCTCTTGTTGAGTCAGTCTTTTCCAGCCTCCTCTTAGGCTTTGTATAAGGACTTCCCCAGTGGAGTCAATCAACTTCTTAGCTTCAACCTTAGGCTTTAATCAAGGCACACAAAAATTAAAATCCCCTCAGAGAAAAATCAAAAACCTCCCTGTAGGAAGACATTTCTCTGTATATCACACATCAGAACAGAACATTCAAAACAAACCCTAAATCCATATAACTGTTGTAAGTGGCACACTTGTTAATTCAAAATATCCAAGCTGTAGTCCATCGCTTATCCTAGTAAAACTTCCTCTTTCATATAATTGTTGTAAGTGGAAAACCTCTGGATTATTTACATCCAAGCCAATGTCCCTCTCTTAGCATGAAAGACTCCTAAGGAAAAATGGCATTACTCTACACTGAGTTAAAGTTTTCTCTTTCAGGACAACATCCCTATAAAGGAAATTATGGCATTGCTGGATTCACATATCCTAGTTAAAGTAATTCTCCTTTATAATCAGTCACCCAATAATTTTGATAAACAGGGGAGATGTCTCCCTTTAGAGATGACAAATTCTCAGTCAAAACCTTTTAGCTTCAATCTTGGGCTTTGAACAAGACACAAAAATAACCTTTAGCTTCAATCTTGGGCTTCAAACAAGACACAAAACATCTTTTTCCTCCCATATAATAGGAGGAACTACGATTGCTCTGATTTCCCTGTTTATCTTTAATGGGAATACGTAGGCATAAGATTACGAAATCTTAGCGAGCATACCAATCAAAAACTTTAGGTCCAGTAACTTCACACATTCATCAAAAACATCGGTAAGCCCGACATCAACAAAAAAAATCTCTCTCTCATACTCCCAAAGGAGAAACTTTCCCAACCCACAACAGATAAACACCAGTAAGTAGAGAGCAGTAAGGATAATTGCTAACAACCTATGGATAACCACATATAGAATGGGTAATTTACAACTCCCCATTGTATAACCTGACCCCGAACTTCCCGAATCTCTTTAAGCATTTGTTCAGTTAAACATTTGCGTGCAAGGTTAGTTTTAGATAGCTTCCCTTTCCTTTCCAGCTTCATAGGATAAATAAGAAATCAGAAAGTAGCACCCCACTCCTACCATTGCGGTGAGGAGAAACCCATGGCGATAAGGTGGTCGCGTCACCGACAAAAATTGCACGCTACACCATGTTCTGATTTTTTTATTTCTGATGTTTTCTGTTGAAACTTGTTTGGGTATTATGCTGTTTAAGTGATTTTTGTGTAGGATTTTTGTGTTTAGGGCAAGTTTACTGCAGAGAAAAATTTGCTTGCATGCCTGACCGCGCTAAGCGCGCCCCTTGGGATCAAAATGTTGCATGCCTGACCGCGCTAAGCGCGCCCCTTGGGATCAAAATGCTAGATTTTTAATTTTTCCTCGACTGTTTGACTATTTCGTGTTGACCTGTGGTTACATTTGATTTTTCTTTAATTTACTGGCTGGTTATTTGACTTGTTTGGTGCTATTTTGGTCTGGGTTTCTTGGTTGCAGATGAATCCTAAGCGTTCCTGTTTTAGTGTAGGACAATCGTCGTAGCAAAGGCAACCGACTGCTGAGTTTGATGCACATAGATTCTTGGGGGTTGAGAAACTGGATCGATACCTTGAGATGACCAGAAGAAGTATTTGGACTAAGAGGATTTTTCAAATTAACCCTCAGGGGGATTTTCGCGGCTGTCAGAATATAATTGAGTCACATAGTTGGCAAACCCTCCTAACTCCACCGACCCAACTCAACTACGAGATAGTGCGTGAGTTTTATGCGAACGCCATTCCTGGAAGGTCGGATGTACACATTCATGACCTATGTGAGGGGGAAACATGTTTCGTTCTCTAGGGATGCAACCAATGAGTATCTGGGCAACCCATTAGTTCTGACTGAAGGTGAGCAGTGCTCTTACTACAAGAGGGTGGCTAGGAAAAACTGGAATTTTGAGAATGTGTGCTTGGCCTTAGCACACCCAGGTCGAGGATTTGAACTGAATGTGGCTAGAAGATCGAAGATTATGAAAAGAGGAGATATGAACACCACAACTCAGATTCTGATGACCCTTGTCCTTTATAACATAAGGCCAACGAGTCATACCTCCTCCATCTCGATTGATATTGCCTGTATGCTCTACTATATTATGGAGGAGAGACAGGTGAATATTGCTAGGATTATTTATGATGAGATTCGTGCCACAGCTGCTAGTGGACACCGCTTAGGTACTAAGGTCCCTGCGATTTTGGTATTTCCTGGACTTATTATGGGCCTCTGCATCAGAGCGGGTGTTCCGATTCCAGGTGTGGTCCATAAGACCATCAAGGGGGTAGTGATGGACACATAGATATAGAGTCACTGTATGCCGAGAGGTGACCAACAACCACCACCACCACCAGCCCACCCAGATCAGCCACCACAACAGCACGAAGGAGTCCTACCCGATGATTAGGTATTTAATGAGCGTGTCGTGTGAATGTATACGTGGGACATGCACATGGCTCATTAGAGAGCCTTTACTTTTTTGTACCAATCCATGCGGGCTATGCATTTGCAGGTTCGTGAACCACAGATTGAGCATTCATTCCTGTCGCAAGAGGAGTTTGACGCTTATGTAGCTTGGCCTGGGAACAGGCCTTTTCATTTCCCGAGGAGGCAGGTTCCTCCTCAGAGTACTCAGGTACCCCAACCAGGAGTTTCTAGGGATGATGCGGAGGATGATGAGGTTGCGATGGATGATGATGATGATGATAGCGGGGAGACAGAGTGGGAGCTGGGCTCGGAGGCCAGTTCTGATTAGTTGACCCGGGGTTTCTCTTATCTTTTGTTTACTTTATACTATATTAATGTTTGAATTTTCAGGATTTTGTTGTTCTGTTTTTATTGTACTGTTGGATCATTTTGTAGCATCCTTGTAAGGATGAGGAACATATGTTGTGGCACCATTGTTTTTGGTGTCGCAATTTTTGCTTTATGATAATATGTTGTAGTATATTGAGTAGTTTTTGCAATTGTTAGTTTTTGTAGAAATGTTTTTTATTTTGTGTTGTTCCTAAGTTTGGAAACTTGAAGGAACCTTGTCACTATTTCCAAGATTGATGAATCAATGGGCAATTGAGTGGTAATGATATGATTGAATAAATCTACTACGCAAAGTACATCTTTATCGCTTTCTAAACTAAGCATGGATATGAAACTTGTAATGGGTGTAAAACTTGTAGTCATTACTTCTTTTGAAATACTTTTTCAATTATGAATCACTTAGAACATTGCCTTTGTGAGAAAGCTTTCATTGTATAAAATATGCGGGATACCGACATTCTTGTTTAACTCGTTCTTATTATGTTGAACTCATGCATGTGTGTTAATTTGTGGAAAAGGAAGAAAAGGATCAAGGCAATTTTTGTGTATTTTGAGAAAAACCACTTGAACAAATAAGAATGATCAATCTACCTGGTGAGTGAGCGAGTATTTGATAACCCCATTGAGCCTTTGTATCAAGATCCGTGTGAATAATTGAATCGTGTAAATATTGTACATGAAAAATAAGTTAATTTTGAAATGGATCTTGAATTTTTGTTATGAAAATTTTGAACCTCAACCTTAAGTATGGTTGCTTTTGTTGTTCCTTGCCTTAGATGTGTGCGAGCATTCTTAATATCATATTTTGGTTGTGTTCAAAGTTGGGGAGAAAAAGGTAGATTGAGGCATCATGAAAAATAAAGTGGTTATTGACAGAGCTTGAAAAAAAAACAAATGAAAAAGAAACTAAATTGGGCATGAATTGCCAACAAAAAGCTCAAAGTTGTAATGATGCCTCAAAGAAAAGAAAACAAGAAGGTTAAAGTCTTGAAGTGTGTATGATTGTGAAAATTGAACGTTCTCATAGGACTAAGCATTTTTGTTTCATTGACTTTGATAAATGACCCTTTCTTGTAGCTAAGCCAAATTACAACCCTCGAAGTCCTTGTGATTCCTTCTTTTGCACTCATTAATGCATGTTGTTTGTTGAATGCATAATTCGTTTCGGATGTTTGCAGGATTGTTTGGTGAGTGATAAAACCTCGTAATGTTTTCATCCATTGATGAAAGTGTGCTTAGGTGTGATTCATGTTGAAATTGTATTGCTCAAGAAGTCTTGATTTATGTTTTGCACTAAGCAATTGTTTCATCTCCATGATTTGTTTGGAGTTTGGTAAGTTTATCTTGTTTGTGCTTCTACTTTTTGAACCATGAAATTGTCGTTGTTCTATTTTGTTGATTATGATTTCTTATGCGGGTTTTCGGGTTTGTTTTTGTTTGAGACACTTTTGTTCGAGGACAAACAAAATAATAAGTTGGAGAGAGTTGTTAAGGGCTAAATTATGCATACATTTGATGGTATTTTGTGGCCCTTTCTGATGGTTTCCTTGATATTTTAGTAGTAAACTTATAAGTTATACTGTAAATATGTAAGTTTTCGATTTTATTGTAAATATTGTGAATTGTGATCATTTTGATGCTTTTTGACAAGTCTTCTTGCTCATATATAATGCTAGGAACCTATGGTGAAGGAAAGAAGGCCTAAAAGATCATTTTCGAGGCGATAGTGTCGGTAAACCGCGCTTAGCGCACTTCCAGCGCATTTTCACTGTTGAGGTAGTAGCTAATGGTCTTCAACCACGCTTAGCATGCTTTCTGGGTTTTTGCCTCTGTTTTGCTAATTGCGCTTAGCACGCTCCTGATGGCGCTTAGCGCGGTGCCACGTACTGCTACTTTTTACACTTTCTATAAATAGGTGCCTTAGAAGATATTTTGTAACAACTTTACATTTTCAGCATTTTAAAGATTAGAAAGGGTTTTTAGTTCATAAAATCTTAGAAACTCAAAGGGAAGTGAGAATCAAATCTTTGGAGCATCAATCCTCGATTCTTTGACTTTGATGCTAGCAAAGGTTTCCTTCTTACTTGTTGAAAAAGCTACCATGGTGATGGCTAGCTAAACACTTTTGTGTCAAGATTAGAGGTAGTTAACCTTGCTATTGTGTATTTCTTTTGATCTTTTATATGTGAACAAGGTAGATGATCAATAGATGATGAAGATATTCGCTATTAATATTGTATTTATGGTTTGAATCACTCTAGATATAGATTTTCCAAGTCTTGATCTAATTTCTTCATCTATTAACTAACAAACTCTAGACATAGATTTGGAAGTTAATATTTGCTTTGAATCAATCTTTATGTTTATTGGTTCGATTGTTATTTTGAGAAATCATCTACCAATTAAAACAATAATACCCACAGAGCCGCTTTAGAAATAAACAGATTTGCGAGAATACGCGATTGTATTAATCGAAACTAAATTCATATGCTTGATTAATCGGATATGTATGAAAGAGGTTAACAAAATATAATCTTGACATGCTTTTCTTAAAAAAAAACAACCACTCTCTAGTTTACTCTTTACTACAAAAAAAAAACATATTTTACAAAACAATAACTCTTTAAAAACCCTTTTCTTATAACGTTAAACTATTGAACGGCAAACATCTAGATATCTGAACAATCCTTGCGGATACGAAAAAACACCCACCTAAAATACTTTTTAACAATGAGGCCTTATCTTTTTGGGTCCTTGGCCGAACTAGAATAGTGTCCCCCAAGACTTTGCCAGGCATTGCGTGATTCGAGGAAGCCTTTAGTGATTTTGGTCGGCCTCCAAGACTCTGAGGTGAGCCAGAATTCAATAATTTGGATTCAATTGAAAACGTAGTGGGAAATAAGCGTATTAAATACATTTCCCTCATTGAAATGTCTCGCCGCCTTTCCATACACATGTGATGATGCGACAAGTTAGGGAATAACACAGTTCATAGTGCACTCGAGTTGGCAAGTATCCCAAGGATGAATCTATCGTTGATTTCACACTTCCTTTCTCAAGATGATCATGGTTGTCAAACCGTTCTTGCCTATAAATAAGAGGAGTTGAGCATTTTTGAAAACCTTTCACAATTCTTGTCCTTCGAGTTCATTCATATTCATTGTCTCAATAAACGCTTTAGCTTCTTTTCTTTTGAAAGCATTAATCAAAATGGTTGTAGCTCTTTAATAACAATCTCTGCTTCCTTCATTCATCATGCTTCCTCAATATCGCACCTCAGGTACCTCCTTCAACTCAAGCTTTTTCTTCTGCATTTCCTATTTTCTAGTCAGGATGAGTGATAAAATAGTTGACTTAGAGAGCGATTATAAGGGTGAAACTTCATCTTCCTCGAGAATAGGGACATCCCCTGATTCTTATCTCCCTCCCCTTGATCATGATTGTCTGAAACTAGAGGACATACCTTTATCTGACGATTTTGGATCACAAGGGTATCTCAAAATTCTGTGGAGGAATGAGCTTCTTTGTTTGACTCATTAGAAGCTTTTTTATCAAATTTTGGCGGAGAGGTGAATTGTGTCGAGGTCTCTATGCCACCCCCATCTTAAACGATGAGGAAATACAAACCAACCACTAGAGAAGGGAAGGTGTTAAGAGTTTTATTCAACTTTGTTTGAAAATCAATAATTGTGAACCCAGTGACGCTGTAGTAGAGATATATTTGGCCCTTCGAGGCCTATCAGATGTAGTGCAATATAGTTGGGTGAATGCAGTGGCGGGAACCCCATTTGTTATGAATAGTGATGCAATGATAGATGCTGTTGGAATCCTGGTAGGCGACCCTTTAGGATGTTGGAGTCTTGAAACATATAAAATTTTCTCCCTTTCAACTGTATCTGATGTCATGGGCCTGTATGAGGGTATTCTAGTGCTCCAAACATAAATATTAGAAACCTTCCCTTGGATTGTTCCTTAATTCTTTCCTTCTAAAGCGCTCCTCCCCGGACAACTTCTACTACCAAGGGCTCATTAGTTTCCATTCGGACAATCCTTGGCTCGACCTCTTCACTCAAGACTGGAGATATTTTTTAGGGAACTTTCTTTGGAGGCCTATCTCACTCTATGGTACTTCCTTTCCGAGATTTCTCACTTATGTAGAAGCTCAGTTCAGAAGTATTGGTCCTTATCTCACTTCAATCATGACACCTATTACTACCACACCTGGATGGGTCCTCTTTCCAATGATGAGGCGAGGATGAAGAAGAACATGTGATCTTTGTTTCAAGGGATCAGCTATGAGGAAGGGTTCCACCCTGGCGAGGTGCCCCTTACTCATGTGAAGAAAAGGCGAATTAACACTTACACTATTATGTGTGCAGTCGGTCGGAAGAAAGGAAAGATATTTTTGGTAAGGATAAAGTCTTGGTGTATTTTTAGATTCGTGATTTCTTTGTGCAAATAAGATTTATAGCTAAAGATGCATAGGGCATCAAAGTTGGTTCTTATAACCACGTTATGACACCCTCTCCTCATATTGTTGCTCTTACTTCGTCTATTCCTCATACTTCAGCTGGTGAGATTTCTACTGTTCTTCTTGAGGTTGCCTAAATAGTCACCTTCACAACCACTTTGACTGTCTAGGAATTGTCTCAGTCCCTGCTTTCCAAAAAGAGGGCTCGGGATGACAACCAACACTTCCTCTAGAGGATGTTTCTCCTAAATGGACTCCCCTTTCCATGGGTGATGCTTCAGGGGAACCGACCCTCTTCCTATGGATGTCTGCTGCCTTTTCTTCCCAGATTTCCCCCACTCTTTAGGAAGCTATTGCGGTTGCGTCAATAGAGTACCTGTCCTACATTCAAAATCTCTCTAAGGCGGAAAAGATGGGATTCGTCTTTGAGATCACCCGTAGCATGTATCAGGCCTCTTCTTTACTCTCTCTAGTTGCTGCTGGTCGGAGAGATATCTTGGATGCTGGTTATTCTTACACGGAAATGGATACTTGGGAAAATAAATGTGAGGCTATGGAGAAAAAGAGATCCACTTGACAGAAGGATTTGGCTGAGTTGTGGAAGAAAATTTAGGTTGTTGGACCCTTCAAGAGGAGGTGAAAACCAACGACTCCTTTTCTACCCTGGTTACCTGAATAACTGAACTAAAGACTGATCTTAATATGGATGAGAAACGTTATCAGGATTCTTCTGAGGCCGTTACTGAACATACTCGTTAGGTGAAGGAGATCCAAAATACCCTTCTTCTAGAGGCCAAGACTCACGTCAACGTTATGAAGATTCTCAAAGACGGGGTAGTCGGGCTGAAGGTGATGCTCTAGGATTCCCTCTAATATACTATGCATGTCGTTTTCGGGGTCCGTGACCGGGCTCTGGAACAGGTGAAGAGGTTCTGCCCTATTGGACATGTGACTTCATACACAAGAGGGGGTGAATTGTGTGTTTCAGTAAAATTTGGTTTTGAAAATCTTTTGGAATTAAAATCAGAGTTAGAAAATATTTTTCAGTTTAAGCAGCGGAAAGTAAAATATCAGAATGTAAAGTGCAAAAATTAAAGAGCTTTAGAGAATAAAGAGAACACCATAAATTATAGAGGTTCAGTCATACAAACAAACAACCCACTCCTCTCCCCAAGCTTTGATCATGAGAGTATCCACTAAACTTGAGAGCTTTTATTACATTATACTCACGAACACCTTTATACAAGAAAAAGTGAAGTTTAAGGTTATCTTCCAACCAAACATCGAACTATGGAGTGAAGCGGCGATTCTTCCTTCCAAATGGTGGATTGAAATGGTTAGTTTCTTTTCCACAAGAATCTTGGAGCATATAGTCTTCAACCTTCTGTATAAACCTTGGGAGCTTTTAACACCAGAATGAGCTCACAAATCTAAGCCTTGCTTTTATGCTGGGTTAACCAATAACCTATGAGATTTTAACATCGGGCTAATCTCAAACCGCATCAAGCTTTTAGTATCGGGTAAGCTTTAACCTTAACTTGGTTTTACCATGGGCTAACCAAGAACCTATGAAGCTTTTATCACTGTTTGAGCCTTTGGAACTAAACAAGGTTTTGATGCCACAATCCTTAAACCAAACCTTTTACGGGTTTTGCTTCTAACCCAAACAAACGATCCCTGAGTGGATAAAATTTTCAACCAACGTATAAACAAAACCTCCTTGGGGAACTTACAAATCCACCCTTCCAGAATTACACTTTTCCTCACTCATAAAAAGGATTTTCTCAAAAAAAGCACTTAGACTAAATTTTTGTGTGAGAAAGTAAACAAAGAGAAATTATATATATATATATATATAGAGAGAGAGAGAGAGAGAGAGAGAGAGAGAGAGAGAAAGAGAGAAAGAGAGAGAGAGAGAGAGAGAGAGAGAGAGAGAGTGTGTGTGTGTGTGTGTGTGTGTGTGTGTGTGTGTGTATGTGAGTGAGTGAGTGAGAAATGTGAAATAAAAACACTTTTATGGACACTTTGAAATGAGGAAATGGGCCTCTATTTATTTCCTGGAGGTTGGCTCAAATAGGAAATATTTTTAATGCATTTTATGACTTGTCACTCGGTTGGTAACATATCTCAATCGATAGGTGACTTAAGAGATAATTGATTATTGAGTTAAACATGGTAAAAAAGATATCTAGCAGTTCGCCATCATTAAGATGTTGTCCTAATCATTTAGGGATCACTTTGGAACTCTCCCAATCAATTGGGATAATGTGTCAATCAATTGGAAAAGACAAAAAATTTCCCAGAGCTTTTCAAATAGCTTCCAACTCATCTGGAACGACTTTAAGACATTTTTGAATGTTTTTTTTGAGAAAAATCAATTTGAAAAGTATTTTCATCTGTGTGTGATTTAGCCATGGACTCTTATGAGAATGTCGTTATGCTTTACAAAGTATTCACAAAAAGGATTTTTTCAGCGCTCTAGATCTTTGACTGGCTCTATTTCCAAATGTATTTCCCCAGGGTAATATGGAAGAGGTATTTCACAAAAAGGCCATCATTGGAATCAGGTGTTCTCCTAGTAATAAATGAACTTGAGTGATAAGAATACGATGTAATGGAGTCGGGATGCTCCACCATGACCTACTGGATCTATCTTGGACAGATCATTTTCGTTAATCGGAGATCCTTTGGTACCTATAGAGGGCGTTATGGTAAGGATTGAACCTGACATTAGGGAATCGTAGGAATTGGAAGTCAATTCTAACATATGGTGCCAATGTTCCATTCGGGAAATAAAAATAGACGTAGTTGATGAATAGTATGTCTTGAACCAATGGTTTTGATTTTTGTTACAGCAGCGCAGGGAGGACCTGCATGATTAGCATTTAGACACCAAAGTCAATTCAAGATTCAAAAAGAGCATAGTAAAAAGTGGATATCAGATAATATAACTTATATCCTTTGAGGATTGACTTTATACTTTGGATAAAATGGAATGGATTTAGAGTGAATTGGGCATATATAAGACATCTTAGTAAATCATTTTCAGTACATAATGTTCTAGGCTGACCATATCGACCCCAGCATACCAATATGGGGAACTACAAATATTTTTAGAATTTTCTTAATACCTGAGAACCATCCTGGAAAAGAGCACATAAAATTCAAGTCTCACGCGCATTTAATGGTTCCCCACAGTTCACTCCTTACTAATAAAAAATGAACTAACAATTTACAAAAAGAACAAGAAATACGTAAGAGATTAAATTGTGATTTAATTTGACTCTAAGAATTAATTTGATATTAACATATTATTTTTTTCTTGAATATGTTTTAAGTTTTGTTTGAAATTAAATACATTAAACTTATTAGTTTGATAGTTTTTTTTATTTATAGATTAATATTAAAGTTAATATTTTATTTTTATTTTAGATTTTGTTGATGGCATAAAGAACAAAAGTTATATAAAGAGGGTTATGATAAATATTATGTGTTACATTCGAGAAACCAAAATCGATGCAGTTGATGATTTAGATGTCTTGAACAAGTGGTATTGATCTCCGTTACGGCGGCGCGAGGTTGACTTGCATGGTTAGCACTCTGATACTCAAGTCAGTTCAAAATTCAAGAAGTGTATAGTAAAATACGGAGATGATAGAATGTACCTTGTCTCTTATGAGGACTAAGTTTATACTTTGGGTTAAGTATAGTGGGTTTAGAGTGAATTAGGCCTTATCTATTTGGGTTTTTGACCAACCAAGAACAGTTGCCCCAAAGGCATTTGTCAAACATTCAGTGAGTCGAGGAAGCCTTTAGTGATTTTAACCAGCCTCCAAGATGCTGTCTGAGGTGAGCTAGGCTTCAAATTTATGGATTCAATTGAAAAATTAGTAGGAAACAAGCGCATTAAATGCATTTTCGTCATTGAAATGTATCATCGCCTTTTCTAGACACGTGTGATGATGTAACAAGTTAGGGCATAACACGGTTCATAGTGCACTAGAGTGCACTCGATTTGGCAAGTATCCCAATGATGAATCTATCTAATGGTGATCTAGAAGCAGATAAATTTATGATGGATGGTGTGGTTCATGAAGTTGGATCAGTGAAGCACTTTTATATCTTCATGGTGCATCATGATCATGCCAATGCAGCCCATCATTGGAAGATAATCTGGCGGCTAAAAGTTCCATAGAGGATTAAAATATTTGTGTGGTTGTTGAAGCATGATAGGTTGTTGACCAACCATAACAAGAGCAGAAGAGGCCTTGGTGCAACTGCTTGTAGTTTGTGTGTGAATTCTAATGAAACTACGTTGCATGTGTTTCGTGAACGTCCTTGTGCTTTGAACATTTGGGTGAATAAAGTTCCAATGGAGATGCAACATGATTTTTTCAGCTTGGAGTTGGAGGATTGGATTAGTTTTAATATTAATTGGAGTTCTAATGAGAATGTTGGTTGGATTTCTTATTGGGCAATGGTTTGTCATTCACTCTGGTTCTGGCGTAATAAAAAGGAGCACATCGAGGATTTTGTTAAACCGTTTAACCCTATCTTGCAAGTTTCATTATGGTTGAAGGACTCTGGTGAAGCCTTGAATATGAATAATATGGTAGTATGGAGATACAAAGAGATTAGGCTTGTTAAGTGGGTTCCTCCAAGCTCAGGTATGATGAAACTTAATGTTGATGGTGCTTGCATAGAAGGCGTTGCTACGGGTTCGGGGAAATTGTCAGAGATGATAATAGTTGTTGGATGGATGGTTTTGCCAAGAGTGTGAGCATTTGTAGTAGCTACATGGCTGAGTTATGGGGATTACTTGAAGGATTGGTGTTAGTTTTTGACCTTGGATTCAGAAGAGTAGAAGTAAATACGGATTCTTCTGAAATTGTTATGGATATTACTCAGTGAAGATCTAAAAGAAGTGAAGGTTTGGAGATGCTCAAGAAGATTGAGAATCTGTTGAGTAGATTCGACGAAGGGTTTGTGAAGCATGCGCTTAGAGAATCAAACTGGTATGCGAATGCTTTAGAAAAAAATCGGTTGCAAATTAAATAGAGATATGCATCATTATATTAATATCAAGAAAATCAGTCTATAGCCACGTGAAGTTGTGACGTGATTATCACGTGGCAAAAAAAAGTTGGTTGCGGCGTGATAATCACGTCGCTACATTATTTTATAATAAAATAAAAAATGTAACATTAGCACATGGAATGTCAGAATTTAAAATTTAAAAATATTATTTGCGACGTGAAAACCACGCCGCAACAAATAAAATAATTTTTTTAAAACAAAAGCCTGTAGCGTGCAGATGTTGGGAATGTTGAAAATTTTAAATTTTTTTTTGCGACGTGTATATCACGTCGCAACTTTTTTAGAGAAAAAATTAAAATTTTAATTCTGTAGTGATTGATGCCCCTAGTTTTATTGAGAAATTATTAGTAGAGAATATTGTGGAGGGTTACACCTCTAAGAAGTATCTTGTAGTTCTTTTTCTCTTTGGACTTTTGGCCCTCTTTATTAAAAAAAATGTATGTTATTAAATCACAAGCTTAATTTATTTACAAATTGTCCGGTAATGAAAAAATCTCTAGTTGGGATATAATGATGACTTGACTTTACTAAATCTAATTTTTATATGAATAAAACTTTACTTTTATGTTTGAGGAGTATATGTGACAATAGGCCAAAATTCAAAAAAAAGTGTTTTGTAATTAGATTGGTTTTTTCTGATGAAGTCATTCAAGTGAAGAAGATAAAATTTATAATAAATGGACTAGATGTATCAATTGGGTGAAATGTGAACTAATAGAATAAAAGAATAAAAAAAGGACAAAAAGAATAAAAACATAAACAAAGGACAAAAAAAATAAAAACATAAACAAAACAAGAAAAGATTTAACAAACAAATATGTATATAAAATTAATTTCTTAATCAAATAAATTACACCACCTCACAATATTTGATTCCATTCGATTTACATATAAGCAAACATATGCAATTTATTTATCGTAATATTACTGTCACAATACATAACAAAATAGTAAAAAATGGAAAGATTATAACGAGTCGTTAATAATCATCCATGCACGTATACAAGAATCAAACACTCATTAAAAAAAAAACACAAATAGGACACAGATGTATTGTATATGATTTTATTTAGGCACACTGGAAATCGCGTGGAACTTTCCTTGAGCAAACATTGAGAAGCAAGCTAAGTGAGATGGGAAGGTTGAGATGAATGCCCAAAACGTTAGCTTTAAGGGCAGTGCAAAGACAAACTGCAGCCTCAAGATCAACAAGGCCATTTAGGAGGGAGCAACATGGTGTCACTGGTGGCTGGCCCAATGTTATATTCAACAATCCATTTAGGACATTGGCACATACGCCGAGTTTGAGTGCATCACGTGGGCATGTTCCACTTGAAGGTGTAGGGGGGTTAGGCTTTGGTTTAGGAGTTGGTTTTGGAGTAGGGTTGCATGAGTAGGAGCCACAAGCTGAAACAAGTGAGAAAAAGAGGAGGTTTATTGTGAGGAAAATTGCAAGGGAGGAACAAGTTTTGGAAGCCATCTTAATTATGTAATTAAGCTAAGTATAATTAGAGCTTAATTAAGAGAAGAAGAGTTGAGGTGAAGATGAGAGTTATTGAGAGTAATGAGGGTTTATATAGTGTTGATGGTGTGTTTTGGAATGGCAAGTGGGGTAAGATGGGTAGGAACTAACCCTAAGCAATAATATAGATTATATTAAGAAATTAAATTGGGTTAAGATAAGTTAATCTTGTGATGCAATCATGTAAAGAGACATATGAATTTTAGCTGGCAGAGGATATACTATTCAAATTGGTTTTGGATTTTTGTGTATGTGTGATTGACATCAATAATCAATTAGTCGATCATTTTTTTTTCCTTTTAGTTTGATTTCATTCTCTTCGTTTTCTCTCATTATGACTACTAAGCACATGAGTGGAGCCATTGGAGTTTCAAGGAACTTATTACCATGGTTTAATTACTATAAAAAATATTGTAATCCTTTTTAAAATAAAAATGAATTTTATAATAATAATAATCAAATAAAAAAAATTATGGTATATAAAGTAATTGATATATAAATCAATCACCTTTTTTATAAACTAAAATTTTTTTCTATTAAAAATATTTATTAGTATAATCTAGAGTTGTTAAAACGAACTATTCAATCTTTAAACATATCAGTTCTAACGGGCATTGAGCTTTTTAAAGCCGGACCAAAAAATTCAAGTTGTAATATAGATTCAAAAATTACTATCCAAGTTCGGTTCTATACGTGATTCAGACAAATTACTACCCAGTTCGGTTCTATACGGGATTCAAACTTCCTAACTTTAAACGAACAATTTTTTAATTATCTTTTATATAAAAATAAAAATAAAAATCTCATAATATTTATTATAAATACAATAAAAAATTATATTATTTTAAATATAATATATTTTAAATACTGTATTATTTTTACAAATACTAAAATATATTTTTTAAATGTTATAGATGATTAAATTATGTAAAATAATACTCAAATATTTAACATGAGATAAATTAATAGAATATGAAGAAATTGTGATGTAAAATACTAAATAAATAAATAATAATTTAATTATATTAATATATAATATTTAAAAAAGAAAAATGAATATAATAAAGATAACATTTACTGACATAAGCAAAATTAATATGTTGTTTTGGAGTGAAATAATATAAATATAAATATAATTTTTTAAAATTTATAGTTATATGAGTCTAACGGATTAACTCTAATGAATGAAGGCTCTTTAGGATCGGAATAAAAAACCATAAAAAATATAAACTTTAATTTTAAGGCCAAAACTTTATATAATTTATTGGGTTTGGTTGGTTGATTTATATGAGCTAACTCATTTTGACACTAGTTAGAAAAAAACAATCATTATTTTAAAAAAATTATTAATGAATGTATCCTAGTATCATGGAGAAGTCAATTAAATATTCTAAAGTTATAATATTTTTATGGTAAATAGATATATATTAATAAAAAAAGTGAGCTGACAATTTACAAGAAGCACCATAAATATTTAAAAATCTATAAAAAAACAAATAAAAAAACCATAAAACACAAACCGAACAAGGAACTAGGCCATACACATTTAAAAGTCCCGAGTAAACTCCAAGAATTTACGTGGTGGAGGTTTAAGTCTTGAGAGTGTGTTCCTCTCAAGAGTTTAGGTTTAAATTGTATTAAGTACAATCAACTTTTGTGTGGATCAGTTCATACGGAGCTTTGTTCCGATTTTAAACGGGGCCCCCGCTAATGGACAGCAGAATTGATTCCTCTTAAATTAATTAATCGGTCGTCCAAAATTTCCAAAAAAAAAAATATCCTGAGTAACAAGAAAAATGGAACAAGGAACAAGGCCATACACATTTAAAAGCCTTGAGTAACGAGGAAAAAAACCTCTTAAAAGATAAGTTAAGGAAAGGGAGACCACTTTCAGAAACAAAGAAGCTTGTAGAATGCATGTGAATCCACTTCCAAATGCAATTAATAGAGTTTATTCCGTGATTAACTATGGCAACATAACTCACAATTGCGGGTACCCGTCTTAAAGTTGACGGAAAAAATCTAATTTGACTAGATTAAATTTTGAATTTTTTTCGATTATAAAATATAATGACAGATTGAGTAATAAGGACATTAGTATCTACTCTTAATCAACTCCATTAATTTCATTATATACATAATTATTTATTTTTGATAAATTAAAATATTAAATATGTGGTCAATATTTTAATATTTAAATTTTATATTTATTATTTAAAATATTTGAAATGTATATATGGAGTATTTTTAGACTGTTTATTTTATTATTTGTAATTTAACTTGATTTTGGAAAAAATAAATATTTTTATTAAAAAAATTGATTTCCGTAAGTAAATAGATGGTGGTGGAGCGGAAATACCAGAACCCAACCCAAACCCGTTTGAGACGAGTTTGGGTTTTAATTCTTCATCGCCATTTGAGTTTGAAGCGGAGAGCAAAAAAATTGTTTGGAGATTTAAATTTAATTTGAGTTTAGAGTGGTAAAAACCGTCTCCATCCCGCCCCATTGTCAAGCTTATGATTAACAAAGGAATTTTTCTGATAAAAAATAACAATATTACACCTGTCTAACCTTTGAAACGCCTTACCAACTAAGGAAGAGACATCGGCATACACTCTCACTTATACACCTTATACCAAATAGTCGATGCAACATCACAAATAACCACCAAATGATCCACTCACTTCACCTGACCCAAACATACTACAAAACCACCCCACTATTAAGTCAAGCAAATATAATACCTAAGATGGTTTTTCCTTGTCGCAAGTCTATCCTACAACTACAACCAAGTGAAAGCCACTACTTTAAAACTGAACCAACCGGCAATTGGGTTGAATTTATCGTCCAACCTGCAATTTTACGCTCAAAACCGAACCAACACAAACCAGTCATTATTGGATTGAATTGGGTTCGCGAATTGTGTTTAAACTAAAAAAATATATATATTTTTTTTTCAATTACAAAAAATTGTAACATAATTCAATACAATTGTGCACATTTTTAACAATTAAATGGGATGAAACACTCAATAATAGTATAAAAAATTAGAAATGATAAAGAAATAAGAAACCACACTTTAAAATTAAGTAAATTTATTGATCTCATAGTAGTATTGGTGGTGTATAAAAAATTGGCAAAATTATAATTTGTAGGAATATATTTATTTAAATTAATAATAAAAAAATAAATAAAAAATATTTAATGTCACATCAATAGATTGGATCAACAATTCTACACGTTGAGAAACTCAAACCTGATTCGATACATGACCGAAAATTATGCATGTTGTTCCATATTTTATTTAATAAATGAGTAAATAAATGAGTTTGGATAATATATGAAATTGATTCTTAGCTATATGATATTCCTTCTAGTCTGTAATATAAAAAATATTTATTTTTTAATTTATTTAATAATTAATTTATTTTATCTATATATAATATTAAATATATAGATTATTCAATAAATCTAAAACGTAAATTTTACCTTGATTATTCAATAAACTAAAACAAATTTTTCTTATATTAATAATCCATCTTTCTCTTGTCGCTTATGACTTTGTCCTAATTATGTAAAAATATACTTTTTATAAATAAACAAATCTTAATTTATTAGATTAATTAAAATACACGGCCAGTATAAAATTATTTTACATTGTCATTCAATTAAATCAATCATTTTGACATGTAATTATAAAATTAAAAATAAAAATAAATAAATTATAATTAAACCATTTTAATAACTATTTTTTTCATGTTTCTCTTCTCATGTGTCAAAATAATTGATTTTACTTGAATAACAGTATAAAGAAGTTTTACACTGACGATGTATTTTAATTAATCTTTTAATTTATAATTTATTTACCAAAAAAAGGGTTAGAATACGTTTTATAACAAGAAAGGCAATAAAATACTACTATAAAATACTATTATAGTTTTAGTAGTATGTTCTTGGTTCTGGTTGTCGTTGTTATCCTTTTGCGGTTCTTTTTCAAGAAAGGCAATATAGTATGTCCCAGTTTTATAATCTCTCTTGTTTGTTTTTTCATGCCAATTACTTGTCATCTACGTCACAAAAATCTTGAGGGTTGAAAAACAATATCAGATAAGCCTACTTAATTAGACTATAAATCGTTGAGTCCAATTTTAAGTTACTACCATCATTTCTCTTTGACTTTTGCGAGTATAATAGAATGGAAAGAGAGAGTTTTTGTATGGAAATAAATAAAAATGAAAATAGAAAAAAATTTCAATTTTTTTAAAAATATATTTTTATGAAACATAATAAATTAATAATTGTTCATAATATATTTTTAAATTTTAAAATAATTGACATAAATTTTTAATAACTCTTTTTCAATACAACATTTTAAAAACATTAAAAAAAAAAAAGACCAATCTCAAATATTATATTAAACATAAGTTTTATAAATATTTTAGATTTTGACAAATTCTTTAAATTTCTCTCCCTTCAAACTCTCTTTCATTTTTTTAAGAACAATATTTTTTCTACTTCTATAGTGATTGAATTAAACTTTATATATATATATATATATATATATATATATATATATATATATTGTTGTGAAAAACGATGACTTTAAGCAAAATACAAAACTGGTTTCTTGAATTATCAAGAACCAAAACAAGGGTTTAACGGAAAAGAAAACAAGAAGAAGAAGAAGAGAACAACAAATATTGGGCAAATATAATTCTGTTTACTATTCACTTTCTCATTAAAGTTTACAAATGATTACAAGTGAATATCACCATTTGCCACCCTCAACAAACTGAGTGTACTAGCCTATTTATAGACTAACTAGGTAACTTGCAGCCCAAGAAACCTAAACAATTGGATCCTTAACACAAGGCCCAATTCGTCAGAATATAAACATTTCGATAGAATACATATAAGAACAGACTTCGGCTACTATATGTAACTAACAGGTACCAGCATGTGAACACGCTTCGATGACATGCTTGCCTCCTGTCGAAATACATGAAAGTTCTCCTTCGACACAGATGAGTTCGACCCAAATCTCACAAATCTCCACCTTGGATCTAACTTAGCAACAAAGGGAAATAACTAGCTTTCATCATGCAGCTTTATCAACTACATACAGTGGAAGAACTTGCAACTTGGCAACGTCTTGGTGATCATATCAGCAACATTATCTTCAGTCGAAACCTTCAGCACCTGGACTTCACCACGCTCGATTATCTCTCTGACGAAATGCAGCCTCACATCAATGTGCTTAGTTCGCTCATGATAGGCTGAATTCTTCGACAGGTGTATTGCACTTTGACTATCACATTTAACAGTGATACTTCGACCTTGAAGTTTCAGCTCCTTTGCAAAACCTTCAAGCCACAATGCTTCTTTCACAGCTTCAGTGAGGGCAATATATTCAGCTTCAGTGGTTGATAAGGCAACAACCTTCTGAAGCGTCGCTTTCCAACTGATTGTTGTGCCAAACATTGTGAAAACATATCCAGAAATAGACTTTCTAGAATCCATACAACCTGCATAATCAGAGTCAACAAATCCTTCGATTTCGACTATGCTATTGAAATTCTGGTACCAGACATGTGATGTTAAGGTGCGATGTCACAACAACACACTCTGCAATAATGGACAGAATAAGCAACAGGAAAACACAAGGAATTGTTCACCCAGTTCGGTCTAACTACCTACGTCTGGGGGCTACCAAGCCAGGGATGAAATTCACTACTTGTAGATATAATTTACAGACTCAACGCACCAGTTGACAATCTCCTAAACTTATACTCTACTAGTGACTTTCTACCTAAGAAACCACTTAGATATGAGAACACTACTCAATCCCCTAAAACACTCAAAGAACAACCTCTTTGAGATCCCTTGATCTTGCTTCCTAGCTTCGATCAATCAACAACTCTCTATTGCTTCACAACTTCTAGAGAGGACAGAAAATTCAACACCTATTCAAACCTAGAATAGTGTGATTACAAGTACTCTAAACAAACCCTAGACTTTAAGCCTCCAGCTCTTGATCTTCAATCTGTTTTTTGTACCTTCTTCCTTGGTCTTGTGCGCTTTATATAGCTCCTTGAATTTGGATTGGATTTGTCACAATATTTGATCTGATTTGTTAATTAAAAACTGAATCTTTTAAAACAGATTTTCTCCCCAAAATCTTTTTAAATCTTCCACCTTTTAATTCTCCAACAAACCTGCAATCAAATCTCCCATGTAACAGAAAATATCTAGCCCAAGATATTCCCATCCAACGAGTCAACACTCTCCACAATTCCAGCTAATACGCGACCCTAATAACAACAAGCCCATGCTGTCATTAGCTTCAGTTCTGCAGGTCTGATGTTACAACATCACCTATGTGACATCAGACATCCACTTCAGCAACTAGCAACCTTAACACAGCCCAGTGTTAAGTGCAATGTTATGACATCAAACAAAATTAACCTTCACAACTTAGTACAACCCAGTACTAAGACTCAATGCTGCAACATCAACACCATGACATCAACATTGAACACCTTGTTGTTTTACCAAAATTCCAGCCAATCCAGGAACTTACAATCTCCCCCTTTGGCTAATTTTGGCTAAAACAATCTCTGCATCTTCAGAGACTTCAGCAGCGGAATATCTTCAATATTTTGAAACATTAACTTGCAGCAGTTTGACAATCTTCATATAGTCTTCATCACTTGATCTGCTGCAGCACCATCTTCATTATTGACAACAGCCAATTGGTGCTCCCCCTCAAAAACTTGAACCAGCATCACAGCTGTTCAGTAGCTCACAATGTGCAGCACATCTCCCCCTTGATGTCTGCTTTGCTGCATTCTGCACTCTTCAATGCTATAATGCTATCAATACTTCACTAGCAGCTCCACAACTATGCTGTCTATACTCCCCCTCCACAGCTGCATCATTACTTTTCAACTAAACACCTTTTATTTTTATTCTTTTAGCAGCAACTACTCTTCTCCTCATGGCAATTTTTAACTCTCCCCCTTTTTAGCCATAATTAGACAATTATCTCCTGGCAGTTGGCTACACACAAGCCCAGAACCTCCAACTGCCCACAACCCCTTTTGCAAATTTAGTCTTCATGAATGCAGATTCCCAATTTGCTTCTTAATCTTTCAAATTGATTTGCATCTAAGGCTTTAGTGAATATGTCAGCCAGTTGATTCTCTGTGGCTACATGTTCTAAGGTAACGATTTTATCTTCAACCAGATCTCTTATGAAGTGATGTCTTATATCTATGTGCTTAGTCCTACTGTGCTGTATAGGATTTTTAGAGATGTTAATGGCACTCAAATTATCACAGTATAAAGTCATAACATCTTGCTCGACATTGTATTCACTCAACATCTGCTTCATCCACACTAGCTGAGAGCAACTACTTCCTGCTGCTATATACTCAGCTTCTGCAGTTGAGAGAGACACACAGTTCTGTTTCTTGCTGAACCAGGAAATCAGATTATTCCCTAGAAAGAAACAGCCTCCTGAAGTGTTTTTCCTATCATCTGTACTTCCAGCCCAATCAGCATCACAGTATCCTTTTAACTCAGTTCCAGTATTATGACTGTACAGTATCCCATAGTCACTTGTCCCATTCACATATTTCATAATCCTCTTTACTTGGTTTAAGTGACTTACCTTAGGATCAGACTGATATCTTGCACACACTCCAACAGCAAATGAAATGTCAGGTCTGCTTGCTGTGAGGTATAGCAAACTCCCAATCATACTTCTGTACAAGCTTTGGTCCACACTTACTCCATTCTCATCTTTGGATAACTTCAAATGTGTAGGAGCAGGAGTTCTTTTGTGATTTGCTTTATCCAGGCCAAATTTCTTTACTGTACTCTTAGCATACTTGCTCTGAGAAATAAAGATAGAGTCCTCCATTTGTCTGACTTGTAGTCCAAGAAAGTAGCTGAGTTCTCCCACCAAACTCATTTCAAATTCAGATTGCATTTGTTGAACAAACTGTTTGACCATAGCTTCTGACATTCCCCCAAATACTATGTCATCCACATAGATTTGGGCTACCATCAACTTTTCGCCTTCTTCTTTGACAAACAGGGTTTTGTCTACCCCTCCCTTTCTATATCCACTAGCTGTTAAGAATTCTGTTAGCCTTTCATACCATGCCCTTGGAGCTTGTTTTAAGCCATATAGAGCTTTCCTCAGTTTGAACACATGATTGGGGAAGTTTGGATCAGTGAATCCTTTTGGTTGATCAACATAGACTTCTTCATTCAGATAGCCGTTCAGAAAGGCACTCTTTACATCCATTTGGAACAGCTTGAATCTTAGGTTATAGGCCACACCTAAGAGAAGCCTGATGGATTCTAATCTAGCCACTGGAGCAAAAGTCTCATCAAAATCAACTCCCTCTACTTGAGTATAGCCCTGTGCAACAAGTCTGGCTTTGTTTCTTGTAACTACTCCAAGCTCGTCTGACTTGTTTTTGAAGATCCATTTTGTTCCAATAACATTCACCCCTTCTGGTCTTGGCACTAGATCCCAGACATCATTTCTTCTGAACTGCTCCAGTTCTTCTTGCATGGCGCTTATCCAAAATTCATCTGTCAAAGCTTCCTTGACATTCTTTGGCTAAATTTTGGAAACAAAGCATGAGCTAGCAATGACTTCTCTAGATCTAGTTCTTACTCCAGAATTTGGATCGCCTATAATTAGTTCCTTGGGATGGTCCTTCTGGATTCTGATTGAAGGATCTTTCTGAGGTTGTTCAGGCTCAGCATTAGTGGTACCAGGAGAGGTATTTCTTTCTTCAACATCAAGAGATGCTTCACCAGAAGGTGTTTCAACATCTTCTATAACATCCTCAACTTCCTGCTTATCTTCATCATCTATCACAACATTGATAGACTCCATCATAACTTTGGTTCTGGAGTTGAAGACTCTATAAGCTCTGCTATTAGTAGAGTATCCCAAAAAGATTCCTTCATCACTCTTGGAATCTAGTTTTCTTCTTTGCTCCCTATCAGTCAGAATATAACATTTACTTCCAAATACAAGAAAGTATTTGACATTTGGTTTCCTCCCCTTCCACAGCTCATACAGAGTAGATGAAGTCCCTCTTCTTAGGGTAACTCTGTTGTGAATATAGCAGGCAGTGTTCATGGCTTCTGCCCAGAAGTGATAAGGAAGTTTCTTGGCATGAATCATTGCTCTTGCCGATTCTTGTATAGTTCTGTTCTTCCTTTCAACAACTCCATTTTGCTGAGGTGTGATAGGTGATGAAAACTCATGACTTATTCCTTCAGTTGAGCAAAATTCTTCAAACTTGCTATTCTCAAACTCTCTTCCATGATCACTTCTTATTCTGATGACCTTACTCTCCTTTTCCCTTTGGAGTCTTTGGCAGAGCTCTTTGAAGACATCAAACACTTCAGATTTGTCTTTGGTGAAATTTACCCAAGTGTATCTTGAGTAGTCATCCACGACAACATAAGCATATCTCTTTCCACCTAGACTTTCAACCTGCATGGGTCCCATCAGATCCATATGAAGAAGCTCCAACACCTTGGAGGTGGTGTCATGTTGAAGCTTCGGATGAGACATCTTTGTCTGCTTTCCTTTTTGACAGTCTCCACACACTTTTCCTTCCTCAATGCTCAGTTTGGGAATCCCTCTGACTGCCTCTGAGGAGATAATTCTTTTCATTCCCTTTAGGTGAAGATGTCCCAACTTCTGATGCCAGATTTTGACTTCATCTTCTTTAGCAAGCACACACGTGGATGACTCAGAGTTTTGAGGTGCCCACAGATAGCAATTGTCCTTTGACCTGTCTCCCTTCATGATTACTTCTCCTTTGTCATTTTTGACCACACATTCAGACTTAGTGAAGTCTACTTTGAATCCTTGATCACATAGTTGACTGATACTAATCAAATTTACTGCTAGTCCTTTCACAAGTAGGACATTCTCCAGTCTGGGAGCATTGGCACAATTTAGTTTGCCAATCCCCTTTATCTCCCCTTTGACTCCATCACCGAATGTCACGTAGCCAGAAGTCTGAGGTTTCACATCAACGAGCAGATTCTTTACTCCAGTCATGTGTCTTGAACACCCACTGTCAAAATACCAGTCATCTTTGGTAGAAACCCTTAAGGAGGTGTGAGCTATCAAGATGATAACTTTAGGTATCCATTTCTTCACCACTTTAGTTCTTACCTCTTTGGGTTGAGGAGCAGGATTAGGATAACCATGTAGCTTGAAGCATGAGGACTGGATATGCCCGATCCTACCATAGTAGAAGCATCTTCTTCTGCTTTGATAGGGTTGTGACTGCCACTCATACTTTTGTCTTCTTATACAATAGTTGAGTTGTCTTTTCATGTACTGATGATGCTGTCTCTTAGGCTGTCTACTATGGTGATGTGGCTTCCTTCTTCCATAGCAATGAGGAACAGCTTTGTTGAATTTGTTTCCATTCCTGTTCTTATGATGATGAACCCTATTCTGATTGCACCCAGCAGTCTCTAAGTTCTTGTGAAATTGGGGAGGCGTATGCTGACTAACTCCTTGAGACTGAGGACTATTCTTCTTTGATGTAGGATTCTGTCTCTTGGGTTGATGTTGAGACACAGGTTGAGACATCTCTCTTGTTGTTCCTGAAGTGCTGGCCACATATCCTATTCCTGATTTATCTCCAGCTGCTTTCTCAGACTGAAGAATTTTATCCAGATTAGTAGTACCACTGTTCATCATCCTAACAAATTTTGTCATCTGCTCCAATTGAGACTTAACAAGTACAACTTCGTTCTCTCGATCAGCTTTTTCACGTTCAAGCTGAGCAATCTGTTGTTTGTGACACTTGTTTTCTTGACAAATTTCAGCATTTTTCAAACACAGCTCTCGATAAGTAGATGCTAGTTCCTCATAGGTTATTTCTTCATCACTGTCATCATTTGACACAACTGTTCCTGTTAAGGCTCTAGCATGCCTTGCTGACTCATCTTCATTTTCACTATCAAATTCAGACTAGGAGACTAACATCCCCTTCTTCAGTTTCTTCAAGAATGTGGGACATTCTTTCTTAATATGTCCATACCCTTCACACTCCACGCATTGAACACCTTTATCCTGGGCAGGCTTCTTTTCATCTTTCTCTTTAGGCTTACTGATGTCAGTAGAGCTGTTCTTGAACCTAGGCTTGTAGTTATTGTTCCACCTTTTTAACACTTTGTTGAATTGTCTTCCCAGCATTGCTATGGCCTGAGATAAGTCATCCTGGGATTCAGAACTCTTCCCTTCTTCCTCTTTCAACCCAAGCTCAAAGGTTTGAAGAGATCCAATGAGCTCATCTACTCTCATCTTGCTGATGTCTTGTGACTCTTCAATAGCAGTAACCTTCATCTTGTATTTTTTGGGGAGGGATCTAAGAATCTTCCTCACCAGCTTTTCATCAGACATTTTCTCACCTAGAGCACTGGAAGCATTTGCCAGCTCTAGAACATTCATGTGGAAGTCATGAATGGTCTCCTCATCCTTCATCTTCAGACTTTCAAATTTTGATGTTAAAATCTGAAGTCTTGACATCTTGACTCTCGATGTTCCTTCATGTGTTGCCTGCAAAATACCCCAAGCTTCCTTAGCAACTTCACAGGTATTGATCAACCTGAAGATATTTTTATCCACTCCATTGAAGATAGCATTTAGGGCTTTTGAATTCCCAAGGGCAAGCTCATCTTCTTCCTTGGTCCATTCTTCTTCAGGCTTAGGCTTTGAGGTGCCTTCTTTATCCTTGCCAGCCTCATCTTTCTCACATACCTCTGGAGCTTTCCACTCTTTAATGACAGCCTTCCAAGCTCTGCTGTCTAATGACTTTAAAAAAGTAGTCATTCTAGGCTTCCAATACTCATAGTTTGAGCCATCCAAGATAGGGGGTCTGTTGACGAATCCTCCAACCTCTTTGTCCATCTTTCACCAGAAAGTAACTTCCCTAGATCTCACCCAGAGACAGACAGGATGCCTGCTCTGATACCAATTGAAATTCTGGTACCAGACGGAGGATGTTAAGGTGCGATGTGACAACAACACACTCTGCAATAATGGACAGAATAAGCAACAGGAAAACACAAGGAATTGTTCACCCAGTTCGGTCTAACTACCTACGTCTGGGGGCTACCAAGCCAGGGATGAAATTCACTACTTGTAGATATAATTTACAGACTCAACGCACCAGTTGACAATCTCCTAAACTTATACTCTACTAGTGACTTTCTACCTAAGAAACCACTTAGATATGAGAACACTACTCAATCCCCTAAAACACTCAAAGAACAACCTCTTTGAGATCCCTTGATCTTGCTTCCTAGCTTCGATCAATCAACAACTCTCTATTGCTTCACAGCTTCTACAGAGGACATAAAATTCAACACCTATTCAAACCTAGAATAGTGTGATTACAAGTACTCTAAACAAACCCTAGACTCTAAGCCTCCAGCTCTTAATCTTCAATCTGTTTTCTGTACCTTCTTCCTTGGTCTTGTGCGCTTTATATAGCTCCTTGAATTTGGATTGGATTTGTCACAATATTTGATCCGATTTGTTAATTAAAAACTGAATCTTTTAAAACAAATTTTATCCCCAAAATCTTTTTAAATCTTCCACCTTTTAATTCTCCAACAAACCTGCAATCAAATCTCCCATGTAATAGAAAATATCTAGCCCAAGATATTCCCATCCAACGAGTCAACACTCTCCACAATTCCAGCTAATACGCGACCCTAATAACAACAAGCCCATGCTGTCATTAGCTTCAGTTCTGCAGGTCTGATGTTACAACATCACCTATGTGACATCAGACATCCACTTCAGCAACTAGCAACCTTAACACAGCCCAGTGTTAAGTGCAATGTTATGACATCAAGCCCATGACATCAAACAAAGTTAACCTTCACAACTTAGTACAGCCCAATACTAAGACTCAATGCTGCAACATCAACACCATGACATCAGCATTGAACACTTTGTTGTTTTACCAAAATTCCAGCCAATCCAGGAACTTACAGCTATCACCATCACAGGCTCCACCATAAATTAAGACTCTTTTCAGAGACCCATTTATGTACTTGAGAATCCACTTTACAGCTTGCCAGTGCGCCTTTCTAGGATTGGCCATATACCTGCTCACAAGGCTCACTCCATATGCTATGTCTGGCCTCGTACAGACCATAGCATACATCAAAGAACCCACTACACTAGCATATGGAATGCTATTCATATAGATTCTTTCAAATTCAGTACTCAGAATTTGAGTAGTACTAAGCTTAAACTGAGGATTTGTAGGTGTCACAACAGGCTTCGAATTCAACATACCAAACTTGTCGAGAAGCTTCCGTAGGTATGTCTCCTGAGATAAGCATAACTTCGACTGCTTTCTATCTCTTCGGATTTCAATCCCAAGAATCCTGGCTGCAGCTCCCAGATCCTTCATTTCGAACTCCTTACTGAGTTCAGCCTTCACCTTCGTTACATCCTCAACACTGTTGCTAGCTATGAGGATATCATCCACATACAACAACAACATAACAAGTGAGTTTCCTGGTCGAAATCTGAAGTAAACACAGTGATCGAACTGACTTCTAGTGAAACCAATGTGTGCCATGAACTTGTCGAATCTTCTATTCCACTGTCAAGGAGATTATTTCAGGCCATACAAAGACCTATTCAGCTTGCACACATAATCTTCTTTACCCTTTTCTGCATACCCTTCAGGTTGACACATCAGGATCGTTTCATCTAGATCACCATACAGAAATGTTGTCTTCACATCCATTTGCTCAAGTTCCAAATCGAACTTTGCCACCATGGCCAACAGCATTCGAATGGATATATGCTTTACAACAGGTGAGAACACATCATTGAAGTCTACTCCTTCTTTCTGAGTGAACCCCCTAGCAACCAACCTCGCCTTAAAGCGCTTCGACATCACTCCTTCAATTCCTTCCTTGACCTTGAAAATCCACTTACAATTGACTAACCTGGCTCCTGCAGGTTTCTCAATCAGCTCCCAAGTGTTATTATCATGAAGAGATTTCATCTCGTCATTCATGGCTTTTCGCCATTCAGTCTTGTTTCGACTCCTTATAGCTTCCTTATAATCTCTAGGTTCTTCGTCAAGTACCTCACTTGCAGAGATTAAAGAAAACGCTATAAGATCTGCATAACCAAGTCTCTGAGGTGGCTTGATGACTCTTCTCGACCTATCTCTTGCCAGTAGGTAGTCATCGACAGTTTCCTCAGCCTCTTCAGCATCTTGCTCTTCGACTTCATCAGGGCTATGCACTTCAGCATCACTATGCTCCACCTCAACAGGCATCTCTACCTGTTCCAGCTCCTCTTCATAGATTTCTGCACTTCGACCAATATCACCAGTTTTCTTGAAAGTCATTTCGACCTCATTGAAAACTACATCACGACTTGTGATACATCTTCTGTGACCTGGTTCTAGGCACCACAGCCTATAACCCTTGACTCCCTCAGGATATCCAAGGAACATGCATCTCAGAGCTCTAGGTTCGACCTTGTCTTGCCTAATGTGAGCATAGGCTAAACAGCCAAATACTCACAGTTTTTCGAGATCTGGTGGATGACCTGACCAAACTTCTTCAGGTGTCTTCATTCCCAGCAACACCTGAACAATTTATCAGATAGGCTGTTGTCGAAACAACCTCTGCCCAAAACACCTTCTTCAATCCAGCACTAACCAACATGCATCTGACCCTTTCAAGGATTGTTCGATTGAATCTCTCAGCTAAGCTATTTTGTTGAGGAGTACCTGCTACAGTCCTATGCCTTGCAATCCCAGACTCAACACAGTAACTGTCGAACGCTTCGTTGCAGAATTTAAGGCCATTGTCGGTTCTCAACCTCTTAACCTTTCTGCCAGTCTGAGTTTCGACCAGAACCTTCCAACTTTTGAAATTCTCAAAAGTTTCATCCTTCGTCTTCTGAATGAATACCCATAGCTTTCTGGAATAGTCATCAACAATGGATAGAAAATACCTTGCACCTGAGTGTGAAGGATTCCTTGCAGGCCCCCAAAGATCAGCATGAATGTAATTAAGGGATCCATGTGTTCTTTGCTTTCCTTTGTTAAACTTCGCCCTACAGGATTTACCAAATACACAAGATTCACAAAACTCTAGCTTTTCGACTTTGTCACCTCCTAGCAGGTTCTGCTTCCCCAATTCAACCAGGCCTCTTTTGCTGACATGGCTCAATCTCATGTGCCATAACTCTGTCTTCGACATAGGTTTCGTGGATACAACATTTGTCAAACCACTTACAACCTCAGCCTCAAGGGTATACAAGCCTTGGTTTTTCATGCCTCTCAAGACTTCCTTCGACCCTTTCATGACTTTCAGGATACCTTGCTCTCCTTTGAAAACATATCCCTTTCTGTCGATTTCACTAAGAGAAATTAAATTCCTCTTAAGATCAGGTACATACCTAACCCCAGTCAATAACTTTATTGACTCATCATGGAGCTTGAATCTAACAGATCCAATACCTGCAATCTTGCAAGCTTTATTGTTCCCCAGCAGCACTGATCCTCCATCTTGGTCACATAATTTTTCAAACACATTCTTGTTTGGAGTCATATGCCAAGTACATCCAGAATCCATAATCCACTCTTCGCAAGAGTTGCTGCTCGACACCACAAGGACATCAGATGATTCATAACCATCTTGCACAATAGATGCATTCCCATTGTCCTTACCTCCATGATTATTCAGGTGCTCAAGGCACACCTTTCTTGTATGACCCTCCTTCTTACAGTGATAACATTTGATACCAGACATATCAACACCATAAGACTTCTGTTGAACCTTTCCTTTCTTCTTGTCAAACCTACCATCTTTCTTCGACGATCTTCCTTTCACAGACAACCCTTCGCCAACTGATGAAGGTTTCTGCTCCTTTCTTTCGTTCAAGTCCTTTGAATACAAGGCTGCTTGAACTTCTTCAAAGGTCAGGGACTCTCTTCCATACAAGAGAGTTTCTTTGAAGTGAGCATGTGATCTTGGCAAAGCACACAACAACAACAACAATGCTTGATCTTCATCATCAATCTTCACATCAATGTTCTCAAGATCAAGAATCAGCTTGTTGAAAGAATCCAACTGCTCAGCCAAAGCTTTGTCTTCATTCATCTTGAACGAATACAAGGCTTGCTTCAGGTAAAGACGATTCACCAACGACTTGGTCATGTACAAGCTTTCAAGCTTCGCCCATAATCCTGACGCTGTCGTCTCCTTTGACACCTGCCGGAGAACCTTATCACCAAGGCTCAACAATATTGCGATGTGTGCTTTCTCGATCATTGTCGTCTTTTCTCTTTCCGTCAACGCAGCATCCATGGCTGCCATTCCCTTCAATGCTTCCAAACATCCCTGCTGAACCAGTAGGGCTTTCATCTTTAAGCGCCACAGACCAAAATCGTTCACTCCGGTATACTTTTCAATCTCATATTTTTTTGAAGCCATCTTCTCCACGCTCACTGCACCAATTTGTTGTGAAAAACGATGACTTTAAGCAAAATATAAAACTGGTTTCTTGAATTATCAAGAACCAAAACAAGGGTTTAACGGAAAAGAAAACAAGAAGAAGAAGAAGAGAACAACAAATATTGGGCAAATATAATTCTATTTACTATTCACTTTCTCATTAAAGTTTACAAATGATTACAAGTGAATATCACAATTTGCCACCCTCAACAAACTGAGTGTACTAGCCTATTTATAGACTAACTAGGTAACTTGCAGCCCAAGAAACCTAAACAATTGGATCCTTAACACAAGGCCCAATTCGTCAGAATATAAACATTTCGACAGAATACATATAAGAACAGACTTCGACTACTATATGTAACTAACAGGTACCTGCATGTGAACACGCTTCGATGGCATGCTTGCCTCCTGTCAAAATACATGAAAGCTCTCCTTCGACAAAGATGAGTTCGACCCAAATCTCATATATATATATATATATATATATATATATATATATATATATATATATATATATATATATATATATATATATATATATATATATATATATATATATAAGATCCGCTGACATCAAATATAAGTATACACCAAATCTTAACAGTTAATAGGATTAAATCAAACGAACAATTTAAATAAAATAAAATAAAATACATGGCCATTTCTTTTTCTTAAAAATTATGCAACTTATATGGTCGTTTGATTTATTCATATAAATGATCAATATTTGGTGAGGGTGTTCGCGGGTGTTTACCGTGAAAATTGGTAAACAACCGCTGATCTTCTAAAACAATAAAGTTCTAGTAACTTACAGGATCGATCAGATTGATCCTAGGACAAGTGCTATATATGTATTTAGAATATCTCACGATTTTGTAAAGTATGCCTTTCGACAATGCACATAAATAAAAAGGTTGTTTGAAGTGTAAAGGCCAGTGATAAAGATCAAGGAAATAACTAAGTCGAACAATACATCAAAAGAGAAAAAAGGCTCAATGTAAAGGTTTGATAAAAACTGGAATTAAATGCTGGAAAGGAATGCGTAAAGATCTTAAAACGCAGAAAGGTAAATGCTTGAAAGTAAAGGCTTTTTAATGTAACTGACTTGAAAGGTAAAAGTTCGTGAAAAAGATTTCAGAGTAAAGAATCTAAAACAGAAACTTCAAAGTAAATTGCATTGTAATAAAGGATAACGGTGATTATAATCACGTACATTCTCACTTCACATGTTTCTCGACACACTGGATACGTTGAGTGAATATAGAGTTACTTGTACAAATATGATTTTTTCACACCTATTCTAACTCTAGGACTAACATATTTATAATACTCTAAAGTAACCACCATTTGACGTTTTTACTCCTAGATCACGCCACTTGGCACTTTGAATGTCTTCAACTTCTGGATCTTCACCACCTGTCCTCTTTCAAATTCAAATAGTAGAACTTCCCTCCACTACCTAGTTGTAACCGCAGCGCATTATCCATATCAATTTTATCCTGTCGAATTGACTCTTTAAATTTAGAAACATCTAAAGTCTTGAAATCCTTCTATTCGACTCAGGCTTTCAGCAAACATGGTCGAAAGGCCTTCTAGTCGAAGCCTTCTTCTTTTAGCTTATTATTTTAAAGAATTTCCTTTTAAGCCAAATTGTTTGAAATAATGTAGCGTCGAAATTAGGAGCTAACAAATTGCCCCCCAAAAATGTCCTTTCGCCAGTGTTGGTAGGAAGGTCATTTTTTTATAACATAAGTTTCGACGCCTGCTCATTCGATTATGGTAAACATGGTCCTAACTGACCAACCCACGATTCAGAAACTATTCAGTTTCTTTCAACCATGCTTTTGACGTCATGTCATGATGGCAAATCTTCAAACGTCTTTTCAGCCGTATTTACGAACAGTTTTCATCATCACTTTTTTTGGGATTAAGCATTTACAGTCTGCTCTTAACCACCACCATCCAACGATCTCAAAAGAGGACACGCGTCCCACTATCGTATCTATTTTAACGGTGGATTCACAGCCCCCTCATCTTCCAAACGCCTATAAATACCTTTTTCTTCCAACTTGAAACTTTTTGCATTCTCAGAATTTCTTTCAACTCATTTTTTTCTCGTTCTTTCAACTCTCTCAAGAAACCCCAGAACGCACTCTCACTTCTCTCTTCAACTTCCAACAATGGCGTCTTCACAACCCATTCACCAAGAAACAAAAAACCAAAAAGGTAAAACCAGCCCGTTCAAGCAAACTCTCCCGCCGTTTTCAAACATCCCCGGACCAAAGGTGGTGAAGAACCAACAATTCATGCCGAAACCTCTTCTTGAGGAAGCAAGGAGCATTTACGAATCTCAGGTAATGATCCATCTCCTTGTTTCTGATAAACCCTATGCTTTAGGTGGCCCCCTAGCTATTGTTAAACCCACCAATGAAAAACTGGGTGAGCTCTTTCCTTCTTACCGTAAATCTAGACCTTTAGGGCAAAAGAGCAACCCTAATGAGGATGGAGCCTCCCCTGATACACCCACTTTGACGAAAATGGATCTGAGGTACCTTCATGATGGTACGAGATTGGTAAGAGCTGTCAACCCTTTAAAGGATTTTGACCTTTGGATGACCAGAATGGAAAGGGTCAAAGCTGATCATTGGAAAACCATTGGAATCTATGATCTGCTTATGTTGTCGAAGACCAACATCCCTTATTGTTTGAACTTGCTGGCAGCATCACTTTACTTCTGGGATAGTACCCACTACACCTTTCATCTTCCTTGTGGGATGGTTACTCCCACACTCTTCGACCTTGCTGCCATTGCAGGTCTTCGACCAGATGGCACTTCATACGATCCTGATACTGATGCAGAGAATACCATAGGGATCTCTGACTTCAAGCTCACATACACCCACTTCATCAACTTCCACAAACGTGATACTGTAGAAATCACTGATAAGGAACACATTGCATTCCTCACTGTATGGCTGTCGAGGTATGTATTTTGCTCAAAATCCCTACAGGTGGCCAAGAAGTATCTCACTCTGGTCAACCAACTTCACCACAATATAGGAGTTTGCCTTAGTGAGTTGATTCTGGCAAACCTATATGAGTCTCTCAGCGAAGAGGCGGCTCGACATAAAGACTTGGAGGCACAAGGTACTGTTCACTTAAATGGCCCCCTCTGGCTGCTTCAATTGTGGCTCAATGCGACTTTTAAAGCTAGCTTTCCCAGGAAAGGGCAGGTCGATGAGGATTCTGCTGAAATCAAAGAGAGGGGGGTCGAAAGTACCCGCCTGGTGAAACTCACGCCCAATGACGATGGGGAAACTCTCAAGAGAGCCTTCTCTAGTTACATTATGATGTTTGCAAAAAGGCATGAGTTCACACCTAGTATGGCTCCCTTTGCTGAGAGAAGATGTGGACCTGAGTGGTTTACAAGGACATTCCCTGATTCATCCACCAAACTCGATGCCGAATCTATTTCAATCTGGGAAGCCTTTTTTATCCCTAGATTTATCGTTCAAAGGATGAATCTTGGAAGAGACATGGCAGCCTTAATTGCTTACCAACCAAATCTTGTCTCTCGACAGTTTGGGTTGGCTCAGATTTTCCCCAAGTGTCTATATGGGAAGAAAGGCCATGTGGTCCTTCATACTGCCAGTTTTGATGATGGAGGTGCTGCAGTCACTTTCGACCGGTGGAACGCTAGGAAAGCAACCCTTTCCCCTGTGTATTTTCAGCCCATATTCCTGTGTACCAAACCCTTCCATAACTGGTGGTCGAAGTACTACAGTGAGCAATTTCTTGATGTTGTTGCTTTCTCTTCCTTACTTGACCAAGCTTTTCTTGATGTGCAGGAGAAGACCAAGAAGAGTAAGTTCATTCATGTCAAAGAAATTCAGGCATTCCAAAAGTACTTTGAAACTGTCTATCGACCAGATGATGTTAGTCGAACCGTTCGTGAGGCTACTGTCACTTTGAAGGAGAAATTTCTACAAAAAATGGATCAGTTGAAAATCCCTTCAAACGTTCCTCTTGAGAAACGTTATAAGGTAGCATTTGAACTCTTTCCTCCAAAGTTCCCTCGACTTCCTAATGCTAATTTTGGAGTGGCACTTGCCCCCCCCCCCCCATTTCCAGACTGGTTTGTCTGTGGTGAGCACTTAAAACTCCTTCGACAACAATCTCAACCGAAAGCCCAACAGGTGGTTGTGACTAAACATACGCTAGACAGTTTCAAAGGACACCTTCATATAGGGGTCGAGGATGTCCGTGTCGAATCCGAAATATATGAAGGTTTGAGGCCCTTGATTTGTGATTTTTTTTAACTAACCACTCAATTATTAACCTTGTAATAATCGTCCGTCTTTCAGCTGTGGCCAGGAAGACCAGCTCATCGAAGGGTGCTGCAAAAGTCAAAAAGGACACTTAAGGCACAAAGGTATTTTATATCCCTTGCCTAAGTCTTTTTGTGTAACCAATCTTCTAATATTTACATCACCTTTTAGGCTGCTCAAAAACCTCCAACGCCTTCAAAAAAGGGCAAGAAAGGTGCTCAACCAGTTGTCCCTCCAGATACTGATGATGAGTCCCCTGAGGAGATAGTAGTTAAGAAGAAAAGGAAGTTGTCAAAGCTTCTGGAACTACCATCCAATCTCCCTCAAAGGCGGCAAGAATCCTTGAGAAGACACCTGCTGGTAGTGGCGTCAAGAAACAACTCTCCAGGGTTGCGTCGAAAACGACTGCTGGCGATCCTGAGAGTGCGAACTCAAGCCCTGATGCTGCGGCTATACAGGTATGCGTTCTATCTTCATTCAGTATTTAGATTCCCTACTCAGATTTCTCCCAATCTTATTCCCTTTACTTGTGGTTTTCAGGCTGATATAGGTGATTCTAACCCACCACAATCTTCCTTCAGCTTTGCAACAACTCTGCTGAATAGCCAAGGTGAGCCAACTTATCACCCTACCTCTGACCTTGGTTCTAGATATAGTTCAATCAGTGAAATTAACCAACCTATCCCTCTTATAGTTCCTCCTCCTGAAGCAGATGAAACAAACAAAAATTCTCCTGCCAGGACCAATACTTAACAATCCCAGACCGATGGCTCTGATCATGAAGAGGATGATGTTTCTCGTCAACAACCTCTCGACCAAACAGAGACTATTGGTATGGACACAGAAGGAAGGCCCACTGAAGCAGAAGAGGAGGAAGTCGAAGAAGATGAAGAACAAGAAGAAGAGAGGGAAAGGACTGAGCAAAATCAAACCCACACACCTGTGGCAGAACCAAGTCCTGCCAACAATACAAATACTTGACCTACAGTCACTTCAACTACTGGAGGACCCCCCACAGGAGACCCCTTGGCTGCCTTCATATGGTCGAATCCTCAAGAGTATGCCAGGATGATACTTGGGAAGAAGTACAGCTCTTCAGGTACCAGCCTCGGTACTTCGACCAGCTCTGGGGGTCCAGCTCCAGATGATTTTGCCAGCCCTGTCCTTCAAAAAATCAAGGACAAATTCTTCAAGGGAGACATGCACTATGTCTTACTTTCAGATCGAACTGCTCATCTCTTTCTGAAAGATAGCCTCCAAAAACTGGACCTTTCGACCCTTAGTAAAGATGTTTCTGAATTCCTTGTGGAGCTAACTGCTTTAGTAAATCAGATGTCTGAGGACTTCAAACTCCTTTCCAAGATCCAAGACAACATTGAAGTCACAACTGGACTGGAACATGTAGCTTGGGATGAAGTACATACGTCAGAAGCTAGGGTCGAAAGTCTAGAGATTGACCAACAAAAAAGGCAGGCAGAAGTGGAGTCGAACCAAAAGAACATTAATGACTGGAAGCAGCAAATTAAAGAGCTGTAGAACAAGATTTCTAACGCTGAAAAGCGCAACCTTGAGCTGGGAGAATTCGACGACACTGAAATGGCCAGAGAGCTGAAGCGCACCATAGACTTCCTTGATAAGGCCCAAACGCTTGAAAAAGAACTTTCAGCAGCCAAACTCAACAAAGATCTATGTGAGAAACACCTTCAGAATTACAAGGTCAACTTCCTTGAGTTGAAGTCGAAGCTCCCTTTCTGACTGTCCTATGATTTCTTGTTAGTAGTTCCACTTTTTGTTCATCATGTTTTATGGCCTTTTTAAGGACCCATGTACAGACAATCTTAATGCCCTATGGCCTTTATCTAAATCTTTCTGTTTACTATTAACTCTTCGACTTGCAAAAATTCTCTCTTAAACTTTGCTAACTGAGTAATTAAAGTATTCTGCCTCTTTTCTTGGAAATCATGAAAATAGCGCAGCTTTTAACAGCTTAGTGTTCCAACGGCACAAGTTTCTATTCTATAAAGGAATATTAATAGCGCAACCCTAGGGTCCATTCCCAGGGGTCATTTCACGTATTTCCATCGTTGACTGGCCAATCCTTACAAAGTTTTTCCTCTATAAAACCCTCTTCCCTCTTGGGATATTTTGCACCTACTACAGCAAGCATGAGTACTTCCTCAAAGAAGACAATGACCAAGAAGGTGGCTGGGGAGACAAAGAAAGTTGAGGCAACAACTACTACCCTCAATAACACTTCAATTGGAGCAACATCTCGCGCCAAGAAGAGAGAAACTAAGATGAAGGTACCCAAGAAAGGACATCCCAAAGCACCAAACTCTGATGATGAAGCTGACGAAGATTATGTTGCCTTCCTCAACTCTATCAATTAGAGAGATTATGAATGATCTTTCTCCTGGGTTTCATGTTATTGTAATTGTTTTCTTTTCTTTTTCCTTTGTATGCCATTTTGGCCCCACATGGCCTATTTTGGCTTTTATAGTCTGAATGAAACTTACGTTTTAATATGAATTTCTTGTAAAATAGGCTTATATTTTTTCAAATATTTCCCATTTACCCTTAAGACTCTTAGATCACCCTCCATCTCTTGAATCTCATAAGCATTATTACTAAATGCCTTAATAATTTGAAAAGGACCTTCCCACTTAGGAGACCACTTCCCCAAAGTTATGGTCTTTCGATCCATAGGTAAGATCACTTTCCACACTAGATCTTCAGCTGAAAAGGTTTTAATCTTGACCTTTTTGTTATAAGACTTCTCCACCCTTTTCTTTTGCCTTTTCAGCAACTCTAATGCATGGAGTCTTTCTTCATCTAAGTCTACTAATTCATCAAGCATCATATTCCAATAAGATTCAGATGGAATCTCATGATGCCTTTGAATCCTTATTAATTGAAGATAAATTTCCACAGGCAGAACTGCATCATGACCAAAAGTCAGTCGAAATGGGGTAGTATTAGTTGCCTCTTTGGGGGACGTTCGAGATGCCTAAAGTATTTTGTCCAATGTCCTGTGCCAATTTCTTGGCCTTTTTCCCACATGTTTTTTTATCAACCCAATAACTACTTTATTTGCTGCTTCGACTTGGCCATTAGCTTGAGCATAATAAGGTGTGGACGTTACAAGCTTGAATCCCATTTCTTTAGAAAACTCTTGCATTTTTCGACCAGTGAAGACTGGTCCTTGGTCTGTTGTAATTGTCTCTGGGATTCCAAACCTATAGATGATGTGCTTCTGGATGAATTCAATCACATCTTCTTATCAACATTTGGTAATGGGATAGCTTCGACCCATTTGGTAAAATAATCAATACCCACCAAAATGTACTTATGATTTTTAGATGATGCTGGTCGAATCTCTCCGACCAAATCCAAAGCCTATCCTCTAAAAGGCCAAGGTTTCACTATAGAGTGTAATTCACTTGCAGGGACATGTTGAATGCCAGCATGAACTTGACATTCCTGACAACCCTTAGCAAATTCCATACAATCTTTTAACATGGTAGGCCAATACATGCCTTGTCAAAACAACGACCATTTCATTTTATGGCCTACCTGATGTGCCCCACATGCCCCACTATGGACAGTTGAAAGGGCTAAGTATGCTTCTACCTCACTGAGGCACTTAAGCAATACTCCCTCAGGAGTCTTTTTGAATAATTCATTACCCAACAAGACATAACTTAAAGCTTGATACTTGATTTTCCTTTCTGTTGAAGCTATTGGATTTTTCAGGTAATCCATTATAGGTTTCCTCCAATCCTTGTCAGTTATACTATCAACTGCCAGAATTGCGAAATTGTCTTCATCAACATATCCAAGCTTAGTTTCTTCCAAATCTGATGGGGCTAATCCTACTGACACCACCCTTCCTCTGACTTCGACTTCGATTGCATCTTGTAATTTGTCTTTCGAAACTTTATACCCTGATGCAATCTGAGCCAAGTCATTAGCTACCTGGTTTTCCAGTCTAGGGATGTGTCAAAAACTAACTGTGTCAAAATTTTTCAACAGTCGATTCACAACTAAAAAGTACATAATCAAGTTTTCTTTTATGCACTTGTACTCTTTAGTCACTTGTTTTATGACCAGTTCTGAATCTCCCATTATTTCGACATGAGTTGCCCCCAATTCTAACAATACTTCAAGTCCAGCAATTAAAGCTTCAAATTCAGCTTCGTTGTTAAAACAACGGCCTTCGATTTTATACTTAAGTGTTGTTGGAATTTTATTAGGAGAAACAACAAGTACTCCTATGCCTGTCCCATCCTTATAGCTCGACCCGTCGAAATATAACCTCCAAGGTTCCACATCAAGATAGTTCAGGGGGGTCTCATTTGTAGAATGGTCAGCTATAAAGTTTGCCACTATTTGTCCTTTAACGACTTTTAAAGGCTTATAAGTTAAAGAATATTCAGTTAATGCTAATGCCCATTTTCCAATTCGACTATGCAAAATATGTTTGGACAACACATGTTTAATAACGTCATAACGAGAAGAAACATAAACATCAACCGGTTTTATATAAGGCTTCAATTTGGTACAAGATTAATACAAACACAAACATAATTTTTCAATCATCCTATATCTAGTTTCTGCATCATTTAAAACTTTACTAAGGTAATAAATGGCTCTTTCGACACCATCATCATCCTCTTGAGCTAACATGCTCCCTAAAGTTCTATCTGACGCAGCTATGTACAATCTCATACACTTATTGCCCCGAGGTGGTGAGAGAATAGGGGGTGACTCATGTACTCTTTGATCTTGTCGAAGGCTTCCTGTTGAGCTTGCCCCCAGTCGAACCCATCCTTGCTAGCTCGAAGCAATGGTGAAAAGGATTGCGTTTTCCCACTTAAGTTATATATAAATCTCCTCAAGAAATTTATTTTGCCCAAGAGAGACTGCAATTCCTTCTTTGTTGATGGCGCTTTCGCTTCCATAATGGCTTTGGTTTTATTCTGGTTAATTTCGATCCCCTTCTTGTGGACCACAAAGCCTAAGAAATCCCCTTCCTGAACACAAAAAGCACATTTGAGAGGATTCATTTTCAGACCATGCTTTCTCATCATTTCAAAGGAATGTCGAAGATGGCTTATATGATCTTTTCCTGAAAAGGACTTAACAACAATATCATCAATATATATTTGCATAAAAGTCTCAATAAAATCATGAAAGATCAAAATCATTGCTTTCTGGTAAGTTGCCCCAGCATTTTTTAGACCGAAAGGCATCACTACCCATTCATAAGTGCCTAATGCCCATGGACATCGAAAAGCAGTTTTTGGGACATCTTCCTCAGCAATGAATATTTGGTTATAACCAGAATAACCATCCAACATACTCAAGTATTCATGTCCTGCGGCAGAATCAATCAGCATTTCTGCCACAGGCGTAGAATATTCGTCTTTAGGGGTTGCAGAATTTAGATCTCTAAAATCTATACAAACCCTTAAAGAACCATTCTTTTTAATGACTGGTACAATATTAGCTAGCCATTCGACATACCTAGCTGTACGGATGAACTTGCATCTAAGTAGCCTTTCAATTTCCTCTTTGATCTTGGAAAAGATTGTTGGGGCAAACCGTCTTGGATTTTGCTTGACTGGCTTTTTCCCAGGTATGATTGGCAACTTATGTTCAACAAGTTCTCTCCTCAAACTAGGCATTTCATCATAGTCCCAGGTGAAGCAATCCTTGAATTCCTTTAATAGCTGGACCATTTCGACTTTGAGTAATGGGTCGAGACTAGCACTAATATAAGTAGGCCTTTTTACTCCCCCTTCACCCAAGTCAATTTCTTCCAAAGGATCTTGCGCCAGCATTTTAATATTATCTGACAGTGGATCCTTTTCAAAACCTAAAGGCTCATTATCATAAACAGCATCAAGCCTTTGGTTTTGGTCTTCGATTTGAGGCCCATCAGGTGGCTCAGGTTCAAAGTCCTTACCAGGGCCTACTTCACAAATTTGAGTTTTGGCTTCAACAGCCATGTGGTTGTGTGCAGCCTCTAAGGCCGCTTATAACTTAGATTCGGCCACATAGGCCGAAATTCTTTGTAGTGCGTTGAATTCAGTCATTATTACTGAATTCACTTCCCTAGCCTGTGGGGTCAACCTCAGGCAGTCCATAGTATGGGAAATTGCCTTCTTCTCTTACGAATTCTCTGTCCCATCGAAACCCCTCCAGTGGGTGCAAGTGTAATGAGCATAATGCATGGTCATCTGGGGTGAGATCAAATTTTGCTGGAGTACAAGGCGCAATATGCGCCAAATTTTTGTCGAACTCAGCACCATCAACATGATTAACAGGCACCTTAAAGTAGCCTTGATCAGCTTCAATGTTTTCTACTATTCCATCAGGCCTCTAGATTGTTATTCGTTGGTGCATTGATGAAGGTACTGCCCCAATGCCATAGATTCATTCCCTTCCTAGCAAAAGGTTGTAGTTAGCTTTGCTTTTGACCACCATAAACAAGGTGGGTCTTGTCATTGTACCCACAGTCAAGTCAACCTTTAAGACACCTAAAGTGGTCCCAATCTTCCCTTCATAGTTAGAGAGGACCATGTTGTGGGGTTTAAGATCAGTGTCGAATTTACCAATTTTACTTAGCAGAAAATGTGGCATTAAATTGACAGTAGCCCCACAATCCACCAAGATCTTATTAACAGCCACATTCTCTACTTTCCCTGTAATGTACAGATGTTTCAAGTGTCCCTTCATGGCCTTAGTTGGTCGCTCAAAGAAAGCATTCTGTTCTTCGACACAGCCATTGTTCATTACATAATAGCACACAGGTTGGTGTGCTGCCATTTCTGCCTCAGCATTGGCATCCAAGTTTTCCACTTCAGTCACTCTGTCATATTCTCTTGGCATTACTGACACTACGTTGACAATGATGTTTAAAGAAGCATCAGAGTCTGAATCAAAATTGTGGGTCGAAGCTTCATCTTCTACTGCTTCAACCGCAAATATCTCAGCTTCTTCGTTCTTGGAAGTAAACAGCTTTCGGCCCACAGGTAGCTGGTTTGTTGTTTTCATACCAACACCTTTATTGCTAGCTGGCAGGACATTAGTGCTGGTCTCCATCGAATCTTTAGCCTGAGTTTCGCTTAGAGCCTTCCTTCGTCTCTGTTCTCTCCTCCACTGGGACCTGGACATGGGATTTTTTCCTTTGTAATTCTCAGAAATGTAGGCAGCTTTGTTGGAGGTCTTGAATTCTTTCATATACTCAATTGAAGAACCTCTAGCCACATCAAAACTTTTCCATCTTTGCTTCCCTTTTCCTGCTACTTCGACGGGTTTAACCCACCTTCCAGTTGGTACTTCGCCGCTGGGCTTGAAAGTAGCTTGCTTGGCCCTTGGAATTTGTGGCCTTTGGCCATATTGTTTTTTAGTAGCTTTCCTTGGGTCGAAACGCCCCGGCCTTTGAGCAGCTCTTTTCTCACGTCCAAATTTGGCCTCTTTCCCCGCCTGGAGGCCATGAACAGCTTCTTTGTCAAAGATAGCACTGCATCGAGGGCACAGCATGACTTCAGAGTTCTCCCCCTGGCACCTGTGGAGAAAATAACAATGGTTTCATCCTCTCTGGGATAAGCCAGTTTGTCGCAGTCCTCTTGTTCATCAATATCCATGGCCTGTCTGTCAGTAACTTCGACCATGTTTATGTTGACTTCATCTTTTAAACGCATTTTGGAAAAGTCGACATCAAGGCTTTCAGCAGCCTCGTCCATTTGTCTAAAATGATCAGCAATCTCTTTTGTCACCATCTGCAATTTTGGTGCTTCAACTTCAGCATGGGTCTCGACTGTAGTTTCGGTGTCGAACCTTTGAACTTCAGAAGATGTGCTAAAGTAATGTTCAGCAGCTATACATATCAAATGCTCAAGCTGGTAGCCATCCATTTCTTCAGCCTCTCTAATAAACACAACATCATTGGTAAGGTCCTCAGTAACCTCCACCACTGTGGCATTTCTGCCAAGAGCTTCGTTGGTACTAACACTATCCGAACTGCTGTCAGATAATTCAACCAGCTCGACCATGTTGACCTCCTCAGGCTCTGCATAATTTGCTTCAGCTACTTCAAGGGGGTTGGTATCAATCTTCATCTGGGTCTTAGTCTTCTCCCCAAATTTGAGCCTTCCCTCATGAATAGCATTCTGCACCAAATCCCTGAAAAGAAAATATTGAGACGTTTTATGACCCAATAAGTAATTATGGTATTTACAAAAACCTCTCTTTTTTTCTTTGCTCTAAAGGTGGTATTTTAGCACCAGGAGGCACTAATATTTGACCATCCTTAACTAACAAATCAAAAATTGTCACATTTAGTGATGTCGAAAGTGTATGTTTTCTTTGGGAACCTATCATTCTTTTCGGTTTCAACAGGGTTTTTTCCATTCGAAGGAACTAATAATTTACAAGAATAAGGAGGGCCCTTCTTAAGTTCAGCAAGGTCTATGTCATTTTCGTCGAACCTAACGGACTCATCATACAGTTCTTCGATGCCCTTCTGGTATTCTACGTAAGCCACCTTCTTGTTTTTATTCACCCTAGCTTTCTCATCTTTGAGACGCTCTAGCTGTCGAACTCTGTCAGCCAACTGGGCCATATCCCTTAAATACTGGGTGTCCAGGTTTTTCTTGATAGAGTAATCAAGGCCACCAGTGGCCATTTCGACAAGCTCATGCTCAGGCACTTGTGTAAAGCATCTAGCCTTGAGTAGTCGAAACCTATTCAAGTAATCATCTATTGGCTCATTGAACTTTCGTTTCACACTAGCCAATTCTTTCAAGCTAATTTTAGTCTGACCGATGTAAAATTTCTCATGGAACAAACGTTCTAACTGGGTCCAATTATAAATCGAACCAGATGGTAACGTAGTGAACCACGTGAACGCATTTTTAGTGAGGGAACTAGGGAAATACTTCACCCCTCAGACTCTCATCATTCGCAATCTCACCAGCTTCGATCAGGTAGCGCGCCACATGTTCGACAGTAGATTCTGTAGTATCTCCTGAGAACTTAGTAAACTTTGGTACTTTTGTCCTAGGAGGCAATCCAGCTTGAAGTATGTAGTCTACTATAGGCAAAGTAAATTTTAGCCTAGAAAAACCCATATTCAGGCCGTTTCGAGCCATTATCCTTTCGACCATGGCTGCCAAATTGTTCTCTGCTGCTACATTGTTGCGTCGAACCTGATTCACCACATGATCAGCGTTTTGATTTCTATTTACTAGCACCATCCTTGGTTCCTCCTCTTCAAGTATTGGCATTTGATTTCTAGGAGGCTCCTCCCTAGGTGGTTCGACCAACTCTGGATTCACTGGATTCACTTGTTGAACGTTTTCCCTCCTCTCGACTCCCTGATTCTGGTGTTGAACAAGAGCGTGCATTCCCATGAATTCTGCTATACGCGCCATCTGGGCTGTCATCATTTGATCGGTTTGAGTAGTATTATGGATTAAGGGCTGGAAAATCTCTCTCATCGTCTGAGACAAAGTATGTACCATTTGCATATTGCTCTCATCCATCTGTTGCCTTAAATATGATGCAGACTCATTCATTAAGTTGGGCCCTTGAGCAGAATATCCCAAACCTATGGACTGGCTGTTTCGACCCATGTTAATTCCAGAACCTGACTTCTGGAAAGGGGGATATATCACATTTTCTGAATATATTGGGGGTGCAGTGCGCAAATTCTGCATCATTGCCGTTGGCATGCCATAGATTGGGTTCCTAGGCAAAGGCTGTGAAAATCCTGGGGAAGGAAACTGCCTATACGTTGAACCTCCTCCTGGCGGAGTTTGAGGATTTGTCACTGATGGGCCAATATACTCCAAGACTGGCTGAGTGTAAGGCCTCACGTATGTCACCCCTGGTCCCGCTGTCGAAGACGCTGGCTCTGTCACCATGGTTAACAATGTTGACCCTCTTGTCGAAGGAACTGGAGTTGGCGCCACAGTACTTCTTGGTAATTCTTGAGGATTGATGGTGATGTTCTGAACACTTGAACTGCTTGGCTGAGTATTAGTCCCAGCAGAACCGGGATTCGAATTTCCTTGGCTGGATGACATTCTCCTCACGTTTCTTCTCTTTGGTCTATATTCGTTTGAATTGGCTACCTTTCCACTTCTCAAGTGCATACAATAGTTTGCCACAATCTCGACCAATGAAACAAAAATACTTAAGAAGGCAGTTATAAAACTTCCTTTTGATAGTTATTTAAAAGTTACAAAATTCCAAATCCACGTTTAGCATTGTCCCACTCGGCGTGCCAATTTGTTTACCGTGAAAATTGGTAAACAACCGCTGATCTTCTAAAACAATAAAGTTTTAGTAACTTACAGGATCAATCAGATTGATCCTAGGACATGTGCTATATGTGTATTTAGAATATCTCACGATTTGGTAAAGTATGCCTTTCGACAATGCACATAAATAAAAAGGTTGTTTGAAGTGTAAAGGCCAGCGATAAAGATCAAGGAAATAACTAAGTCGAACAATACATCAAAAGAGAAAAAAGGCTGAATGTAAAGGTTTGATAAAAACTAGAATTAAATGCTGGAAAGGAATGCGTAAAGATCTTAAAACGCAGAATGGTAAATGCTTGAAAGTAAAGGCTTTTTAATGTAACTGACTTGAAAGGTAAAAGTTCGTGAAAAAGATTGCAGAGTAAAGAATCTAAAAACGAAACTTCAAAGTAAATTGCATTGTAATAAAGGATAACGGTGATGACAATCACGTACATTCTCACTTCACTTGTTTCTCGACACACTGGATACTTTGAATGAATATAGAGTTACTTGTACAAATATGATTTTTTCACACCTATTCTAACTCTAGGACTAACCTATTTATAATACTCTAAAGTAACCACCATTTGACGGTTTTACTCCTAGATCACGCCACTTGGCACCTTGCATGTCTTCAACTTCTGGATCTTCGCCACCTGTCCTCTTTCAAATTCAAATAGTAGAACTTCCCTCCACTACCTAGTTGTAACCGCAGCGCATTATCCATATCAGTTTTATCCTGTCGAATTGACTCTTTAAACTTAGAAACATTTGAAGTCTTGAAATCCTTCTATTCGACTCAGGCTTTCAGCAAACATGGTCGAAAGGCCTTCTAGTCGAAGCCTTCTTCTTTTATCTTATTATTTTAAAGAATTTCCTTTTAATCCAAATTGTTTAAAATAATGTAGCGTCGAAATTAGGAGCTAACAGCGGGCTGGTTTGGTTCGGTTTTGAGAGAATCCGATATCCGAACCATTGAAAAATAAACGGATTGGTTTGGATTGGATTTCTATATTTTTGCAATAAAAGCCAAACCAAACCGATCCGAAAAACAATGGATTGGTTTGGATTGGATTGATCGGATAAATTAAATATAAATATACAAAAAATATTTTTTAAAAATTATTTGTTTACACACTATGAAAACTAAATATTGAACACATGACACACATATTTTTAAACAAAAAATTAAAGGTTTGTAGTTTGCAGACACTTGTGATTTGAGGTTTTGTGATTTGGGAATAAGGTTGTGGTTTGCGGATACTTGTAGTTTGCAATTTGTGAGTTTGATTTATAATGGTTGTGATTTTCGATTTCTCTATATTCCATCATTGATTGATATGCTTGTGATAATTTGAAAGATGTCGTTCCGTTTTTCATTGGAAATGTCTAGAGACTATACCTTTTTGTTTCTTCCATTATGGTTTGTACTTGATAACTGCTATAACAATTTTTCTCTTCATTCAATAAATAAGTAATAACGTAATTAAAATTAATAATTTATTATATGAATTAATTATGTTGATTGTTATTGGTTTGGTTCGGGATTACGGGTAGCAAATTAGAAATCCGTTGCCCGAAGCAATTAACATCGGTTTTAATTGGTTTGGTTCGGTTTTTGCCCGAAATAAAAAAATGCCCAACCCAAACACATTGGTTTGGTTTGGATTTCGATTTGATTCGGATTTACCCAACCCAATGAACACCCCTAATATTTGGTGTAACACTTTTAAACTTACACCTGATATCAACGGATATATATATATATATATATATATATATATATATATCACTAATTATTTGTCATATTTTTAAAATAATTTAATATAATAAAATAAAGAAAATATCAATAAAGATATGTATTTTAGTATGATTAATATTATTTAAAGTGTAAAAACAATTTGTTCAAACTAATTTTAATTTTTTTGGAGTTCTATTACAAAAATAATTGACTAAAATATATCAAAATGAACCATTTGTTTTATACAAAATAATAATAATTTTCTTAATTTATTTCTTTGTTTATTAAAATTATTTTGTTATTAATCTAACAAAAAGATTTCTATTTTGTTTTAATTTCTTTAAGTCTTCATAGACCAATAAAATACAATTCTGTATTCTTTTCAAATATTTGATTATGATGAATAGATAAAGTGATAAATATGGTATATAATTTTTATATAAATTTTGAAGGATATCATGCTTTTAAGTTTATACATTTATTATTAAATGTTTATTATAATTCTTATTCATTTAAAATATGTTAGTTAAATTAAATACTTAATTTTAAATTTTCATAACTTAATATTAAATCATTTTAAATATAAATTTAAGTACAAACATTAAATATATTTTGAATTGTAGTAAAATAATATGATAAGTGTAATTTATTTACTTATTTTAATCAAAATTTAAATAATAGGATACATGACACAAGTGGATTATTTTCTTAATATATATATATATATATATATATATATATATATATATATATATATATATATATATATATATATATATATATATATATATATATATATATATATGTTTGTTTAAATCGTATTATAAAACTAACCATATGTTTGAAGGGTTGTATACACAACAACAAATTAAATAACATTTTTATGACGAAACTTTCACTTTGAACATGCCAAAACCGAGTGTATAGGTCCTGAGAGTGACATGTTTGATTATTTTTAAAAAAAAAACTTTTCTCCCGAGTTTATAAAAACCGAGGTAATATAGGTATAAGTGAGCGCCAAATTTTCTCCATAAAAAATAATAAACCTATTATCTCGGTTTTTTCTAAACTAATGGAATATAGCTATAAGGGAACACGCTTTGAATCCCTGTAACTACATTTAAGGTTTTTTTCCAATGATTTTTCACTTTGCGCATTCCAATCTTCCCTTTTTTTCATAGTTAATTTTTTTCTTCTTAATTAATAATTCTCAAATTTTCTCTTATCAATAAAAACGAATAGGCAATAATATGAAAGGAAACATTTCATTCATTAAAAACAGGATAACAAATAACTATTTCACATATTCAAATTTTTGACTCAACTAAACTTTAATAGTATCACTATTAACTATCTCTAACTGAGAGAAAAGTTCAGAAAGAACTCTTCCATATGGTATGAGGAAAGTCATTTTCTTCCTAAAGATGATTATCATTTCCTTTAAGAAATTAAAATGGTAAAAGGAAGATTAACTCTGATATTCTTGGTAAGGAATAACAATAGATGTTTGTCATTTCAAGTAAGCGTTTCCAATTGTTTCTCTCTTGGAAGGACACTAGAAGTTGATACAAAACTTTTCCAGTTGATCGTAGAGTAGCAGGACTAGTGAGATTATGGTTCTTGGAATAAATTAGACGAAGGTGATCAGAATAGGAGTTGTTGAATTTATAATGTTCAACAGAACAACCTTCCTCTTCATAGTTTATTGTCTCAGCAATTAGTGAGTGAGTAATTGTGATAGGAGATCCATTGACATAGGACTGGATTGACTCAGCATCATGACCAGATGACCCAACGGGGGCATTTACCCAGAACTCTTTAATGAGATTAATGTAGATGAGTCTATGAAGATTGTCAAAGTAATCATTCAACTTTTGTTTGCAAATAGTTTTTCTTAGATCAAAACCTTTGTCTTTCAAATCGTCAAAATCAACAAACTTTTCATTGATAATGAACAAAAGATTTTTATCTAAGGTTGTCGAAGACATTTTTGAAGAAAATAAAAGACTTTGAAACTAGGTTTAAAGACACAAAGAGTTGGAAATGAGACGTTGAAACTAGGAATAATGTTTAAATAAAGTGGAGAATAGGAAGTGAAATAATTAGAAAAGCTCAAACGTCTCATTGAAAATCCAAAAGATATGTTACGTTTTTTAATATGGATGATCATTTCTATTCTAGTGATATGATTCCAATGCGCGCCATGATTTATTTTTTTTAGAAATAGAAACCACACATTACCTCGGTTTTAAAACTGAAGGGACAATCAACTTATTATCTCGGTTATTCAAAAAATACGAGGGGAAAAATAATTCAATAACTTTTTTTATTATATAAGTTTTTTTGTAAAGTAAATGATATATCTCGTCTGTTTTCTTAATAACCGAGGGATAAGATAATCAGATTTAACTATAAAAGCACTCATTAAACAAATTTTACCCTAATCCTAACTTAAATGTAGCCACTCCAAACTCGAATACATCATTCTTTTGGGATCTATCTCACAAAATGGTGTTGACATTATTATTGTTATTGTTCTTCTCTATGATGGATTGCAAGTGCAGAATTTTTTTTTTTTTTTTAATTTGGAACAAATAATTCCTTTAGAAGTTGGATGCATTCAATGGTTGGAACAGATAACTCCTAGAAATTGGATGCGTGCAATATTTTGAACACATAACTCCTTACACTAAAATTCTTCTTTTGTTGTATTACCGTTTTTCAATTTTCTGTGTAAACAATTTAATTTTTAAAAAAAAAATCATGTTCACCTCGGTTTTGACCGAGGGGATAACTTAGCGTGATAATTTTAGATATTGATCATCGCACTTAAACAAATCTTTGCCTTCCATTTCATGACTATCAACGCTTAAAACACTACAATTAGCGATCTGCATGAAACCTAAAAAAATCATTATAAACGCTTTCAGATATTTATAATTGATAAAGAAACGTCATAAAGCGCTTGAAACTATCTACGTCCTCCACTTTAACTTTTGGCATTAGGCGTTTTATATGATGGGTTGCAAGTGTAGAAAATTATATGGGTTTTGTTCTGGACCGGGCAGGGCTTCCTGCCCTTAAGGACCAGGCTTAATCCATCATAATTGGTGAACAGGTCCAATAGGCACAATATAGCCGTTGGGCACAATATAGTCGTTGGGTGTGTCCCATTCACGCGCAGAGTAGTTCACGTGACCAACTGCCTCCCCGAATATCACGGAAACAGTTGGAAAGACCACGCGCCTTGCCCTCCATCTGGAAATCCCTCATTGGTCGATCAGACGCTTTGTTCGACAGAAATCCCTCTATAAAAACCCCCTCGCTTGAGAGGGGCAGGTATCATAAATCATACACTTGACTTCTCTTACTTGCTTTTCCCTTTTTTTTGACCAAGTACTTACTTTGGCATCGGAGTACCTTGCAGGTACCTCCACCCCTTTTTCCTCTCTTACGAGCATCAACTCTTGCCCTACACGAAGGCCACGACGATCTCCTTCTGGTCCTCTCCGATCAGTGGCGCCGTCTGTGGGAAACCAGCTTCCCTGTCTTTAACCAAGATTCTCCCTTGTTCAACAAAGACCAAAGCTTCACCTTCCAAATCTCAGATCGACATGGTCTTCATCAAGAGCGATGTTCGCCAAGACTCTGTGGCCCCTGCGGCCAACAACAGCAACGACCACGCTTTCGTCAGGCATATCCCGCAGGAAAGTGACCAACGAGACGGAAGACCTGCTTCCCCGAGACCCGACGAACCAAAGCCACGAACATCCGCCGTGGAGCTCACCTTCGAGCCCGTTCCGGTCCCCCAGGATGCTGATCCGACCACCGCGGTGCTCATTGCTTCTCTCAACAACTCAAACCTCCTGATCCTCCAGCAGGGGAAGAAACTCAATGCTCTCGAGCATATCCTTCAGGAACGCCTGGCATCAAAAAAACTGACGAGTCTTTCCCCGCATCCTCGGACTCCCTCGAAGCGAAGACGCGACACCCTCTCCCCGGAGAGGAAACGTTCGAAATCGAGGGATCATACACCCGACCTAGCCCGACGACGCCATCAGTCTCCCCCACGAAGATCCAGGCACTCCCCGATTTCCAAGAGGCCTCGACACGCGGATAAGTACGATCACCGTCGCTCCCGCTGGCGTTCTCCTCGCCGGTGTCGAAGCCACGAGCACAGCCATTCCCTTTCGTACTCTCCTAGTTCCAGCAGTGACGATGACGTCCACGGTCCGTTCACAAGGGACATCCTCGACACTCGAATTCCCCGGGGATTGGAGAAACCACCCACGTTGACAACCTACGACGGGACAACTGACCCCCGGGAGCATATCGAAAACATAGAGGCTATGCTCCAATATCACGGTGTCTCCGGGGCTATCAGATGCAAAATGTTCCCCATCACCTTGAGAAAGGGAGCGATGACATGGTTTAAACGACTTCCTCACGGATCCATCTCTTCGTGGAGGGAGTTAAAGAGCCAGTTCGCCCGATATTTCACAGCTTCCCAACGACACCCGAAGTCGGAAGCTACGTTGGAGGCCATTATACAGGGCAGGGATGAATCCCTGCGGGCATACATTGAAATATTTAACAAAGAAGCGGTTGAAGTCCGAACAACGGATCACATGAAGAAATACCTCCTCGAAAAGGGACTCCGGCCCAAAAGTAACTTCCGTAAAGCCGTAGGGATCGAAGCTCCCCGCACACTGACTGAGCTTCTTCGGAAAGCGGAAGACTACATCCGTTACGAGGAAAAGGAAGCCGCATTCCATGCCCGGTACTTGAGAGATCATGAAGCACCCCTGGCATCAAAAAAAGATGAGGCAGAATCATCCAGGCAAGGGAAAGAGAGAAGGCGCGATGAGTGTCCTCGTGAAAGCAAAGGGTCGGCTGGCCGGTTTACGGAGTACACCGTACTCACAACCTCGCGAGAACGCATTCTCTCCGACTGCATCAACACCGAATTCAAACAAGGGGGTGTCAGGTTCCCTAAACCGACCACGTCCAAAGGAAACGTCGACAAAAGAAAATACTGTCGTTTCCATCGTAGTCACGGCCACGTGACAGAAGACTGCGTGCTCCTTAAGGACGCTATAGAGATCCTCATCAAAGAGGGTCACCTGAAGCAATACGTGAAGAAGGGAGAGTCCTCCCGATGAGACACATCTGATCCAAAGAAAGAATCAGAATCATCCCCCTCCAGTCCTCCCCCACAGGTCACAATGGCCATCAGCCGACCAGAGGACTTCTTCGTTCCTGACCACCTCGACCCGACTTCCCATGCATTCGTACACAGCACCTGGGAAGCCTTTCCTATGACCATGGTTATCTCATGTGGGGGGTACCATGAGCTCACGATAGGATCCATCAAACGAAAGTTTGAACAACTGATAGATAGCAGCCCCGAGCAGTTGTGCACGATCGGCAAAGGTAAAGGGCGCTCGCAGCCGATCACGTTCTACAGAGAAGAACTCCCGGGAGGATCACCAAATTCCCATATTCCTCTACTGATCAGGGCCAAATTATCATCTACTGATGTGCGGAGAATCCTGGTCGACCAGGGCAGTTCTGTGGACATCATGTATTTCATCCTGTTCCGCGCGCTGAAACTGAATAAGTCCAACCTCTCACCATACGTGGGATCGGATCTCCAAGGATTCAACAGAGCAACAGCCCGACCTTGGGGTTACGTGGAGATACCAGTCACGTTTGGCGAGGAAGAGGCATCTCGGACAATCAAAATGCAGTTCTTAGTCATTGATTGCCCGTCGCTCTATCAGTACATCCTTGGCAGACCAGCTCTTGCCGAACTCGTTGTTGTCCCCTCTACGGTCCACCTCAAGCTCAAGTACTACACGGAGAAAGGACACGTCGCAACTCTTCATGGTGACATCGAGGCTACACGGCGATGCTTTGAGGCCGCAACAAAAAGACAGAATCAGATCGCGACGACGACAAGGTCGGCAAAGCGCACTAGAGAGGACGAGGTTCCAGCTGAAGATGGCCAGCCAGAGAAAAAGCCCACGCTTCCCGTGCATACCATCAACCTCAATAGCAGACTTCCTGAAGACGGAGATGAAGACCATGGCGAAGATAAAAAGCCAGGAGTAACAAGCTCCCCATCCCCTTCGCTCCTGCGACCAGTTTCAGATGGGGAATTCGAGATCAAATCTTTCAGCAACAACCCCAACAGGGGAGTAAAGATAGGCGCTGGTCTCCCCGAAGAGGTAAAGGAAGAACTAAAGAAATGCCTTGACGACAACACCGACCTGTTCGACTGGAGTGCAGCGGATATGCCCGGCCTTGATCCAGAAACTGCATGTCACCACTTGACGATCAATCCAGCTGCCCGCGCCATTGCCCAACGAAGAAGGAAACAATCCGAGGAAAAGGCACAGGCTGCCGAAAAACTTGTACAAGACCTCTTAGAGGAAAAATTTATTTTCGAGGCCAGCTATACGACCTGGCTCTCAAATATTGTACTGGTAAAGAAAAGTAATGGAAAGTGGCGCATGTGCATTGACTACACTGATCTCAATCGGGCTTGCCCGAAAGACGCTTATCCACTGCCGAGCATAGATAAACTCGTAGATAATTCCGCAGGTTTCAAGCTCTTGTCCTTCATGGACGCTTATTCGGGATACAACCAAATCCCAATGGCAGACGAGGACAAGAGATACACGGCATTCATGAACTCCTCAGGGAATTATTACTATAACGTAATGCCCTTTGGACTAAAGAATGTCGGGGCCACATACCAACGCATGATGAACAAAGTCTTCCGATCAGAAATCGGTGACATGCTCGAAGTATATATGGATGATATGATCGTGAAATCCCAAGAGGAATCCAACCATACCACCCACTTACGCAAGGTGTTCGACCAAGCTCGAAAATGTAAAATGCGTTTTAATCCAGAAAAATGCACCTTCGGCGTGTGAGCAGGAAAATTCCTCAGATTTTACCTCACCGAAAGAGGAATAGAAGCAAACCCAGACAAATGCCGAGCACTCGTGGAATTCCCCACGCCGCGGTCGAAGAAGGCGATACAATCCCTCAACGGGATGCTCGCGTCCCTTGCTCGCTTCGTAAGCAAGTCCACCCAGCACGCCCTGCCCTTCTTCAAATTACTCAGCAAGGACACAAATTTCGAGTGGACGGACAAATGCGAGCAGGCCCTTGCCCATTTCAAACAAGCTCTGTCCGAGCCACCAGTACTGTCCCGACCAGACCGCGGGGAAACCATATACCTGTATCTCTCCATGGCCAACGAAGCAGTAAGTGCATCACTTATTCGCGAGACTACTGACGGGCAGAGGCCCATCTATTTCACCAGTAAAGCCCTACAAGGACCCGAAGTCAGGTACACGCAAATAGAACGGGTGGCCCTTGCTCTCGTAGTCGCCGCGACGAGACTCAGATATTACTTCCTGGCGCACACTATCGTCGTCAGAACCGACCAGCCTATTAGGCAACTGTTAAACCGACCAGATATGGCGGGCAGGATGCTAAAATGGTCCCTTGAACTAGCCGAGTTCGACATTCACTACGAGGGGAGGAAAGCCCTCAAGGCACAGGTCCTGGCCGACTTCGTGGCAGAGATGACTCCGGAACCATCCCCTCCGGGAGGGACACAGGAGTGGATCATTTACGTGGATGGCGCATCAAGCCCCTCGGGCAGCAGAGCAGGAATTATCCTCGAAAACGAGGAAGGGACCCTGATCGAAGTGTCCCTGGTCCTCTCCTTCAAAACATCCAACAATCAAGTCGAGTATGAAGCCTTCCTCGCAGGGTTACGACTGGCCAAAGATGTCGGCGCGAGAAAAATAAAAATCTGCACTGACTCCCAGCTCGTGGCGTCCCAAGTACGAGGAGAATTCCAAGCAAAGAACGACCAACTTGCCGAATACTTGGCCATGGTGAAAGAAAAAATGGCAGAGTTTGAAGCATGGGAAGTTCAGCACGTCCCGCGCGAACAAAATACCCGAGCAGACATCCTCTCTAAATTAGCCAGCACCAGGAAAAAAGGTGGAAACAAGTCCATCATACAAGAAATACTGGCTAGCCCGAGCATTTTAAAACCCGACCTACTAGATGTTAACGTCATCGGAGATCCCCGTTGTTGGATGACCCCGATATACAATTATCTCACCAAAGGGGAACTTCCCGAAGAAAGTAAGGAGGCCAGTGTAACTAAGCGACGAGCCTGCTCGTACGTACTGGTTGAGGACAAATTATATCGACGAGGGTTTTCAATCCCCCTGTTGAAGTGTGTCGACGATGCCCAGGTCCCCGAAATCTTACAAGAAATCCACGAGGGCATCAACGTACAACACCTAGGAGGAAAATCCCTGGCTCGAAAAGCCCTGCGCGCAGGATATTACTGGCCGACCATGCAACACAACGCCAAAGAACATGTACAAAAATGTGACCGCTGTCAACGCCACGAGGACATGCATTTGGCGCCACCCAATGAGTTGAAGACCCTCTCCTCGCCGTGGCCCTTCGCCTGGTGGGGGATGGACATCCTAGGCCCCTTTATAATTGGATCTTATCAAAATAAATTCCTAATCGTGGCCGTCGACTATTTCACAAAGTGGATTGAAGCCGAAGCGCTCGCCAAGATCACAGCCTTCAACATATTGCGTTTCTACAAAAGAAACGTCCTCGCCCGATTCGGGGTACCTCAGACCCTCGTAACCGACAACGGAACCCAATTCGCAGACAGAAAATTCCAAGACTTCGTCGCCAAATTGGGAACGAAACAACACTTTACTTCGGTCGAGCATCCCCAGACCAACGGGAAAGCGGAGGCCGCGAACAGAGTAATCCTACGCGGATTGAAGCGAAGGCTAGGCGAGGCCAAGAAAAAGTGGGTCGAGGAGCTCCACAGCGTCCTCTGGGCGTACAAGACAAAACCTCACTCCACCACCGGGGAAACCCCTTTCCGACTAGCATATGGAACAGAGGCGGTAATATCGGTGGAGATAAGGGAACCTTCCAGAAGGACAGAAGCTCCCCTCGACGAGGAAATGAACGATGAGGCTCTACGCGAGGAGCTCGATCTGGTCAAAGAAATAAGATCAGGGGTTGCCCTCCGCGAGGCCGCGTTAAAGCAACAAATAACGTTGCGACATGACGCCAGAGTCGTAAAGCGCAACTTCCCCATAGGTAGTCTGGTCCTGCGTAGAAACCAGAAGGATTCTCGTGAAGGGAAGCTGGCAGCGAACTGGGAAGGACCTTATAGGGTCAAGTCCAAAACAGGCACGAGAGCATATTACTTGGAAACACTAGACGAAAAACAACTTGCTCAACCATGGAATGCTGAAAAACTCAAGCAGTACTACAGCTAAGTCCTTAACCACGAGGATAGACAAATTACCGACATAACCACCCCAAAACGGGGAGAGCTGCGCAGCCATCGCATCATGCCCTGGTGAAGCATGACACGCGTTACAACACCGACCAGCTTCTGCATGTTGTACGAGCAAATCCTGCGCACAACGGGGACACCTCAACCGAGCTCCGCCGTTGCCGTACCAATCAGGCAGGACACCCAGCTCGCGATGGGAACAGTCCAAGCCTATGAGATTAGTACCTCAAACGAAGTCCTAGCCACATCATGGGCAAAACCACTTCGCCCTCCTCGGTAGGTTTCACGCCTCGCCGAGCACACACGCATACATTTAAACAAAAAGAGCAAAAGTCCATGATAAAACATTCACAAAATCCAAGTATATTAAAATACCGGGCATGACCGGGTAATGTCATAAATACAAAAAGGGGCAGCGCCCATACAAATTGATAAGGGCACGCAGACCCACAAAACATGCTAAAAACAACAAAGTCCTATTCAGCGACCTCACTCTCCTCTTCAGCAGGAATGACCTGACTGTCAACCACCTTGTTAAACAAACCCATCCCATCCGTCATGAGCTACACGTCAGAGTTGAGGGCCAACATCTGCTCTTTCGCCGCACTGAAGCTGAACTCAGCTGCTTTCAGGTTGTCCTCGCCAAGGATCCTAATCCTCTCGATCAAGTCAGCCCACGACTTCAGGGACTTCTCGTCGTCATTTTCATCCTGGATAGCTGCAGTCAAGCCTTCCAATTCAGCGATCCTCGCCTGCAGACATGCCTTCTCCTCGTCGGCCTTAAGCGCAGCCAACTTCAGTTGGGTCACCTCCGTCTGGAGCAGCACCTTGGCCTCCTCGTGACCTTCAAACTGTTTTAAATCGTTGAACAACTTGTTGTTTTCCGTCTCCAGCTCGGCAATTCTATTCTTGGACGTCACGAGGCTCGCTCGAGTAGCAGCTTCATCGTCGGCGAGGACAAGGGCAACTTCAAGGACCCTAAACATGTCTGCCGCATCCTGGCACAGCTGTTTCCTCCTCACTTTAGAATTGGCATTCAGAATAGCCACGACTTCGGAATCATGAACATCTATCGAATCCCCTTCAGCGAACAAATCTCGGCGCGTGTAGCAGGCGGGCAGGACAAGATGACCGGCACCGGACCCCCCGGACCAGCAGCCACAGAAATCCCCGCGGCATCTCTCTTCCTTTTATGGGAGGCCTCCGGGGTCAGCGACGTTGAGGCTCTCTCCGAGACGGGTGTAGGTCCAGCAGCAAAACTCTCCACCACTGTCTGCTTAGGCACCCCGGCCTTGGCACCTATGGTCGTTTTCTTGTGAACCTTCGCCGTCTGGGACCTCATCAGACGCTCCCGCATGTCAGCCGTCATACCTGCGAACACACATAACAAATTAGGACCAAGAATTCAAAGAAATAAAACTAAACAGTGGAGCATACCAAGCAAGGTCATCGCATCATCATCGTTATCACACTCGAGGAGAGCTTTGACATTAATATATCTAGCTGCCCGGACGGGCCCATCATCCCCAACCAGCTCTTTCCCGTCCCGATCAACGACGAAGGCTGGGGAAAAGCTCTCCACGTAAGCGTGGAGGATCCTGTACGATTCCTTGTCCGCCGGGCAAAACTGCTCGTGCTTTACCAGGAACTGATCCGTTCTGCGTTTGAAGTAGGTGTAGACCCACTCCAAAGGAAATATGGAGACAACACCATCCCTCTCCCGACCATTCACCACCACTTTCTCAATGGTCAAAATGGTCCTCTTTTCCTCCTCGGTAATAGGCTTCACGATCAGAAACCTATCCTTGAAATTACGTATTGAATCAGAATACGACCAGAACAGCCTACTCTGTTGTTTAAACGAAACCCAACTCTGTTTCATCCCCGCTGTGCTCCTTTGGATTTGGAAAAGGTAGAAGAAAAGATCTGTGGTCGCGCCGATATTAAGGTAACGACACACTAACTCAAAAGTCCGGATAAAAGCCAAGGCATTGGGGTGAAGCTGAGACGGGCAAAGGCCAGATGGGTGAACAGGGAGGCTTGAAAGTCGGTGAAGGGGAGACGCATCTTGGCCTCCGTAAAAGCAAACTCGTACATAGGAAAGCGCAATCCTGGGTACGAGGAACAAATTCTATCATACTCCCCGGGGCGAAATGCTTTCCATGCCCGTGGAGCGTCTTCGTCACGCCTCTCCAACAAGTCGAAGTCTCGTATCTCCTCGGCGGAGAAAGTTGATCGAAACGACAAAGGCTCATGTGCGAGCCAGTCAAGGTCCCCTCCTGCGACCTTGATATTTGAATAATTGGCAGGCACACTAGGACCCTCTTGTGTTTCCTGCGTGTCGGGCACAACTTCATCCTGGGGTTCAGCCATTTTTCACCTGAAAAGCAGAGGAAGAGAAGTGAATTCGACATCCGAGATCAAATCCACCCTTCCACCACTAATCAAGTGAAAGGGCGTTAACGAATCCGCGGACAACCGCGTGCCCGTATAAATTACATACCAATCGCTAGGAGAGGTCTCGGCGACCAGAACTCGCAGATATCCATACGAGAGCGCATGCTCGTCTCAAAATCACGTTAAAGTTCCGAACAGGCCTAGTGCCCAACTACAAACGAAATTCTACACCTAACTAGATTCTACAAGGATCTACGCTAACAATTTCTACAAAAATCCTAGAAAATCCTGAAATTCATCATGTTCTTCATAAACTTTCCAGAAATTCATGTGTTCATCGAAGAACACATGAAGCTCAACCGGAAAATATGAAGTTCAACCGGAAAATCCATAGAAATAGACAGAAAGGGAAGAACGAACTTACAAGAAAAAGAAAAGGTTGACGGTGGCGAAGAGAAGCTCCGGCGAGAGACTAGTTGCAGAGCAAATAAGAGCAAGGAGTAAAAACTTGTGAAAATTATGAAAGTGAAACCTTCCTCCACCCTTTTATAACCATTTGATCGTGGGGAATCGTGAAGGTCATCATAGCCTATGCGGCCCTAGGACTGACAAAAGCCATAAATGCTCACCACGTGTCACAAAAACTCTTTGCTGGCTTAATGCAGAAAATACACTAGCCATTGGCTCCCACGAGCAAGTCTCCTCGTCAAAATGAACACGTCCGTGCAGGGCTGCTCGCCGAAAACTCCTATTTCCCCGAGAACGCTGCAAACCTTGATCGACATTACGCGCTATTATCTAACGACCACACCTGGTCGGGCACGAAGGGAACACTCCACGCGAGCAGCTACTTCCCCAACGGTACGGTCGAAGTCACAGCTGTCTAAAGTCATTACTCTCCAACAGAGCAACGACTTGGGGGGCTCCTGTTCTGGACCGGGCAGGGCTTCCTGCCCTTAAGGACCAGGCCCAATCCATCATAATTGGCGAACAGGCCCAATAGGCACAATATAGCCGTTGGGCACAATATAGCCGTTGGGCGTTTCCCCTTCACGCGCAGAGTAGTTCACGTGACCAACTGCCTCCCCGAATATCACGGAAATAGTTGGAAAGACCACGCGCCTTGCCCTCCATCTGGCAATCCCTCATTGGTCGATCGGACGCTTTGTTCGCCAGAAATCCCTCTATAAAAATCCCCTCGCTTGAGAGGGGCAGGTATCATAAATCATACACTTGACTTCTCTTACTTGTTTTTCCCCTTTTTTTGACCAAGTACTTACTTTGGCATCGGAGTACCTTGCAGGTACCTCCACTCCTTTTTCCTCTCTTACGAGCATCAACTCTTGCCCTACACGAAGGCCACGACGATCTCCTTCTAGTCCTCTCCGATCAGGTTTAAAGTTTGTGTTTTTAAATATTCATTTGAGCAGAAAATTATTTATTTTTCTAACCTTTTTTTTATATCAGAAACAAATACTTGCAATGTGAAGCATTTGGTCTTGCCCAAATATCAAGGAGTCGAAGATCCAACATATGATCTTTAAAGATAAATTAATTTTTGTTTTAATAGTATGTGTAAACAATGTAATATTCTGGGTAAACATTATAGTTTGTAAACAAATTATTTTTATTTATTTTATGTGTAAACAATGTAACAAATTTCAATTAAAAAAAATATCTTACCCCCTAGGTTTTATTGTAAATTGAGATGTATGAGACGCTAGTTTTATAAATAATAAAAATGTTGATGTTGGGGTTCGAACCCATGTAAAAATTAAGATATTGTTCGGTGTTTAAAAAATCGAGGTGATAAACTATTACTTTTCATGACGCTCTTCATTATCTCGCTACTGCAGTCGATGCAAAATGCATTTCATATCCAAACGTTAAAACACTTTTGTAGTAGTAATATGTACACTTTATTTAGAGTTGTTGATGGTGGTTAGAATTAGGTCAGGCAAAAGAATGGGAAACTTTGTATATATGATTTTTGGATGAAGGATTGATCTTTCTTAAATTCTTAAACGGAATTATTTATAGTGATCGATTAGGTCTGATCCTTGAACCCAAGAATGGTTATTCTCCCACTCTCTTTAGAAGTGTGGGAGGTGGAAATCATTATTTCTCTTATTAGTTTTTGAGAACGTAATTTCTTCTTTGGATTGAGGTACAACTCAATAGGGATGAGTGTTACGATCAAGAGGCGATTAAAAACCCAACTATAAATAACATGTGGTGCTAATATTGTCATAGCGTGACATTCTTTTGGGCGGCTCATGGTAGTCGCACATATCTAAAATAGTTTTATTGTACATATTATAAATCACTGCATATAGTCTAAAGGTACACGTTAAAAATAAAATAAAATAATTTATTTTAAAAAAAATACGTTGATTTTATTAAAAGATTATAATTAATTTTTTTAAAATTTTAATACAAACTTTTATTTATAACTTTATTAACATGTACAAGTTAAAAATACCTATATTATTATTATTATTATTATTATTATTATTATTATTATTATTATGGTTTGACACTTTTTTCAACGTTGCACAACTTTATAATTGTTTGGAGACATTCAATTGTAAATAAAGATAGGAATAAGGTGTGTCGAATAAGGTTTTGTCAAGTTAGATTTGTCCTACTAAAAGTATTAATAAAATTAAAGTTTGGCGTGTAACTTATCTTAAACTTATTTTAAATTTGAATTTGGTCTTTTTGAGGACTTGATTGTCATGTATGGCTACTTAAAAATCTATTTTATTTTAAAATATATAACCCACCAAATTGAAAATGATTTGGTTTCTAACCCACCAAATGTTCCAACATGTACAAAAGCAAATAAGATTTGTCGTATTTTTCGATGTCCTTCCGATCAACCGAACAAACCATTTTAAAAGATGCTCCTTAAAGTTACGACTATGTAATCTCTCCACCCCAACCCAATCAAAAATGCAACTCCACACAAGACAACTCTTTGGGCAATTAAGAAGCACATGATCTAAAGATTTCACTTCATTGAAACATAAAACACAAACCATGTCATGGGAATTGGAAATTACCTCCCTGAAAGCAAGATTGAAACGTGTTGGCAGTCTATTCAAAATCAATCGCCAAGCGAAAAACTTAACCTTAATCGGAATAGATGAATGCCACAGAATATCTAAAGACGCCTTGGAAATAATTTCCATCTCATCAACACCATTCACCTGTAAATTATGTATGTAATACGACTTGACAGAGAAAGCAGTATTACACGAGCCTGGCCAAGAAAAAATGTCCAATTGACCAACCGTTGGTTTATGCTCTTGTAGCAGCACCTGCAATTCAACAATTTGCTGCAAAATCTCCTCCCCCCTGATCTGACTGTTAAAGCCTAAATCCCAAGCCCAACCATCCAAACTCCAATGACCAAAATTTGCCACTGCTCCCAACCGAGAATACGAAAGTTGGAACAATTCCGGAAATCTGATACACAGTGGCACATAATCAATCCACTTTGCATTCCAAAAAGAAACTCGTGTACCATCTCCTAGTTTGCGATTGATTTGATTCAAGAAAGAATCAACCTTGGTTGAATGCTATATCTTAACCAAATCTCTCCACCACAACGATTACCATTTAACACTATTATCCACCTGCAACAACAGAAAAGTATTATCACAGCAACCATACTTATGCATAAGAATTGATTTCCAAATCGCTCCTTGTTCATGTATGATTCTCCAAATCCATTTACTAAGTAGAGCACCATTAAACAAAGCAATATCCTTGATCCCTAAGCCACCCGATTCAAAGTCGATTTATCTAAAGAACCAGCCCAAAGAAAACGACCAAAACTGAAAAGAATTTTTTGAAACTTTCTTGTCGTACCCCCATTGACCAAAACTGAAAAGAAATTTTTGAGCACCCCTCCTCTAATCCACTTCACCCACTTATCACTAAAATTCATAGCAACCAATAAGTTATCCAAGAAATCCTACTACACGCAATCATACGCTTGCGCAAATTCCACCTTAAACAATAAACAAGGACGTTTCCTTCTTTTGGAAAGATCAATAATCTCATTCGTAACCAACACTACATATAGTAATTGCCTCCTCGAAATAAACGTCGTTTGGCCTTTTGAAATAAGTTTACCTATCACCTTACTTAACTTTAAAGCCAACATCCTTGAATAACCTTATATATGCATCCTACAAGACTTATGGGACGATATTCGTCAACACCTTGAGGATTTATGTTCTTAGGGATCAATTTTATAAAAGATGAAAGCAACGATTTAAGGAGCGTAGCCGTTTCGTGAAACTCTTGGATACAATCCACCACATCCGATCCAACAATGTTCCAACATCTTTTAAGAAAATCCAAGTTAAAACCGTCGGGTCCAGGACTTTTATTACCATCACAACTGCAAACAGCTTCAAAAATTTCTTCACTGGAAAACTCTTCCCGCAACATTGCTTTCTCATCTTCTAACAGCATAGGAAAATCACCAAGATTCAGAACTGGCCTTCTACCTTCAACTTTCATAAACCTGGAAGCGAAAACATCTTTTATGGAACTCTTTACAGCTTTAACATCTTCTACTATCACAGACCCCACCTTAACAGATGAAATATAATTGCTCCTAGACCTTGATTTCATAACAACATGAAAGAATATTGAGTTAGAATCTCCCTCCTTGACCCATTTCGACCTCGACTTTTGCCATATCATGCTTTCTTTAATTCTCAAATTACTCCAAATGTCTTCAATTTCTTTGCTCCTTAAGGCCATTTGATCTACTTGTATTACTTCATCAAAATCTAACCAAGAATCTTCAATATTATTTAGTTCCTTCACCCCAACCTCAATGTTAAGATTCACCCAATCGAAAACATTCTTATTTCACCAACAAATTTTCTTTCTAAGATGCTTGAGTTTTTGAGCAAACACCATATCTTTACCACACGATCCAATCCCAGAATTCCAAGAGGTTTTAACGAATTCTAAAAAACCTGGATGTTCGAACCAGCATGAAAAACTTTAAAAGGTTTCGGACTCCAGCTTTTGTTATTTAACTTCAGCCATATGGGTATGATCTGAAATTTCATGAACACCAACATATTTCGCCACCACTTTCCACTTATTAATCAAGCCTTCAGTCAGCAGAAAACGATCTAGCCTACTGCGACAACCACCATTTGAATTGCACCATGTATATTTGTTGCCAACTGCAGGGAGGTCAATGAGATCCATGGCTTCTATAAAGGTAGAGAATTCATTCTTATCCAGCACACAATTAATCTGATTCCTTCTCCTTTCTTCCTTCAGCTGAACTGCATTAAAGTCTCCACCTAATAACCGTACTCTTTGTGGAAACTTGAGCTTCAAAGAAATCAAATTGGACCACAACATCCTCTTCTCAACAAGTCTACAAGAGGAGTAGACATTCACCAAATAACATATTATTCCCTTCCAATTACACATAACACCCATAAATCTAGTTCCTCTAAAACTACTTTCCACTTGGATAGTATCCTTATTCCACATAGATAAGACACCTCCTGACAAACCTATAGAATTAGTAGTTGAACACCCACAATTTTATTTTCCCTATAAACTCCTCACCATTAATTCATCAATATCTTGAAGTTTAGTTTCCTGAATAAAACAGAAATCAACCTTACCTTCTGCTATCATATGACGGAGTCTTCTCTTTTTTATAGCAGATCCACACCCTATGATGCTAAGCGACAAGATATTCATGGAACCGACATTTCATTCCCCTTCTTAGCTTCAAAACAACTACGATCCCTCAATTCAAGCTCCCTCACTACACCTTCAAATAAATCATCATCTTCATCTCCTTCCACGCCCATTTCTTTGATCATTTGCCACACCCTCGATGAAACATCCTCCATGGAATTTTTTATTCTCAAGTTTTCTTTAATCATATCTCCATCGTTTAATGAGTCATAACAAAGGACAGATCCACCAGTAAAACTTGAACTATTTTCCCTACTCTCCGACTCAAGGTTGGGATGCACACATTCCTTCGACCCCACGACCTGATCTGCAACCTTCCTACTACTCACATTAATCAGTGCAGAAAAATATGATGGACCAAATGGGATTTTGATATTCTCATAGATATTCTTCAAAGGTTTTGTTCTTTTTCCTTTATACCCCAACACAATTCTACCTGACCCTACAGGGGAACCTTCAATTGTATCTTCAATTGGTTCATAACCATTAGGAATTGGCACCCTCAGGCCCATATCAACGGGGAGAAATATACTAGGCCCACTATCAGAATCCAATACAAGATTAATATTGTTGACCAAATCTAGTTCCTTTCCAACTATATGATTACTCTGCATTGGGGACCCACACACCTCATTAATACTTTCCAACATAACAGCTGACACCTTTTCACCTACTTTATTTTTCAAGTCATCATGAGTAACCTTGTATCCTTTCACACCATAGGCCATACCGTTTATAAGTTGCATAAAGTGATGTGCTAGCTCCCTATTATCTTCTTGATGAGTGCTATACTCCACCTCTAAGCGGTCTATATCCTCTTGGATGTCGTGTCTAGACATACAATCTTCATCTTCCCCGTGGGAAGCCGTTTCAAAAACTCCATCCTCTTCATCAGACCCAGTTTCATCATCTTCCTCCGATCCGCTATTCCCATCATCCTCTCTATGGATAGTCATTTGTTTCGGCCCATGGAAATCCTCCAACAGTTTGATACGATAAATGTTATCATTAATTTCCACATTGAAAACCTCGTTAAGATTAATAGAAAACTTTGTTTTAATAAGAAATTTTGCAACATCAAAATGATTATGCTTCTCAGTATCAATATCAGATGATATTTACTCTCCAACTCTACTAGATAAAAATTTGAAAAATTTAGGATTCCATGCATAACATGGCAACCCAAAACATTTCACCCAAATCAATCTTTCCCTATCCACATCATCTGGAGTCGAGGGGTGAATGTTATCAAACCATCTCTCCACCCACGCACCATCTTTCTTAACTAATTCACTGATATCCCCAGGATTACTTTCTTCTAAAAGACACAAATTGGCCCCAAGAGGAGTAACTTTAATCGTAAAATATCCTTCCACATTCAAAGCTTCTTGAATATTGTAAGTATTGCCACTTTTGCTTACAACACCAACAAACTCTTTTTTTAAACCGATCCATTTCTACTTCCTTAATATTAAATTGGAGATGGGCAAAAGACAGCTTTTCCACAGCATTCATCCTCCGACTCTAGCCACCCACAACATTAGCATATGATATACCATTAAGGCCAAAATTCCTCTGCTTATCTTTATACTGCACTCCTAAGGTTTTGGATGGGATATTTGCCAAAGGAGGGTTCAAAAACTTTCCTTTAATTCTTCTGTTGAACTTAGGTAAATTAGCAAAAATCTTTTTCTCTTTGATTTGAATAATGTCCAATTTAGCAGCCATGATTCTTACATCTTTCACCTTTTCAAATCTAGTAAAACCAAATCTTTTCCCCCTTTTATCCCTTCTTGCTGGCATGAAAACTTTCCAAACCAATCCATACTCCTTGAACACTTCAAAAAATTCTTTGGCTCCATACTCTTCAGGAAACTCGGTGAAGAAAAATGAAGTAATTTCTTCATTCTCCTCCAATACCTTCCCTCTTCTATCAATCCAAGAAGAACTTTTTAGAATCTGTTTTCCCCTATCTCTATGACTCACTTCCACCCACCTATTTTCTTCTTTCCCCATAGTTCTCCCAGGAAATCACGCCTATTCTACTAAGACTGTTTAGGTAAAGAACAAATACTACCAACAACATAGAAATAACAATGCACAAACACCTGGTGTAACACCCCAAAATAATCGAAATATTTATTTAAATTTTATTATAGATATTCGTGATTTTTGGTGGAATATTTTGATGTCTGATGGCTTGTGTTATGGGGTATTGATGATGTAAAGAGGGAGTATTTAGAAGTTTGTGAAGTGTTAATAATATTTTGGTAATAATAATATATATATATATATATATATATATATATATATATATATATATATGTTATTATTACTATTATTATTATTATTGTTATTATTATTCTAAAAATAAAAGGAAGGGAAAAGTAGTCTTTTTGTGGTGGTTAATGAGGATAAAGAAGGAAAAGTATATTTGGGGTCCAAGGGTCATATTTGGGAATAATGGAAATTGGAAAAGGGAGAAAGAATGCTGATCGATCATTTTTGGGGAGAAAGCGCTCTGAGGAAAGGAAGAAGCAGAGCAAAAGCTTAGAGACCTCGGAGGAATCTTCATCTAAGGTAAGGGTGGGATTTCTTTCATCTCTCAAGGGTTAAATGATGTAAGTATTGAAGTAGAAATCACTAAGTTGGAATCCATTGGGTTGAATGAGGGTTTTAAGAAGATTTTGTGATAATATGATTGGAATTGATGAATTAGTTTTGATTGATATGTTTGGTTGAATTGCAAATGTTAGATGTAGGCTATTTGTTCAAAATCTATGAAAAATTGCTGTTAAAAATCGAGTTTAGTGCAGAAAAATGCAGGTGGTTTGTTGCTGTCATCGCAGGGTTTTGGGCTGCAGAATCGCCGGGCCCGCTTAGCGCGGTCTAGCGCGCTTAGCACAGTCTGGAGAAATTTCGCCTCTTCGAGGCAGAAAGCTGCGTGCTTAGCGCGGATGGGGCTCGCTTAGCGCGACCTGGGGCTGAAAAATATTATTTTTATTGACTTATAATTCATGGAAAATATCTGGTTTATATTATATTAATGTTGTGTTGTTGCGGTTGTATGGTGAGCATGTATTGGGGTGTTATGTGCTTATTTTGTTGATGTTGATGTGATAATGTGAAATGCATGATTGAATGATGTAAATATGTGTAGTTGTTGTATTGGTGCATTGATGTATGTTTAGGTGAAGGCATGTTGACTGTTAAATGATGTTGGTGTGAAGATGAGTATGCTATGTGTATGCATGAGTCGTTGTCGCATGTTGTCATTGATGGTGCATGGCATGTGCATAGTTGTGGGATGGCGTGCCCAGGTGTGGTGTTATCGTCTATCCGAATTCCTTGATGGAATTGTTGTTGTTGGTGTGATTGTGTTTCCAGATGGGGTGTAAGCAATCACAGTTGTTGGTGCGATCATGAAATAGGGGTCGTACGTGACCATGAAACGGGGGTCGTTGGTGTGATCATGAAATAGGGGTCATACTTGACCATGAAACAGGGGTCGAGAGTTTCGACGGGAACTGTGATCATGAAACAGGGGTCGAGAGTTCTGACGGGAACTGTGATCATGAAATAGGGATCGATTTTGATACCACATGCATTGAGTCTAGTCGAGTCTCCTTTGCATTCTCTCGTTGGTTGTGTCGCATGATGGTTGGTATAATTATCGGTGATTGTCTGTGGATAAGTTGAGGTGTGTGATTCTTGTTGGATGTTACGATATGGTGAATAACTTGATGATGTATGCTTTTCTATTTATATCATCTCTCTCTTTCGTTGATTTAAGAATCTCACCCCTTCTGTGTTTGGTGATGCTTTAAAAGGCATCGGGCAGATACTCAAGAGTAGTTGGAGTCGTGGTCGGTGAAGACGAGGTACTTCACCTTGTGGCGCCTGCTCTGATATGTAACATGGGGAGTCGGGAACGCTTATTGCATGAGTTGTTTTGTTAAAAGGATTTTGTTGTCTTTAAAGTTTCGAACTAAAAGTTGTCAGTTAAAACCGTTATGTTTCCTTATCATTGTTATGATTGATTTTTCCCACTGCATAATAAAAGTTGGTTTATTGAATTATACAATATGTTACATGTCTAATGAAGAGCAAGTAAGTTGTCGAAAGTAATTCCTTAAATATAATTGGATGATTTTACTCTGGTTTTTCGATTAAATATTATGGGGGAATTTAGGGCGTTACATAGTGGTATCAGAGCAGGCCGGTTCATCCAGCCAAGTTGTCGAGTCGTTGTCGTGTGACAGTTGAATACTGTCGATGTTGTTTATTTCTTAGTACGTGATATGTGTGTGAAACACTATCAGTTCTTTCTTCTTTTCTACTCCATTGTCTGCAGAATGAGAGTGAGACAAGTGGGGGAGAAGCTTGTGTTTCTCCGAGATGCTTCGGGCATGAGTGTTGGCTTAGTGACGTTGGTGGCAAGAGTACAATCATTGATTGGGACAATGTTGTTCCTGTTATTGAGAGATCGGGTATCGTGTTACTGTATGAGGGAGTGCAGTTTTGGATTGTGCATCTGTTGAGAAAGGTGTGATCCTTAAGGGAAGACGGTTAGGTGTCCTCGTTGTTCGCTTCCTTGTGAGGGGGAAGGCATTGTTTTGGGCTAGAGATTGATCGGTGATGTGTGGAGTATCCCGACGTGTCTCCTAAGGATGGGCACAGTTTGTCTTCAGTTGGAACAAGATGATGTTATTCTTCAAACGCGTTGGTAGGAGATAAACCCTATGGTTACCAATCGTTTGGACAAGTGAGGTAATGTGTTGTTGATATCAAGAATGTAGGAGTTGTGAGAGTGTGTTGTTTCTAAAACGGAAGGAAATATATAGGGAATGCTTGTGTTAACTAAGAATTGTGCCTTAGATAGCTTGGGCACAAGGTGCAAGGAAGACTATTATAGTTTGATAAGGATTGTTTATGCCCCCATCGTGATGGTCGGGTGTCTATTGACAAATTGAGGAACTGATCACCCTTAATCTCTTGTTGATAGTAGACGGGATCATGCGGGATGGAATAGACGTATCTTGTCGGCTTAGATAGTGTGTTCAGTGAATTGTTTGGAGTTATGCAAAGTGCTTACCAATGGTGTTGATGGGCCGATGCAGATTCTTATATATCTGAAGCTGAGACAGATTTGAGGTTTTGTACGTCGGTAAGTTGGGGTATCCCTAAGAGAGAGTGATCTTGTATTATTGATGGTTACTTCTCAGGGAGTAGAGAATGGACTTAACTTTGACGGAAGTGAAGAGTTAAGGTTATGCCTGCTAAGTAAGTAAAAGAACTCTCGAGAGATGACGCTCAGATGTCGCCATGTTTGCGATGATGGTGTTCTGGAAATTATCAGTAAAGTCACAACGATGAACTGCCAGTTGTGCGGGAGTTCAGACGTGTTTTTGGATGACGTATCGGATGCGCCGCGAAAGATAGAGGTGGAATTCTCTGTTGATCTTGTCCCTGGTACCATATTCTATGGCGTCATACATGATCCCAGCGTTAGAAGTAGTGGAGCGGAAAGAGCAGTTAAAAGATTTATTAGAAAGAGGATTTGGGAGACCAAGGGTGTCGCCTTGGAGAGCTTCAGTATCGTTAGTAAAGAAATGGATGATAGTATGAAGTTGTGTGCTAATCGTTGAGTAGTATGGAAACCATAGTGGTATTCTAGATAGCTTGAGTTTTGAATTGTGACGAATTACGAATGATTTGAAGTTCCTTGATGGTATTACCTTGTTGTGGGTTGAAATCTCGTGTCAATAGAAACTTTGAGTGGGTTAAAACCCCGTAAGAAGAATTGAGGTGGAATGTGGTAACCAGAATCAGAGGTTGTTAAGCTGTTTTAGATAAATTGTTTCAAACTCAGGATGAATTTTGAAGGTTGCGTATGTTATGGTTGTAGTAGTATTACTCCTGCATCTCTACCATTAGAGAGTGTTGAACTAATGTTAAATAGTTGTTTGTTGATAGGGGGTTATTCTACTGATGGACATAAATGAGATTGGTGTATTGTTTGATGGGGAGGCACTCCAGTGGATAAGTGTGTTTTCATGTTGATAAATAACTCTCCAAGTGCTTAAGGATAAGTGTCCACCTTCAAGAATAGACGACTTGGAATCTTTGGAACTCGGTTTGGAGTATTACAATATAGGATGATGTAGTTCAGTGCTTGTAATGCGCTTGGGTGTGTGTGAGGATTACGAATCGTACCTTCCGTACCTAATCTGATAAGTTCGAAGTAGTGTTCGTTTGTGTATGATGATCTACTATAAAGTCGGAAGAAGGACGTGTAGAGTATTTGAGAATTGAGTTACCATTATTGAAGAGAGAGATGAAGTTTTCTGCTAAGTTATCAAAGCGTGATTTTTGGTTGATAAGGATGAGTTTCTTGGTTATGTATTTCAGATAAGAGTGTTGTCGTGGATCCGTCCAAAGTAGATGCAGTTCTACAATGAGAAAGCTCCGAAATTGGATAAGGAGATTAGAAGATTTTTGGACTCAACGGGTAATTACCGCATATTATGGAAGATTCTTCCAAGTTAGCATTTTATCTCAGTTGATTTGCGAAGAGTAAGTCAATTATGTGGAAATGTTTGTTGTGAGGAAAGTTTCAGAGAGCTGAAGTAGAAGTTGACTACGGCTCTAGTTTTGATTCTTCCTGATCCTAATAACCGTTTGTGGGAAATTGGGATGTGGTTATGATGAGTTTAGGCAGTGTACTAATGTAAGATGGCAAAGTCGTAGCTTATGCTTTACGACAATTGAGGATTCATGAAAGGGTCTACCCTGTTTGAGATTTGGGATTGGCTGAGGTTGCAATTGTGTGGAGGATCCGGAGGTATTATTTTATGGATCTAGATTCGAAGTGTTTAGTGATCACAAGAGTGTAGCACTCTAGTTTGTTCAGAAGGAATAGCGTATGAGACGACGAGGATGGTTGGAATTCCTGATGAGTTATGATCGTGGCTCGAATGATCATATTGACAAAGTTAATGTCGTGCAGAATGGATTAAGTTGAAAGTCTTTTCATAAGTCTGCTTGATGGTCAGAGAATTAGAATTGAATAGCAGTCCAAAGACGTATATTTGGTGTGTGAGCTGACGCAGTAAAGTGAGAGTTTAAGTACATTGAAGGGGAATGATGACTTCCTGGTGAATATTGGAGAAAGTCATAAGTTGAAGGTGAAATTTATGGATTGGATAGTTGTGAGTAATCAGAGTGCGCAGAGGAAGTGTGATGTAACGCGGTTCGGATATGCGTGCTTGAACAGTAGGAGTTCAAAGGTTGAACGTTATGACATGCGGGAATGGAAGTGATTTGGTGGGAGGTTCCAATCTTAATCATGTACAACAAGTTACCTGTTTGATTGGTGAATCGTAGAATTGTTGTTTTGATGATGGGGTCACTACGAGGTTGGTGTACTGGTTATGTTGAAGTAGTTAGGACGACGTTGTGTCGTGGAACTTTATGTTCTTATCTTTGTCGTTGCCTCGTTTCCTATGGTGGTGGTCCGAGTGCGAGTAGCTAATTCCTGGGATGAGGAATTAAGGAAGTGTTACCTATGGTAATGGTAACGATTGTGTGGTGTTCTGGTTCAAGAGTGAACCCATGTGTGTAACTTGGCCATTGCGTGAGCATTGCATCTTGTTGTTGTATTGATGAAGTAGTTGTGGTTTCGTGTTACACATGGTGTTGTTTCACGAGGTGGTTGTAGAGTGCAGAATGTGAGGGTCGTATCCGGAGTTGCTCGCATGAGGTACATTTTCGAGGACGAAAATATTCTAAGTGGGGGAGAGTTGTAACGCCCCAAAATAATCAAAATATTTATTTAAATTTTATTATAGATATTCGTGATTTTTGGTGGAATATTTTGATGTCTGATGGCTTGTGTTGTGGGGTATTGATGATGTAAAGGGGGTGCTGAGAGTATTTAGAAGTTTGTGAAGTGTTAATAATATTTTGGTAATAATAATATGATTATATGATATATATATATATATATATATATATATGTATATATATATATATATATATATATATATATATATATATATATATATCTGTGTGTGTGTGTGTTATTATTACTATTATTATTATTATGGTTATTATTATTTTAAAAATAAAAGGAAGGGCAAAGTAGTCCTTTTGTGGTGGTTAATGAGGATAAAGAAGAAAAAGTATATTTGGGGTCCAAGGGTCATATTTGGGAATAATGGAAATTGGAAAAGGGAGAAAGAATACTGATCGATCATTTTTGGGGAGAAAGCGCTCTGAGGAAAGGAAGAAGCAGAGCAAAAGCTTAGAGACCTCGGAGGAATCTTCATCTAAGGTAAGGGTGGGATTTCTTTCATCTCTCAAGGGTTAAATGATGTAAGTATTGAAGTAGAAATCACTAAGTTGGAATCCATGGGGTTGAATGAGGGTTTTAAGAAGATTTTGTGATAATATGATTGGAATTGATGAATTAGTTTTGATTGATATGTTTGGTTGAATTGCAAATGGTAGATGTAGGCTATTGGTGCAAAATCTATGAAAAATTGCTGTTAAAAATCGAGTTTAGTGCAGAAAAACGCAGGTGGTTTGTTGCTGTCATCGCAGGGTTTTGGGCTGCAGAATTGCCGGGCACGCTTAGCACGGTCTAGCGCGCTTAGCGCGGTCTGGAGAAATTTCGCCTCTTCGAGGCAGAGAGCTGCGCGCTTAGCGCGGGTGGGGCTCGTTTAGCGCGACCTGGGGCTGAAAAATATTATTTTTATTGACTTAAAATTCATGGAAAATATCTGGTTTATATTATATTAATGTTGTGTTGTTACGGTTGTATGGTGAGCATGTATTGGGGTGTTATGTGCTTGTTTTGTTGATGTTGATGTGGTAATGTGAAATGCATGATTGAATGATGTAAAGATGTGTAGTTGTTGTATTGGTGCTTTGATGTATGTTTAGGTGAAGGCATGTTGACTGTTAAATGATGTTGGTGTGAAGATGAGTATGCTATGTGTATGCATGAGTCGTTGTCGCATGTTGTCATTGATGGTGCATGGCATGTGCATAGTTGTGGGATGGTGTGCCCAGGTGAGGTGTTATCGTTTATCCGAATTCCTTGATGGAATTGTTCTTGTTGGTGTGATTGTGTGCCCAGATGGGGTGTAAGCAATCACAGTTGTTGGTGCGATCATGAAATAGGGGTCGTACGTGACCATGAAACAGGGGTCGTTGGTGTGATCATGAAATAGGGGTCATACTTGACCATGAAACAGGGGTCGAGAGTTGCGACGGGAACTGTGATCATGAAACAGGGGTCGAGAGTTGTGACGGGAACTGTGATCATGAAACAGGGATCGATTTTGGTACCACATGCATTGAGTCTAGTCGAGTCTCCTTTGCATTCTCTTGTTGTTTGTGTCGCATGATGGTTGGTATAATTATTAGTGATTGTCTGTGCATAAGTTGAGGTGTGTTTTTTTCCCGAAAAAAACCGATTTTTTTTTTCTGAAAAAAAAAAGCGACTTTTTTTCCGAAAAAAACCGACTTTTTTCCGGAAACCAAAACCGACTTTTTTTCTCGAAAAAAACCGATTTTTTTTCGAAAAAAAATCGTTTTTAAAAAAAAAATGCGACTTTTTTTTTCCGAAAAAAAAACCGACTTTTTTTTTAAAAAAAAAAATGATTTTTTTTTCGAAAGAAAAACCGACGTTTTTTTCCCAAAAAAAAACGACTTTTTTTTCAAAAAGAAAAATCTTTTTTTTTTTTTTCCGAAAAGAAAAACTGGCTTTTTTTTTTTCCGAATAAAAAAACAAATTTTTTTTAAAATAAAAAAAAAATTGGATGGATGGATATCCATCAATTAAAAATAGGTTAATAGATGGATTTGATGGATTTTATTCTTAACGGATGGATAGGATTGGATAATTTTAAGAAAATTTTAGTAGATTGTTAATGGACTAATGGATTGTTTTGATCCATCCATTAACCATCCAATCCATCCATTTTGCCACCCCTAATTAGAGTGTGACAAGTGTAATCCAAAGAGAGGTAAGTGAATCTTTTAATTAGAACATTTGTTAATTACTTATTTGTCCAAATTGTAGTGTAAATAAATTCTGGTTGAAGGGCTTTTTTGGCAAAGCTAGGAACTTTTTTGGAAATAAATTGTAGTGTAAATAAATTCTCTTAATTAGCCTACTATAAAAAAACCGGAAACAATATCAAAATTTATTTCCATTTCACATTATAATCCCCCTAATCCTTTCTGGACATGCCTTTTATGTTTGAAACTTTTATTAAATTAATATTCATTTCAGATTATCCGTGATCTTGAGTGCTAATCACTTTTAAAGCAAATAAAAATTTTCAACGCGTTTTGTGTTATGGCATGTTCATTGTTCAGGGTGGAAATTTGTCCTCTAATCAAAATTTTATATAATATGATGGTAATCATTTTAAGGAGTATGGACAAATTAGAGTCACGGGCAAGTTTAACCAAACTGGGATCCACCTTAAGTTTAATTAGCTTGCAAACATGTGGCCGAAGATCTCGATCTTGAAATAATTTGTGTGAACACAATACAATGTGCATAATTAATTACGATATTAAGATGGTCTTTGTTTTCTGCCAAGAAAAAATAATGTTTGTTTATGTTTAATCGGTTTACATTCAATCAATTGAATTGTAAGTTTGTTAGATAAAAACAAGATTAAATATACGTTGATCTCTGCGATTATATTTTTATTTTATTTTAGTTTTGTAATTGTAGTTTGATTTTAGTTTATTCAATTTTTTTAATTTAATTTCTTATTAAAATTTATTTATTTTTTAAAATTATTCTATTTCAGTTTTATTAAAATTTTAAATTTGAATTCTGTCCTAGACTCAATAGTTACACTAGATAATACATAGTTTATAACAAAATAAAGTTTATTTTAAAACTATTTCTTAAAAAATTCATATTCATAAACATCGTGTTAGCTTGAGATTATTAACTTAGAATTTTTATATGAGTGTGTGATAAAAGTTATGTAAAAATGCTAAGTGTAGAAAATTTAAATATATTTTTGACGTCAAATTTAGACAAGTTGACTCTTTCGATAGATACGTGTTTTTGACAGATGAGTATTTTTTACTTGGCATATTTTTAAGTCTACATATGGGTAGACTTAAAGACGTTTTCGATAGAAGTTGCAGTTCGAAGCGGTTCAAGCGACGAAGATACGTGAAAACGAATCAAAAGACGAATGCACATGCACCAGTGCACATGTCAAGTGTTTGGAATTATCACAACGCGAAAAATACCGGAGTGCGATGAGCGCTCGAAATCAACAAGAGTCGCCACCAAAGTTTCATTTTTAAAAGGGAAAATGTCAATAAAATCCTAAAAGAGCAAAAAAATGGTCATTGTAACCAAATTCGGGTTCGGAAGTCGGTTATGCGCAGGGAATGTTTTAGCACCCCGCACACCTATTGTATTCAACGAGAACCGTTTAATTAGTTTTTCGAATAAGAGTGTTAACTTAATGTATTTTTTTATTTCTTCTAATTACTGCGAGATATTTACAAAAATAAAGCAAGGGAAAAAAATTAGTTTTTTATTAGGGTGCTTGACGAGACATTGAATCTCGCTCATACGTATCCCCAAGTGCGATGGTGAACTCAAAACTATGTAGTTCTGGGTAGCAAATATTCATTGGTTGATTGATTTTAACGAACGATGTTTAGGTCACATTCGAGCTATTAAGCGTTGCTTGCTCGTTGCACATGGGCAGAATGAAACGTTTGCTTGTTTGTCGCGTTATAATGGATAAAACACCATTCGTTTGCGAAAAGATTTTTACTCCGCGCTCAGGCGGAAAAGTATGTTTGATTGGGCGAAGTTGTTTTCGGAAGACGAATAATCGCCTTGAACAAGGTATACACCGAGTTTTCAATTATTCGAGGATAAAAAGAGTGTGCACTCAATTTTCCTTTTTTAATCAATTTATTTATTAAAATCATATTTGTGGAAGACGTGTAGTCGATTTAGACAAAGTGTACACCTTGTGTTTGACTACTAGAGGATACAAAGAGTGTGCACTCAATTTCCTTTTTTAATTCCAGTTTGATTATATATTTTTTGCGGGAGATGAATACTCGGTTGGAACGAGACATACGCCTCATGTCCGATTATTCGGAGATCAAAAGGATGTACATCCAATTGTCCTTTTCAATCTGATTTTTATTATGAAAAATACTTTTGGTTCAAGTGGTGAAGATAATTTGATTTTAAAAATAATGTTAATTTACAGCATTGAGAACATTGATCACCTATTCTATGCTTGTGTCAAGACCAGGCCAATTTGGGAAACAATCCTGAAATGGTTGGATATACAGCATAATCCAAAGCCTTGGAATGATGAGAATTCTTGGATTAGTGATAAGGCGAAAGGGAAAGGATGGAGAGTAGCCTTGTTTAAAATTGCTGCTGCTGAAACCATATATTACACTTGGAATTATAGGAACAGTATAGTTTTTGGAATTGAGGTTGATAGAGATAAGATAGTTAAGGATCTTATAGATACCATAGTTTACAAAGGGTGGAAAAATGTAAAGATAAGGAAACATTTAGTTCACTATATGATGTAATTAGTTTGTAGGTTGGTTGGATCCTTTGGATCACCTTGTGTATTCTTGTGTTTTTTTGAATTAATATATTTCTCTTTTGATTAAAGAAAAATAATGTTAATTTTGTATTGAAAATAAAAAACGAAGTTTATGCTTATTAAATATTCATGTGAATGATAAACAAAATTAATCAAGTTAAAATCAACAATTAATGAAAAGAAATCAAGAATTAAAAATTAAAACAAAGGGGTGCAAGCATAAATTGAGGATGTTGCTAAGTGAAATAAGATAAAATTGACTTAAGGACCAAACTAAATAAAATAAAATAAAATAAAATAATGAAAATGGAAGGGGTGTTGCAGCAAAGTGGGGCGCAATGGCTCAAGTGGCCAAGGCCCAATCCACTTTGGCAGAAAAAGCAAACAAAAAAGAATGAGAAGCACCAGGAGGCATTGGGCCATGTGATGGAGATCAGGTGGCTAGGACTTGGTCACGAGAGATTAGAACCTAGTCCGTATGATCATGATCATGTGATCTCTGATAAGTGCAAATTGTAGCTATTTTTGTATATAAGTTTTGTTGCACTTATCGATACTTTTTGTTAATATCGTTCAAATAAACCCCGATTTGTTTGAAAATACGTTTAATTTACGTTATAGTGTATATATTGCATATCGTGTAAATATCATTGAGTTTAATTGATTTTCTCTCATTTTTTAGGTATTCAAGCAAGGATATCTTGTCATATTCATAAAGAGCATTGAATAAGCTTTCCAATGCTTCCGACCGTGCGTCAATCCGAGTTATGGTTCAGAAGTTGTGGTCAAAACAAAGGCTGGTGTGCTGTCAAGTTCGCTTTGCGAACTTTCCAGTGAATTCTTCCAGACTTGAGGCAGTAGAAAAAGGCACCAAAGTTCGCTTTGCGAGCTTTCCAGCGAATATTCACTTTGTGAATAAAAGTTCGCTTTGCGAACTTTTGCATAATCGCAGAGGCAGTTTAACTGTTCCTGAGGCATCAGGTGCCAAATTTTGAAGTTCGCTTTGCGAATAAAAGTTCGCTTTGGGAACTTGACAGATTTTGAAATGATATTTAAGTCATTTCATTCATTTTTTAGGTTATGGTTTGGGTATTTTTGGCTCCCACTCCATCAAACATCATTTTTTAGTAGGATTAGCTTAGAAAACAACATTGAAGCTTCCACACGGATGATCCGGGGTGGATTTCTCATCGATCGGCATCGACAAACCGCGAGATGTTTGGTTTATTTCTCTTCTTCTTTGTGTATTTCTTCTTTTTTGGGTTGTTGTATATGTATTTACTTTGAACTCATGTATATTTGTCGCGCATGGCGTTATATAAAATTTTCTTTACAAATCTTTATCGGTGATTGTCCTTGATTTTTGCTTTATGCTCAACATCACAAACTTTGATTAGGGATGATTATCTGTTAGTTTCTTGATGCTAGAGATAGATTTAGAGCTAACAATATTTATGGGTGTCGAAGCTTAATGCCTTTGTATCTCGAGTCGAGTGCGAGAGTGTCGACAAGGGTAACACGGTTGTTCTCTCAGCTCAGTGTGTCAGAGATGGACATTGTTGTGAGCGATGCTGGATGATATTGAGGAGTATTGTAGGTTTAGTATAGTTGGTCGATAGGTTTAAGTTTGTGACGAGTCGATTATGTGCATACCGGATAAGTTTCTTCTCTCTGAAGAATGAATTATTTTTGTGTTAATGTTTACTTTTCTACATTTACTTTAAACCGATTTTAACCCAAACTCATTAACATTTAACTTGTCGAATGGCAGTTCAATATCACCGATCTCTGTTGACACGACATAAATTCCCAGAAAAATACTTCCAAATCTTTTTGTTGCTTGCCGCTTTACCGCTCCAACAATCTCCAGACCAGGGTCCATGGTATACACCATAAGGGGGCACCAACAAGATCACTCCTCAAATTAAATCCAATAACCAATAGGTTGGCGCCACAAGGGCACCCTTAATTAAAATAGGGTTAATACACATTTTAGCCCCTGCCATTTGGGGCAAATTCGAAAAAGGATCCTATAAAAAAATTTTAGATTCCGTCCCTGCCATTTGAAGATTCTTTCATTTTGGCCCCTTGTAGCGCGGTTTTTGTGGTTTCAAATCACTATCGCTTTGGTACTACAGTTCGATTCATTTTTTATCCTGTGAAGCTGATTAAGGAAGGGAAATAGATGTCTCAAATTAACTCTGCTTGCATACTGAGGTTAAACAGTCAAAACTGTTGGTTTACAGATGCTATCAAAATGGGGGTCTCTTTTAGGTTATTTTGCCTAAGAACACAATGTTTGGAGTATTTGTGAGGTTTTTGGTAATGTGTTTAGATTTGATTCTTTTGGGTTGATTGACGGAGGTACTGGATTTTGAGTTTTGGATTAGTATGCTCGCTAAGATTTTGCAATCTTATGCCTACGTATTCCCGTTTAACGAAACAGGGAAATCAGAGCGATCGTAGTTCCCTCCTATTCTAGGGGGAAAAAGATGTTTTGGTGTCTCGTTTAAAGCCCAAGACAGAGGCTAAATGGTTTATTTGTATCTTGTTCAAAGCCCAAGATGTGAAGCTGAAGGGTTTTGTGTGTCTTGTTCAAAGCCCAAGATTGAAGCTTAAAGGTTTGACTGAGAGAGAACTTGTCATCTCTAACGAGGAACTGTATGCCTTGATTGAAGCATAAGTTTGATGCTAAAAGGTTGATTGACTCAACCAGGAATTTCTCTATACAAAGCCTAAGAAGAGGATGTTGACCCAGCAAGAGGGTGTTTATTATTTGTCTCGTACGAAGCCCAAGATAGAGGCTAAAAGGGTTGACTCAACAAGAGAGTGCTAACGAGTGACTGACTCAACAAGAGAGTGCTTTTATATGTGTCTTATATGAAGCCCAAGACGGAGGCTAAAAGGTTTGACTCAACAAGAGAGTCTTTTATACTCAACAAGAGAGTGATGTGATGTCTCGTACGAAGCCCGGGATAGAGGCTAAAAAGGGATTGACTCAACAAGAGAGTCTTTTATACTCAACAAGAAAGTGATTTGATGTCTCGTACGAAGCTTGAGATAGAGGCTAAAAGGGAGATTGACTCAATAAGAGAGTCTTTTATACTCAACAAGAGAGTGTTTTTATGTCTCGTACAAAGCCCGAGATACAGGCTAAAAGAGAGATTGACTCACCAAGAGAGTCTTTCATGCTCAACAAGAAAGTCTTTTTATGTCTCGTACGAAGCCCGAGATAGAGGCTAAAAGGGTTTGACTCAACAAGAGAGTCTTTCATACTCAACAAGAGAGTCTGAAAAGGTTAGCTCCGTTGGGGAGAATCTTTGTACAAAGCCCAAGAGAAGGCTGACTTTCCTGAGGAAAGGATCATTATACAAAGCCTAAGAGGAGGCTATCTTACTGCCGAGGATTCTTGAGATCCTTAGGTAGGTCCGAGTGGGAGAGCCCTCATGAGAGAGGTCGGGTTTTTGCTGGAGATTTATCCAGAGTGATCGGTGTTTCTTCCTATGTTCGAAAGGAAATTGAGAATGTCTTTGAGACACAAGGCATTTAGACTGTCCAAGTCTACTGGTGTATAAGAGTTTTATCTTTTGTAGGATGCCCAAAAGAGGGCAAGGGCTTTTAAGGGATGAGGATCAACCCTAAAGTGGCCAGAGGTTTGACACTGGAAAGACTGCTCTTGAAAAGGATGACTAAGTTCTATCTTATACCTTTAAGAGGTCGTTAGGGTCCTTGTATTAAGCCCAAGAGAAGGCATGAGAACTTCTAAGAAGCCGAAGGGTCCTTGTACAATGCCCAAGATGAGGCGGGGATGGTTTTAGGAAGCCTGTGGGTCTCCAAACCAAGAGAAGTTCAAGAAATGAAATTCACAGAGAAGAGATCATTCCAGGAAAGTTCGAGAATTTGGAAGAAACTCAAGAGATGCTATTCACGGAGAATAGATCAACTCTGGGGAGTAGAGTTTCTTTGACAATTTATAAGGGTGACAGACTGAGAAAAGATTCACCGAGAATACTGCCTTTCTCTTTGTTCCATATTGATTAACCCCAAGAGAAGGGAAGACTGTATCTGGAATCCTACGGGGGATCTAGTTTTGTTTGTATTTAAGAGTGACCAACAGGGCTTTACCTAGTTCTAGACGTAGTTGCCGGGGAAACTCTAAATAACTATACTAGTATTACACAGTTGATATTTGACAAGCATATAAAAGGATGTGAAATGAGACTTACAGTGAAACAACCCCACAATATAGTTATATACATATGAAAGCAATAAATGAAAGCAGATAAACACTTACCCGTTCTAGAGCTTTCATGCTGTTTTGTTAGTTGTTCAACAAAGAAAGTTTTGATAACAACATCTATGCGAATTCAAAATCAAAGGAGAAAGTGCTTTGAAAAGATTGTTGGGGCTTACAGCTCAAGGAGAGGGCTAAGTTTTAACGATGATCGCACCGTTGTTTTTGAAAACTGTACAGAGGGACTTATACAATATGTGAGGCCCAAAAAGTTTTTATTTACAAAGGGGTTGGGTCTTACACTCTATTAGAGGCCCATGAGTGTTATTTTAAAATAAAATATGGGGCTTACAGCTCAAGGAGAGGCCCAGGGTTATTGTTTGAAAACGGCGATCGCGCCGAGGTTTTTCTTTTAACGCAGAGGGACTTATACAATATCCGAGGCCCAAAATGTTTTGGTTAAAAGGGGATTGGGTCTTACACTCTATTAGAGGCCCATGAGTTTGAAAATGAAAAGAAGTGGGACTTATAGCTCAAGGAGAAGCCCAAGTAAAAATAGTTTGAAAACGACGATCGCGTCGAAATTTCTGAAGCTGTATCGGGACTTATACAATGTACTGAGGCCCAAAAAGGTTTATGTACAACAAGGATTGGGTCTTACACTCTATTAGAGGCCCAAAGTGTTTTGTTTTGATTAATGAGGGTTGAATTAATCAAAAACCCTAATTTTGTTAAAAAAAGAATTAATTTTGTTTAAAAATTAATAAAAATTGATGAAAACATGTGAAAAATGAGTGGTGACCTAGGATCAATGTTTCAAAAATCATGTTTATATCCACAAAATGATTGGAAACCAATTAAATTTGGGAAATCAAGAAGAAAAAAATATTTCAAATGTTAAAAAACAAATAAACATTAATTCTTTGCAAAAATATCAAATATATGAAATAAATAATATTTTTGGGAATTTTCGGTAAACTATAAAATATTTTAACATTTTTGTGAATTATTAAAAAAAAATAATCAACTCAAAATCATTAAAATTCAAATATTCAAATATTCAAAAATGGCGCCAAGAACACGCCAAGAACACTCCAAGAACACGCGCCACCCATCTGTTTCTGCAGATTTGGATTTTCTCACCAATCTCACTGAATACTTGATGAAATCATGCAATCCACATATCAATCTACTCGTTTTCACCTCACGATCATGTCTATGGTCTTTAATTTCATTTATTTTAAGCATGTAATAAGAAATAAAAGAGAAACCTCAAGAACCCTAGATTCTGCATGTAGGCTCAAAAATTCCACACACGATTCATACAAAGCAATTAATAGAGGGGAATCATTCTATGCATGATTATGAACATATGGCAAAATTATTGTGCGAGGAAATATGCATGAATCATGAGATGCCCAAGTTGAGTCTTACCTCTTGCAGCTGGTGATCGTCTTTTGTGTTGGAGGTGTTACAACTAGGTTCCAATGATGTGGATAGCTTCCCTAGGTTCCAAGTGATGTGCCTGAATGCTTGGAATGGTTTGAAACAAGCTGGAACTGAAGATGGTACCCCAACTGCAAGTCTGCTAAAAGCTTGAGCAGTTGGATGGTGATTTTGAGAAATCAGTGTTCCAGATGTTGTTTAAGTGTTTGGATCACTTCTATATGATGCTTATGAGGTGTGTGTGTGATTGGTTTGGTTGGAATTGCTCTCAAACTCAAAACCCGATAGTGACTTGCTTTGGAAGGCAATTTTGGAGTGAAAGAAGAGATTTTGAGGAAAGCATCAGTTTGATGGCTTTGGTGTACTTAAACTGAGCACAAATGAGCTCTATTTATAGTAGAGCAAGTTTGTTTTGCAAGCAATAGTGAATGGCAACTGCAACAGAGGTTTGGCCAATTGTAGCATTTTGGAATCTCAAGTCTCCTTTAGCCATTGACTAGAGGTTAGAGCACATGCCTTTGGTTCCCTAGTTTAGAGATCATCCTTGACTCATTCAGTTGGAAAAGACTCAGTTCATGCCACCTTGGTGCATCCATTGATTGCCCCAAAACAAAATTGGAGTCTTGTCCCCTCTTTGGGCATTTTTAGGTTTGGCATGCTATTTTTAGTTCCAAAGACTTGGGAGGCTTATGGATCAGTGTTTGTCCCTCATTGGTCTCCCCCTGAGGTGTTCAGATGGATAAACTTGTTTGTCATTTGCACAATTTGATCAAATCGAGCAAAATGCACAAATCTGCCTTGTTATGACAGTTGCAGCAAGGCATGTTGCCACTATCATAACTCTTAGCTCAAATGGAATTTGATGGAGTTCTTGGCCATTTTGGAAAGCTCTCATATGGTACAACATATGTGTGATCATAGTTTCCGGATTTCGGAGTCGAGCCAAGAAATCTTAGGCTTAGGCTTGCCACCGATGGAATGAACCCCTTTGGTAATATGAGCACTAATCATACTTCGTGGCCTGTTCTTCTCACTATTTACAACCTATCTCCTTGGTTGTGCATGAAGCACAAGTATATACTATTAAGTATGATGATTTCTGGACCACGACAACCTGGTAACGACATAGATGTTTATCTTAGTCCATTAATTGATGATTTACGACTCTTGTGGGATGAAGGCATTGAAGTTGATGATGCATATTCTGGGGAAAAGTTTAATATGCGTGCAATGTTATTTTGCACAATTAACGACTTTTCGGCTTACGGTAACTTGGCGGGATACAATGTCAAAGGACATAAAGCATGTCCTATATGTGAAGATGATACTTGTTATCACCAACTTGAGTTTGGAAAAAAGACCGTTTACCTTGGGCATCGAAAATTTCTAAAACCGGGTCATCCTTATCGTAGATTGCGAAAGGCTTTCAATGGAGAGCAAGAGTTTGTTGAGGCTCCTAAACCTTTAACCGGTGATGAAGTTTATCAACGGCAGGAATACATTAATGTTGTCCTTGGGAAGAGAGAAAAAGAAAAAGGTGGGAAGAGAGAAAAAGAAAAAGGTGGGAAGAGAGGAAAAGAAAAAGGGCCAGTTCCGAAAAATATATGGAAAAAGAGGTCCATCTTCTTTGATCTTCCATATTGGTCAAGTCTTGATGTTAGACATTGTCTTGATGTGATGCACGTGGAGAAAAATGTGTGTGATAGTTTGATTGGCACACTTCTACACATTCTGGGCAAGACTAAAGATAGTAAGACTCCCCGTCTTGATATGGAGAAGATGGGTATACGAAAACAGTTGGCTCCAATAGAGAAAGGAAAAAGAACTTATCTGCCTCCAGCATGTCACACTCTATCTAAAAAGGAAAAGAAGATGTTCTGCGAGTGTTTGCAAGGTATTAAAGTTCCGAAAGGTTACTCATCAAACATCAAGAAACTTGTATCAATGAAAGATCTCAAGTTAATTGGTTTAAAATCTCATGATTGTCATGTATTGATGCAAAAACTTCTACCAGTGGCTATCCGTTGGATCCTTCCAAAAAATGTGAGAGTAACTATAACGAGACTGTGTTTATTTGATGCGTCCTTAAGTGCACGAAAATATCGAAGTAATATAAAAGATAGTCGAACCCACAGAGACCAATGTCAACCTACCGTAATCTATTGTTACTTTGTAAAGCTAAGGCTAATGATAATTGATAAAAGGGAAACTAAGACTAGAACTAGAAATGAACTTAGAAAATATGATAATAAAGAGAGGCCGGAATATGGATCTCGCGTTCCTAAAGGACTTTGTAGAATTCGGGTACTAATTACAACTATAACTTAATTCCGTAGAATATATCAACTTAAAGACTCCGCCTCACGCTCTCGCGGTATTAACTGAAGTCATGTTCCCTAATCCCAAGATTTTGCTCTCGCTCACCCGGTAACTAAGAAATATATTTTGAAAGCCAAAAATATCCTAAACGTATCTAAGGCGCTCTCGCTGTATTTAGATTTGTTGCCTAATTTCCACTATCTGGTTCAATCCCCACGCTCTCGCAGTGCCGACTCTAACCTTAATTAATTTCTCACTCTCGTAACAAAATCGTGTTAAATAACCTATCACTCTCGTGACAAAGCTATTTAAATTAGACTTGGAAATTAAAACTAAAACAGAATTTTAATCATAAGTTTGCACCTATTATTTTCTACTGAATCCCGTCGATAACAACGGTCCTCATACGCCGGACTCAAGACTATTTAGCTAGACATGGATAGGAAAATAAACATGCAGATATGATAATAAACTAAAATTGGAAACATGTTTTGGGAATTAAATAAGAAAATGATAAAATAAATGACAATAAATAAAACCTGGAGTAAAGGGCTTTGAATAATATACTAAAATCTTGAATGCGAATCCGATTGCAGGAAATAAAATGACAGAAAATAGAATCCTAAAAATAATATTGGTAATAGTCCCCCGATGTGGAGAACTATTACTTTTACATCACTGAGAACTGCTAAAAACTAAATAAGAAAAATCTGCTCTGAACATGAAAGTTGGAAAAAATGGACGACCCTTTTCTGTTGCACCACTGCCTCCTTTTATAGATTTACTTGTAACTTCCCTTGGAGAGAATTTAGGAGTTAGTGGCTTTGTGGTTTCAGACTTGCGTGAAAGTAGGATTGAATCAGTTGAATGAGGAACTGGACGACGTGTGCAGAAATGTAGGAAAGTTGGTTGCCACTTCCCCTAAATTTTAGTGTGGCTTGCGCCACACTTTTCCTCCTTTCTAACGTGCCGGTCGCCATAGCTTACTCTCTTGTTGTGTGGCGGGCGCCACACACATAAGTGTGGCAGGCGCCACTTATGTTGTGTGGTGGCCCCCACATATTTTTTTTCTTCTTTTCTTTCATTCATTTTCTTTCCCTCCTATTTCTTTCCTTCCATTTTCTTTCTTTCATGCATATTTCTTTTTTTTTTCTTCTATCTTCTTCATTTTCTTCTACAATTCATCCATATTTTCTCCATTTTGTGAAAAGTTCCGATCCGACTCGAGTACCTGAAAACGGAAGAAAATACGGGTAATATAAAACATAAATCAGGAAAAATCAAATAAAACATAATTAAAATTCATGCAAGTCAAGTCAAATACACGATATAATTTCGCGTTATCAAACTCCCCCTCACTTGAACCTTTGCTTGTCCTCAAGCAAATGAAACATCTAACCACGGGTTTGAAACAAAAACACGACACAGATCATACAGTGATGCTAAGCCTTGTCAGAAAGATAGGTACTAAATATCAATACCAAGGATACTGTAATGACACAGAATTACAACATATAATCAAGAACTCCCACCTTATACAGACAGATCTGAATCATGGTGTTATAACTCGACCTATTCTCTTTCAACTCTTTTTCATTCCTGCGCAATCACATTAAGCCCGTTATCCACGCACGCCCATGGCAAGTAAACCTGTTAGTGTTCAGTGATCTCATTTTCCAAATCTTTTGCATTTCTTTTTCTTTTAATTTCGAATTTCATGAGTCCGATCCGTTGGGCTAAATGGTCGGGTGAAGACCACCTAACTTAGAAGGAACATGTCTTTTATTCACCTTTTCTATTAATTTATTAAATTCACTTTTGAGATCGAACACATATTTGCATCGGTTTATCACTTAGTTTGTGCCTTAGGATGGTGCTGACTGCTAACATAAACTAATCAAGAGGTTACTTTTAAAATTTGAGGTCTCGGCATAATAAGTACTCAGATTCATCTGTATATTCGGGGGGTTCAGGATGTCAAAACAGTACCGATTTTATTAACACTTTCCCAAGTGTTTCCAACTTAGCCTAATAAATTCTTAAAGTATCGTATTATGTAACAACCCAAAATTAAAATTTTTGTTAAGGCTCAAGAATTTGGGAGAATCAAATAAATAGCGGAAACTACGTAAAAAGACTCGACAACACATGAATTTCTTTATTAATACTAAGCAAGGAATTAAACATAATAATAAAATTGAAAAGCGAAAAATTTAAATTCTACCTAAAAAACGATAAATAACTAGAAAATGATAAAATAAAGCAGTAAATCTTCCTCCCCCACACTTAAATCAAGCATTGTCCTCAATGCAACGACATAAGGTAAGAAAGGAAGGTGGAACCTGGAATGTCTTCTAACGGTGGCCTCGGCCTCGAGTTCGTGCACGCCTTCCATTTCCAGGCTGGTCAGGTTGTTCTTGAGAATGCTCCGCACATACTGTAAGATCTGCCATCTCCGCGATCAAGCCTGACATGCTGTGTTGCTCGCTTTGCATTTGTCTGAGGATTTGCATCATCTCCATCTGCTGAGCTTAGATGTTTTGGATTCTCTGATCGCGCTGAGAGTCTAATTCATTCCGTCGTGTTAGCTCAGTATATATATCTTCAAGAGTGGCAGGTGTGCCTTCACTTCTTTTCCTGGGTCTGCGCCTTGAGGAAGTACCTGCAACATTTTTAGCAAAGACATGTGCAGTGTGTGGTTGTGCGTCAGCATTGTCCCCGCCAGCAGCAACATTCTCTAGAATGTGCGCGGGGACTGGGTCATCAATATATCGTAAGTTGTTTTCATTACGCACATCTGTGCGAGTCGGGTTTGGAAGAATTAAACCCAGGAAAACTTGGTTATTAATCATTAAATTAAAATTTCCATCTCGCCGCTTCTTTACCAATTTCATGCTTTTAACCATTTCGATATCTATAGTGCGTGATGGTAGTGGTGCCAAAGATAAAAGTTTATTTTCTAGTCCAAGGGCTTTGGCTAACGTAGTTATTAAGCCACTAAAAACCATAGCTCCCTTTTGCGCGGCCACTATTGCTTTCATATGAGAGAACATAAACGGGACAGTGTTAATCTTTTCGGCGGAAAAAAGATAGAAAAGTTCCACTTCATTCACTTTATTAGAATTTGACCGACCAAAAAGAGTGCAAGCCAATAATTGGCGAAAATAGTGAAAAGATGGGTTTTGAATTAGGGAGGCTCTGTTGCCTTCGAAACTATTGGTTATTGTACCCGTTATTCCTCTCCAAAAAAATTTGTAGGCGTTAGTCCAACCCTCTCTACTAGGTACATCATACCTTACTCCCTCTCTGTAGGGAAATCGCAACAACAAGACTGCTAATTGATCAAAAGTGAAGGTGTACTCTACGTTAAATAGTCAAAACTGGAGAGTCTCATCAGGGTCATAGATAAGTGAGCTTCAAAATTCTAGAGTGGGTTGGACATAAACAGGGTCCTTAAAAGATAGAAAATAAGTTAGGCCCAATTGCTCTAATATATAATCAACATTATCTTTGATCCCTAAAATCTCTAAACAAGGTACATCAGCGTACCTCGTGGATTCGATTCCTCGGTTTTGTAGTGCTGCGTAGGGTTCGGCATGGCGTTCACCTGCTGCACCCTCTCTGATGTAAACCTGGTATCCTTCCATTTTGATTTCAACACACGATTTTTTTTTCTTTTGGTTAAGTGGAGATGAGGAAGTGAGAAGTGTGAAAGAAATGAGTTTGTATGGTAGAGTAGAAGTTGGTGGAAGGTATAAATAATGATGTGAATTTATTGTGTGATAAATGAAATGGTTAGAAATTGGTAAGGGAGTAAAAGCATAGTCAAAAGGTGCAGAGGAATCGTGGCATGTGCATGAATAGAATAGAGTAAATGAAGCAAACAAACAAAACAAAAAAACAAAAAACAAACCAAATAAATAAAATAATAAAGACAAACAAACAAAAAAATATAGAAGAAAAATGCATGGTGGCGGGGGCCACAAGGAGGGGTGGCGGGTGCCACACTCCTTCCCTCTCTTGGACATGGCGTGCGCCATGTTTTTTTTTATGCATGCATGCAAGAGAGATTCCTTCTCTTTTTATGTTTCTCACTATGTCTTTTATGTCATGCACTAATCTATTCATGTCATGCATGCAAGGGACAAATTCATTACTTAATATTCTTGCCATGTGATCTCTGCAAGCACTTTCCAAATTCAAACTGACACTTTGACTAAAAATAAAAATAAAATAAAAATAATAGGTTAAACAAAGTGTAAAGTAGTGATAATAAATTCAATTAAAACCAACTAAAACTAAATGAGAGTAGAATTTTATTTTAACGAATACTGGAAGGAGTTACACATGTAATATTGAAAAGGTACCACCAGCCACCAAATTGTGCGTTGGTACTGTAACAGAGGTGCTAAAAATTAAAGAAAATAAATAAATAACAGGTAGTGGTAAACTGAAAGCTTAAGGTAAAGTAAGGATAGAACCTGTATAAATGCCACGACCAAATTCGCGCTGATTCTTCCCTTGTTGTTCCTGTCTTCGCTGGCCACTTCTACTCTGGTGTCTTGTACTACGAGTTATTTGAATTTGCTGAAACTTCACTTTACTGAAGCCGCTCATCATACTACCTGTTTCCGAAGTAAGTACTCATCATCGGTGTCACCACCAGCAGCAACATTCGTAGGAATGTGCGTGGGCACCAACTCATCCTAAGGGATTGTCATCGAGAGATCGTTCGCCTAAATGTAGCTGAGACGTGACAAGCGATACAGTTCTTTATTTTCTGCAAACACAAATAATAAAAAGAAAAACACTAAATTAAAAGCTCGTGGGTTGCCACCCACGCAGGGCCTTGTTTAACGTCGATAGCTCGACGACTAATAATTTTCGGTTTCTAGGGCCACTTATCAAGCCATTTTACATATCCCTCACCTTTACTTTTCTTCCTTCTGTGGGGTGGTTCATTCTTTTGAACTCGTGGTGGTGGTTCTGGATCTATCCTAAGTATTAGTTTTTCAAGTTTGGGCTTAGTTATTTCATCCATCACCTCAAAGTTTAACCTTACCCTCTTAGCAGTAATGATATCCCTAGTTTCATGGTCCTCGAATTTTCTCTTTTTATGCAGGACCTCAGACAAGGGTGCATCGGTGTGGGTATTTTCTAATACCTTCGCATACGTTTTGGATTGGGATCCTACCTTAGCTTCCACAAACCTTTGCGGGAAAGGAATCAGTGGGGTATACGCATGAGGAAAAGCCTTAGGTGCTAATTTCTCTACCTCTTTGACGACCACCCTTTCAAGTGGTCCCAGTAAAATTTTCTCAATCTCTACTTCTTCCTTACCAGAACCCTCCTCAATCTCAATATCACTCTCCTCAACCTCATTATCACTCTCCTTAGGATCTTTTATTTTTATTTCACTACAGGTCATTACAACATCCACATGCTCCTCAGGGTAGGGACCTATAGGTGTCTGTGCAAGCAGGGAGATTTGAGTCTCCAATGCCTCAGTGTGTGTCGCGAGGGACTCGACTATAGTGTTTATCTGCCTAAGGGTTTCATAAGTATCGAGATGTTGTCTTCTAAGCTCTTCATTATGGAGAGTTTGTGTCTGCACAAAGTGCTCCATCATAGATTCTAACCTTGAATTAGTTGTTGTTTCAATGAAATCCTCCATTAATCTTTCGAGGTTGGAATTGGCGGATTCTCGCGGTTCCTCAAAATAATGGGAGTGGTAATCATAGGGAAAATTTGGTTGCGGTTCCTCAAAATATTGGGAGTCTTGCGGTTGGTAATAGAAAAAATTTTGGTACGGCTCCTCAAAATTTTGGGAGTGGGTCAGTGTCGCATTGAAATCCTGCATTAATATTTCTAGGTTGGAATTGTGAGATTCTTGCGGCTCCTCAAAATGTTGGGATTGGTAGTTGCAGAGGAAATTTGGGTGAGAATGAGTTAGTGATGCATTGAAATTCTCCATTTGTATTTCAAGGTTGGAATTATGGGATTCTTGCGATTCCTCGAAATATTGGGAGTGGTGATTGTAGAAAAAGTTTGGGTGATACATAGTAATGAGTGCCTTAGTCTATACGGTGCAACAACGAAATAACAATATTGACTGTTGGTCCCCGGCAACGGCGCCAAAAATTTGATGCGTCCGCAAGTGCACGGAAATATCGAAGTAATATAAAAGATTGTCGAACCCACAGAGACCAATGTCAACCAACCGTAATCTATCGTTACTTTGTAAAGCTAAGGCTAATGATAATTGATAAAAGGGAAACTAAGACTAGAACTAGAAATGAACTTAGAAAATATGATAATAAAGAGAGGCTGGAATATGGATCCCGCGTTCCTAAAGGACTTTGTAGAAGTCGGGTACTAATTACGACTATAACTTAATTCCGTAGAATATATCAACTTAAAGACTCCGCCTCACGCTCTCGCGGTATTAACTGAAGTCATGTTCCCTAATCCCAAGATTTTACTCTCGCTCGCCCGGTAACTAAGAAATATATTTTGAAAGCCAAAAATATCCTAAACGTATCTAAAGCGCTCTCGCTGTATTTAGATTTGTTGCCTAATTTCCACTATCTGGTTCGATCCCCACGCTCTCGCAGTGCCGGCTCTAACCTTAATTAATTTCTCACTCTCGTGACAAAATCGTGTTAAATAACCTCTCACTCTCGTGACAAAGCTATTTAAATTAGACTTGGAAATTAAAACCAAAACAGAATTTTAATCATAAGTTCGCACCTATTATTTTCTACTGAATCCCGTCGGTAACAACGGTCCTCATACGCCGGACTCAAGACTATTTAGCTAGACATGGATAGGAAAATAAACATGCAGATATGATAATAAACTAAAATTGGAAACATGTTTTGGGAATTAAATAAGAAAACGATAAAATAAATGACAATAAATAAAACCTGGAGTAAAGGGCTTTGAATAATATACTGAAATCTTGAATGCGAATCCGATTGCAGGAAATAAAATGACAGAAAATATAATCCTAAAACTAATATTTGTAATAGTCCCCCGATGTGGAGAACTATTACTTTTACATCACTGAGAACTGCTAAAAACTAAATAAGAAAAATCTGCTCTGAACATGAAACTTGGAAAAAATGGACGACCCCTTTCTGTTGCACCACTGCCTCCTTTTATAGACTTACTTGTAACTTCCCTTGGAGAGAATTTAGGAGTTAGTGGCTTTGTGGTTTCAGACTTGCGTGAAAGTAGGATTGAATCAGTTGAATGAGGAATTGGACGACGTGTGCAGAAATACAGGAAAGTTGGTTGCCACTTCCCCTAAATTTTAGTGTGGCTTGCGCCACACTTTTCCTCCTTTCTAACGTGTCGGTCGCCATAGCTTACTCTCTTGTTGTGTGGCGGGCGCCACACACATAAGTGTGGCAGGCGCCACTTATGTTGTGTGGTGGCCCCCACATATATTTTTTTTCTTTTCTTTCTTTCATTTTCTTTCCCTCCTATTTCTTTCCTTCCATTTTATTTCTTTCATGCATATTTCTTTTTTTCTTCTATCTTCTTCATTTTCTTCTACAATTCATCCATATTTTCTCCATTTTGTGATAAGTTCCGATCTGATTCGAGTACCTGAAAACGGAAGAAAATACGGGTAATATAAAACATAAATCAGGAAAAATCAAATAAAACATAATTAAAATTCATGCAAGTCAAGTCAAATACACGATATAATTTCGCGTTATCATTATTCTTCAATGCCATATGTAATAAAGTTCTTGATTTCAAAAAATTGGATGAATTAGAAGATGAGGCTGCCATAATCTTGTGTCAATTGGAGATGTATTTTCCGCCATCATTTTTGACATTATGGTTCACTTACTTGTTCATCTCGTAAGAGAAATCAGAATTTGTGGTCCAGTTTATTTAAGGTGGATGTATCCAATAGAGCGATATATGAAGATCTTTAAAGGATATACGAAGAATCATCACCGACCGGAAGCTTCGATTGTTGAAAGGTACATCACAGAAGAAGCTGTTGAGTTTTGTACAAACTATTTGTCGGATGCAGATTCTATAGGAATTCCAAAGTCTCGTCATGCTGACACAGTCGGAAGAGGTATTCAAGGTCTAAATGTTAGGTCAATGGCTCGGGATGTAGTTATTCAATCACATTTCTATATTTTGAATAATATAGATGAGGTTTAACCTTTCATAGATACTCACAAAAGACTTATGAAGAAAAAATATCCCTGAATGAATGACAAGTTATTGTTGATAGAGCATAACAATAGATTAATGGATTGGTTTAATAAAAGTGTATCTAATGATCCTAGTGCATCCGAGATACTTAGATGGTTGTCGTACGAGCCAAAATTTTGTGTCATTACCTGGAGTGCATACGACATTGGTCATTATACCTTTTATACAAAATCAAAAGATGATCGTAGTACAATGCAAAATAGTGGGGTTATGGTTGAAGCCGAATGATGTATTTCTCTAGTTCGAAAGATAAGAATCCGGTATTGGCAACTACCGCATTTTATGGTGTCATTGATGAGATTTGGGAGATTGATTATGTTATTTTCAAAGTGGCTTTATTTAAATGCAAGTGGGTTCCCAATAATAGTAATGGTGTATACATTGATGACTTAGGATTCACCCGGGTCGACCTTTGCAAGGCATCTTTTAATTCAGAACCATTCATCATGGCTTCTCAAGCAAAACAAGTTTTCTATGTTTCCGATCCATCGGACAAATCAGGGAAATGGTCAATCGTTCTCCAAGGAAAATACATTCCTCTTAGTGATGAAAGTCTTGATATTCCGTCCACACCTTCTTACACAACACAAGTTCCTACCTCATATGATGAAGTTGATGGAGATGTCGTGCATGCTATACGACTCGATCATGAAGAAGGCATATGGGAAAATTAACAAGTACGTAATTTATTATTTATTCATAATATATTAATTGTATGTTATAGTTTAGAAGTATTTTTACTAACAAGTATAATTATTTGAAATCATAGGTATTTTGAGTCCAGACACCAGGCCAGGAGACAAGACACCAAGAGACAAGATACCAATACACCAAGTTACAATTATGTGAAGTTATGTAATGTGTGTAAACTGTAATATGGTATATGTGATATTTTATTTATGTAGGTTGTTTGTTTTGATAAACTGTAAACTGGTATATGTGATATTTTGAATATGACACGATTAATATTATTATGAAAACTGTATCACAAAATGTGAATTGTATTTTTCTGCTGTGCTGAGATATGGAGAACAATAATACAGGTAAAAAAATGGGATTAATTATAAAAGCAGGATGATATTAATTAATTTTGCTGAAACTTTAGCGACGATTATATTTCCTAACCGTTATAATATCTGGCGCGCTGTCCAGCAAAAAATAAATATCAAAACTATGCTGCTGGGAATCGAACCGAGGACAATTATATTTATTACAACGATGTAATGTAAAACCGTTGTGATAGTTAGCGCGCTTTCCTCATTATTACAACGCAACACAAGGCCGTCGTTGTAAGTATCATATATACAACAACAATCTACATAACAACGCCCTCGCCCGCGTCATTATATGTCATTCCCAACCGTTGTTAAATGGGTTTTTCGTAGTAGTGATATGATTGAATTTTTAGACGAGTACTGGACTTTAAAACAGATATGATTGAATTGTCAGACGAGTACTTGACTTAAAAACAAATATGATTAGATCGCTAGACGAGTACTAGACCTAAAAACAATTAAACTGTCAGACAAGAACTGGATTTGAAAATTATTGAATTTTCGGATAGATATTGGATTTTAAAATGACATAGATTAAATTTCCAAACGAGTACTAGACTTTAAAAATCATTAAATTGCCAGACGGGAACTGGATTTGAAAATGATTAAACTGCCATAAGTGAACTAGATTTGAAAATAGTTAAGATGTCAGACCGGAACTAGATTTGAAAATTAAATTGTCAGACGAGAACTAAACTTTGAGATGCCAAAAGAGTACTCACTACAAGAAAAATAGTGTTTTGCGACACTTTGATTACGACAGTTCCATAAAAATAGTCGCCATTTGTAAGTTACGGCAGTTGCCACGACGGTTTTAGACAACCGTCGTTAAATTTTTTAAAAATTTAAAACATATTACGACGGTTTTGGATAACCGCCGTTAAATTTGTAAAACAATTAATTTTATATATTATATTAATAATTTTTTATTTAATTAACTTAAATTATAAATAAAACTTAAATTAAAAAGAAAACTATAAATTATAAATAAAACTTAAATTATAAAATAAAATTTAGAAATTAATAACATAAAATCAAAACTCTATTAAACTCAAATTTATAAAATAAAATCAATAATATAAATTAGTAAAATAAAATAAAATTTAAACTAAATTAATAAAAATAAATTAAAATTGATGTAAAATTAAGTTTATAAAATAATATTTAAAAAGTAATCTTTAAAAATTTATTAAAAACCTATAAATTATTAAAAATATTGGTTTGCCACGTCAGTAATGTTGTGAAATATATATTTTTTTATTTTCCAAATTCTCTCGTATCCTCATCAAAATCATCGTCACTCTCGGACTACGAAAATGACGAAATGGTTCACCGTTCCATTTCCTTTCCTACGTACCAGGTCTTTACAAAATCTTTGACGAGATTCTCGTTAACGCTGCTGATAACAAACAAAGAGATCCATCTATGGATTCGCTCAAGGTTATCATCGATCCTGAAGGGAACATGGTTTCGGTTTACAATAATGGAGACGGTGTTCTGGTTGAGATTCATTAGGAAGAGAAGGTTTATGTTCCGGAGTTGATCTTCGGTCACCTTCTTACTAGCAGTAACTATGATGATAATGTCAAGAAAACTACTGGTGGTCGAAATGGTTATGGTGCTAAGCTCACCAATATTTTTTCTACTGAGTTCATCATTGAGACTGCTGATGGACGTCGTCTGAAAAAGTATAAGCAGGTAGTGATCTGTATCTTGATTTAGGGTTGGATTTGTGGTTCAAATTCTTAATCATTCTGTTTTTTGTTTTCTTTTTGTTTGAATTTGATTGATTATTTATTTATTTAGGGTTCTGCTAGGGTTTTTGATGTTTGATGTTTTGATTTGAAATTGAATTTGTTGGAATGTTTGTTTGTAAATCATAATGAAACCTGATTTTCTGTTTCTTGAATTTCACCATGATTTGGGTTGATTGGTTTTGTTATGTAGGTTTTCTCAAACAATATGGGGACAAAGTCTGAGCCAGTGATAACCAAATGCAAAGCTAGTGAGAATTGGACCAAGGTGACCTTTAAGCCTGACTTGGAGAAGTTCAAAATGACCTATCTGAAAGAGGATGTTGTTACTTTGAAGAAAAAGCATGTGTTGGACATGGCAGGATGCCTTGGAAAGACTGTTAAGGTTGAACTCAATGGAACTGTGATTCGTTTTAAGTCTTTTCGGGATTACGCTGATCTCTTTGTGAAATGTGTTGAGAAGTCTAAACCCACACCCCTGCCAACGTTTGTTTCTACAAGCCTTTTAATTTCTTTTAAGAATGTCAGCAACAAATAATACAATTATCATGTTGATTTTCAAACTGACCCAGTACACAACTTTGTGGAGGTTCCTGTTTTATATTCTCTCTACAAGTACTTTATTAATTTTTCCTACCTACGTCCTTTTATGCTATATTTGTTGTTTTTGAAGGTGTTGCTGGTTTAGTTGTAATGTATGGCATTAGCCTAAACACTATACAAATATGGATGATATGGGAGCTTTGCAACTTAGAGACCAAAATTATATCATTAGAAAGAATACTTCAGTATACTTGCATTCCTAGTGAGTATCCACTTGTTGTAGACGAAAATCGGCCACATGCTTCTTGGCCATTATATGGCATAGTTGATATTCACAACTTGCAGGTAGTATGGGTCATTATTATTTTTATCGTTTGCTAACTTTAGTTTTGTTGGCACCTTCTGAAATCTTGAACTAACATGATTCGTAAGCCTCAAGGAACTTTTTGGATTGCCCATCTTTAGTTGAAGCTCTAAATACATAGCTGGAGTTAGCTTCATAAATATATCAAATATGTGAAACTACAACACATATCAGTTTAGCAGTTCTAGAACTATGTTGATCTACATCACAACTGTAAGACACTAATTTTAGAACTGCGACTGCAATTAGTTATTTAACAGAAAGTGTTCGGTGAAATGTGACATTGGATCAAAGGTATTATTACTAGTGGAAATGCATATATATGCTAGTCTGTAGTTGGTGCCATTTAGCAGCATTTCCTTGGTTAGTTTGTTTTGCTAAATGTTTAGTGAATCTATTTTATTCTATTCTATTTTATTCTCACTACAAGAAAAAATGTGATTAACGACGGTTTTTTTGGGCAAGTTATGGCGGTTCAAACTGTCGCAAAATCTATTTCGCGACAGTTTCTCAAATGTCGTTGAAGTGTGTGTCGCGAGGCTGTTTTACGACGGTTCAGAAAAACGTCATCCCTACCGTCGTACATATTTGCGATGGTTCTAAACCACCACCAAATTATCAATGATACAGTTCTAAATTTGAAAATTACGGCGGTTTGAACTGCCGCAAATTGCGATAAGTTAATAAAAAAAATTCAATCCTAACACACGTTCCATTTTCTTTTTGAAATAACTTTCTAAAATTCAATAAAAAAATAACCAGTCATATTAACTAAATTCTTATCATCTATGTTTTCTTGCTATTAGAATCAAAGAAAATATTTACACCGGTTTCCAAACGAATATGCATAAGCTAATAAAAGTTTAAATGGCAACGAGTCGTCCAAAATACAAAAACAGAGTAGCTGCATATACCCAGTAAGAACAAGAACATTCAACAAATTCAAAGTCATTCAAAGCAAATACAACCCAAATCTAATATTAAGATAGTATTATATTCCTATCATGACAATTAACCAGTCTACAAATAAAAGGTATTTCCCTAAACAACTAATCATTTCAATAACAAAACACTATCAGCAGCCACCCATCTAAACATCACCAAATCCAACATCCTTAAGCACGTTCACCACGAATCCTATGTGCCAACTGAATATCCTTGGGCATAATAGTAACACGCTTAGCGTGAATGGCACACTAGTTGGTATCCTCAAAGAGTCCAACAAGGTATGCCTCAGCAGCCTCTTGCAATGCAAGAACAACATGGCTCTGGAAACGAAGATCAGTCTGCAAAACATTCAAATTATTATGTTACAAAAGACAATCAATTTAACAAGCATACCTTGGTTGCAAGTTGCTTCCTTGGTTCCTTTCCACCTGTAGACTTACGAGCGGTTTGCTTTGTACGTGCCATCTGAACAACCAAAACAACAAACGATTATAACTACGAAAAAAATGAATGCAGAGAGTGCAAATATGGCCCATCAAATCATCATTTAACCTAATTACAATAATTAACAATCACGAGTACCAAATTAATCTACAAATTTTACAAATTGACCAATTAGAACCTTAACTTATTTTTCTTCTAAACAAAAGATTAATGGTTGTGTGAAAGCAAAACTTGAATTAAGAAAATATTAACATTTCAAATTAGTTTGTGACTTCTTCTCAATCTAACATGCGTGTATGAAATCCTAAAGAAATTATAATCAGAAATTGAATGAGGTATAAAATGTATACCCTGCCGGCACGAATAGCTCTGTACAACTTCTCCATATGTTGATGTATCTGCAATTCAACCTGATAAATAACCACAACATCTGAGCTCTCGTAACCGCTACCGCTGAACTATTTAATTACAGACTGGAGTACATCAACTCAGATCGCAAACTGAATCTAAACATCAAGCTATACAGCAACAAAGAAATAATAATTCAGTTCAAGAAAACAGAAACGCCGCATCTTGATAAACCTAAATTAAACTCATACAGCACTAATTTTTCAAATGCATATCAGTGAAATAAGTCGTTATCTAACCATGGCGGCAAGACGTACCTGTAATAAAATGATATTGAGTTAGACAATAGGAACTCATTTCATACTAGCACATCCAAACAATACTTATGTTATAGCAGGCCTTACTGGAATTTTTACAGCAAAAAGCTTTCGTAATCCATGAGCTCGGGATTCCACTTTGGGATACATTCCTAAGACATATTTGGAATGAAGCATCTGAAGCTCCATGATATTTGTGAGATATAGATTTAGGAAGCCACCAAGCTTGTCTACAACTGGCTCCAAAGTAACAAGAATATAAATAAAATAGGGTTCATTTGAGACTGATAAAACATCATTAGTTATCATTGTCAAATCCTGAGTAGACAACATAATACGAGAGGACTTCATCACATTGTCCATAATTTGAGGAAGTTCAACCAATGCTTTTAGACCAAGAACATTTATCAACGCATTAGATGTTCATCATAATCTTCCATAATGCTGGGTAATAATGCTGGGTAATACAAATATAATAATATATGAACTAAACTCACATCATGCAGCTCAAGCTCTACAAAGCTGCAATGTATTTGCAGCTTATGCGTCCGAAAGAGGTTATAACTTACAAAGTAGTGTTTGTTGTAAGAAAGTTAAAACCATTGGCTAATAGAAGCATCCTGCTATGGTTTTTCAACTTCATGAGCAAAAACTAATATAGAATCGGGAACCCAAAATACTGTTGAAACCTTTAAGTGGAGACACCCATTTAATTAACTACTCTTTGCAACATTGTTGGCGCCGGCAGAAGATCTAACTGAAGGAGCTGGTTCAGAACATGCCTTAAGGACAACTTCATTCTTCCAAAAAGAAAAAGAAAAAGTACATAACATTAGCATTGACAGTCACAATTAATGTTGTACCTTTGGAAACAAATAATACATGAACAAAAATAACTGAGTATAGATGAAATGAAAACAAAAGGAATGCAGCTGGGCTTGAGAATAATTTGGATACAATATGTAATTAATGTCTGTTATGTTCCCACATCCAATCCATTGAGATGTACTTGTGAAATAAAGGAAATGGCTCATCAATCACAGCAGATAAAGTAACAAACCAACATCCTTAGTCATTTTTTCTAGGTATGAAGGAGCCTATTTAATTAATAACATAGAATGCTAAGCTAATATAACAGATAAGCATATGACACTAAACTAATAGGGTGGTTACACGTTGGGGGAGGTGTTAATCAAATACCCGCCACACACGGAGAAGAAGCTTCTTGGCATTGGCTTTACGGGTAGTGGTTAGTTTGATTCTCTTCCAAAGGAGTCCTCCAGAATCATGCTTCTTCAATTTCTCCAACACGCGTGTTGCCCAAAATGCATCAACCATCTATTTTGTTTACCTACAAAATAAACACAAACAGATCAGATGCAGTGGCAACAACTGAGTTAAAAATAAAAAAAGCTCAAAATAACCTTTACCTTTGGTTACTCTAATGATATCAAACATCTCATCCTTGTGAAAAACAGCATCGACAGGGACTTGTTTTTCAAAGAAACTGTATGAATAGTCCACCTTCTGGCTTATTGTTCCACCATTAACGTAAATCTCTATCAAATGAGCTTTCTTTTGTTTTAGACCCTTCAACTTCCTTATCTTTAATAAACAAAGACATACTGTTACATTACAACCATAGTTGTTTCAAGTCCACTAAAAATAATAACATTGGAACTTTTAATTTGTAAAAAAATTGACACAGTCTAAAACATTTTAACAGAACATATATTACACAATACAAGATGTTTATGATATTAGAACAAGAAGATTAACCACAAAAAGTAAACTCTACAAAGATAAAAGAAAAAATTTTTTGGTACCTGAGTATGAGCAAGAACCCGAATGACAGTGGCGTACTTTTTCAATTTCTGAAGCTGAGATTGAATATCCTTCTTTCCTTCTTCGGTTTCATACTTTTTGGAATATTTGGTAAAGGCCTTCTTCTTTGACTTGCACCAGTTCTTGTAAAACCAACGCTTGATATCTTCACTTAGATGCTGAGCCCAAACAGTATTCAGTGTGCTAAGGCCTCGTGGTGTCTTCACATATCCCACCACTCCAACAACAATAAGTGGAGGAGTTTCAATGATAGTTACAACTTCACATGTCTCTTTCTTATGAAGCTCTACAACAGCAAGGAATATTATCAGTGCAAATTAACATTGGACATATATAGAAGCCAATATGAGAAGGAAAAAACATAATAAATGATCACATGATGATTTCAAAAGAATTTAAAAACACCAGACTTACTTGATCCAGGCTTCTCAACCTCCTTGACTATATGGGTCATCCCAGACTTGTAGCCAACAAAAGCAGTCAAGCTGCATGGTTTGGTAGGATCGCCTTTTGTGTTTATTTTGTTTTGAAAATCATCCCTCTTCCCCAATTTTTAAAAAAATAAAAATAAAAAAGCTCTCTGATAGTACTAAATTACTAATCCACCTTTGGCTACAACTGAGTATACAGATCAGCCCTGCGCATTCTAGCTCGGTCTACATTATTACCCAGCATTATAAAGTGATAGAGAGAACTCAATTAGAGTATTTCTTATAAAGAAGCAGTAGCACCTAACTACATGTTATTGACATGTCATCAATAACTGATTACCTTAACCACTATTAGCAACACAAAAAGAATATTTACATAAACATAAACTTACTAAACAAAACAGAAATATAATAGGCATACCCTAACCACCCCCAAATTCTAACATGTCTGGCTTACAACAAGCTGCATTTTACAAATCTATTTCCGCCGCACATAGCCCCCAAAATGTAAATATGTTCATCACTTCCATAATCATCTTCATCATAATGTTCATACAACTTTCATCTTGAATCTTCAATTTATCTTCATTGCCATATTCATGGATTCGCCATCTTGATTCTTCATCATCAATTTTCAAGCATCACCAACAATTCACCATCTTCAAGAATTCATTACCATCATCACCTACAAGAATTCATCACAACAAATTCAACAAACAGTAACAGAAAATCCAGTATTACAATTCACATCAAAAGAGAAGCGAAAAGAGGAAATAAATTTGGTTGAGGCAATTTAACGAACACTTGGCGCACAAGTTGCATAACGGTGGTAACATGAACAATTCAATACTGATTCATAATCCACAACCTGCAATAACAACAATCATCAACAACAACAACAATTCAACATCATGAAATGAAATAATTGAAGCGAAAAGAAGCGACAAATTGGTTGAAGCGTTCTATAGAACATTTTGCAGGCAAGACTAAAAGCTGTATTTTCTGCAATTTTACAGGTAAATTCTCTTCCAATTCAACATCATGATACTGTATGCTCATCGTAACTTAGGTTAGAGTCAAAGCTTGAACCAAAATGCAAGCAATTCCAAGCCATACATGAACCAAACACGAACTGAGCTAAACCAATTCTGAACTCAAACTGAAACTGAATCCAAAACATGAAACAGATTCAAACTAAGTTCTGAACTGTGGAATCTAAAAACCAAAACCAAACATAAATCGAAAAAACTCTAAACAAGTCAAACCTGAAAAAGAATAGCGTAAAAATATGAGCCACAAAGCATAATCTGATGCGTGTGTGTAGATTTGTTGTCGCACATAGGAGATAATTGATTATGAAAAAGAAGCGCTTCCTTTGAAGCATCTGAAAATCACGTTGGCTTGCGAAGCGCATAAACGGGTTTGAGCGTTATTGCAGTTTCGTTTTTCTGTTTCCATGGCTTATGGAGGGAGAAAAGAGAGAAGAGAGGTAGAATTGAAATAGAATAGGAAGTGTGGAAAATTGAGTGTGAAATTTTTTTTAATATCTATTGGGGGCGGCAGGTACAGTTCCGTCGTGAACTTAAATAAGGGAAGAGTGGCAGTTGAAACAACTGTCGTAGTTTAGGATTTACGGTGGTTAGATACCAACCATCGCGACTTTTCATTAATTTTTTAAAAAATAAAGCGGAGGTTTTACAAAACCGCCTTGGCAACCGTCACGAATGGAGAAAAGTGGCGGTTTTCATCCAACCGTCGCGACCTATGTGTCGCTAAATCCTAATTTTCTTGTAGTGTCTATTCTATGTAAATTTAGTTTTTGTTGCTTCTGTTATTAGATTTTTAAGTTATAATTCATCAATCTTGAGGGTCATGCTAGAGTTCTTTGCAATTTGAACAAAGATTCTGCTGGAGATGAAGATTCTGTTATGACCTTTAATAACTGTAAAAGTAGAATGCAACTTGATGGCAGTACGGTTGACAATAACTCAAACATCCAGTTAGTAGCTGTTGATTGCCCTGAGTCTGCTGACAAACCAAAGAAGCAAGTTCTTAAAGTGAGTGTAAAAATCCTAGATGCATTTTTCAGTATAGCTATGTTTCAATATATTAATTATAGTTTCTTTCTCATGTGATATAGGCTGCACAAAAGGTTTTGGCAGGATCCATAAGGAGAGAAATGGCACTGGAAGAGTTATGTGCAAAGCAGGCTTCTGAGATATCGCAACTCAATTGCTTAGTAAGCTTATGTTTGTTTCATAACAATAATTTGCGACCATTTTATCATCATCTGTTGTGACTATTGCCAATCATACTTGTATTAGAACAGTACAAGCATGAGACAGAATGCAATGCCATAACAGGACAGGCAAGATAAGGTAAAATTCAGCACCTTCAGAGTCTTATGGATGGTGTTTACCCACCAACGAATTCATGAACGAAGATCTAGTGTCCCGCGCACATGAACATGAGAGTAAGTTATTTTTAAGGTTTCTTTTTCATGATTACTATATTGCATGCTTAAGGTTCAGCTCTTTCTCTTTAACTCCTTCAACGAGAAAACTCACCGTTTCAGCTCTCCCTCTCCAACTCCTTCTTAACAATTGCATATCTATTGCTAAATTGCCTATTTTTGGAATACTTAATATAGATCTTGTGTATATTGCATTTCTGTTGATAGTATTTGCAGGTTGTCCTGGAGACTTTGGAACCAAGTCTTCAGCTAGCAGCCGCAGTGCTTTCTAAGGTAACTATCATAGTTATTGGAACAGATAAATTGGCTTATGGAAAATTAATTTATGTCCTAATATTTTGTTATACCCTTATATTATGATGGCAAACACTAGTAAATTATTATGTTTATCTTCCGTCGTGATTGAAACTTCAGTTCAGAATAGCTGAAGCATTCATATCCTGCCATATAAAACAATGCTGAAGGGTTTTATCATATTACTTTGCTAGTTGATGAAACTCTAACACAATGCTGAAGCATTGAGATAAACGATCTGTTATCTAAGAATTTCTCTCTTCAGGTTAAACTTCCTGCATCAGAGATTGCGACAGCAATTAATGAGTTCAGATCCCGCCATCTGGCTGAGCTTACAGAAGTACGTATTTCCTAAACTCATCCATGCCTACATAGACAAACACACTTGGTTGCTATCAACTCTATTCTGTCATTGGAAATTGCATGTTCACATACTACATATATAATCTATGCTATAATAAACACAGTTCACTTATCCATTTTAAGTCATGTGACTATTTCTCCATCTTCTTAATAATAACACTTACAAACACACACACAAAAGGTCCTCTCAGATTACATATTTAGTTTTCTACCCAATTTTCCTGCCATGGATTCTCAACTAGTTTAAATCTCTGAATTTATGTATGTTATTTTGGTCTTTTAATTCAGCTATCTGAAACAAGTGGAAGTTCTCTTGGATATGGATATAAACCCAATCTCCTAATTAAATTGAAGGGTGAACATGAGGAAGAAAACAGGGATATACGAAAAATAATAATTTTGGGAAAATTGTATAGCAGATTAGATGTTCAATTATTTGTGTAACATTTTTAAAAATATTTTAGTATAAGCTTTTAGGCTACTAATAATTTTTATTGTATTATCACATTAAATATTTGATTTAGAATTGGTTGCATTAGATTTTTCTCAATGACACATGATTAATTAATATTTGTGGAATACTGTGTGCTAAAAGTTCATTTGAATTTTTTTTTTTAATTTTAGAAATATATTAGCTGCGGAATTACCTGCGGATTTACCTTTGGAAATACCTACGACTTTTATCTTTGGAAAATAAAAACAAAGTTATTTATGGCGGTTGTAACCGCCGTAATTTTCAATTTACGACAGTTCCCTCCCCGTTGCAACATAGAACGACCGTTGCAGTGGTGGTTTTGAAAACCGTCACGATACAGCTTGTCAACACACGTTTTTGCGACAAAAACAAAACCGTCGTGATTAGAAAATTGTGGCGGTTCAAACCGCCGTAATCTGCCAATATTAACCGGCGCAACTTGCCAATTTTCTTGTAGTGACTAGATTCTAAAATGAAGATTGCCATATAGGTATTAGACTTTAAGATGAAAAATATTTAAATACCAGACGGGTACTGGACTTTGAAATTAGGTTGGCAGACGAGTACTGGACTTGAAAATGATTGAATTTCTAGACAAGTACTAGACTCTGAAATGAAAATGATTAAATGGTCATATGAGTACTAAACTTGAAAATGATTGAATTTCCAGACAGGTACTGGACTTTGAAATGAAAATGATTAAATGGCTAGACTGGTACTGAACTTGAAAATGAAGACTACCAGAAGGATACTGGACTTTAAAAATGAAGACTTCCAAACGGGTACTAGACTTTAAAAATGAAAACTTTAAGTTTCCAGACAAGAACCGGATTTGCAAATTATAATGCAAGACAAAATTGGATTCTAAAATAGCCAGATGAGAACTAGACTTGAAAAGGATAACTACCATAAGAGAATTGGATTTGAAGATTTAATCATCTAAACGAGAACTGGGACTTGAAAATTTAACTACGAGACAGAAATTGGATTCAAAAATTAGAAAGATTTAGTTCTGGGAGAGCATCAGATCCTGAAGTGCTAGACAAATGCTAGAATTTGAAAAGATCGAGTTTTGAATTGTCAATGAAAGTTGGGCTTTTGAGGGTGCCAATGAAAATTAGGCTTTATAAGGTGCCAATGAGAATTGGCTTTGAGAATTTGAATGGTATAGTGCTGATACAGTCGGTCTTTGAGAAATATGGTGAACGCCACACATGACACGTGCTATGTATTTGTTTTTATGCATGAAGTATGATAGTGTTGTACCTCAAAAAATACGATCCTTCGCGAAGCGTTCGCATGCTCACGAAAAATGATGTTCGAACAAAGTCGCCACAGAACTTTATTTATTCCAATGAAGGAAAATAAAAATATCGATAAAACCCTTTAAAAAAATGAAAATGGTCGTCGCAGCCAAGTTTGGGTTTGAGAGTTGATTACGCAAGGGGAGTGTATTAGCACCCCTCACGTCCGTTGTACTCAAAGTATATGAACTCAAGTTGATGGTTTGAGAGTAATTGTTGAAATGATAGTAACCGTTTTGAAATGATGGTGAAATAAGTTGATCAAATTTTAATTAACAAAATTAATTGATTAAAGTTTGATTAAATCACTTAATTAAGTTAATCAAAATTAATTATAAAAAATTATTTGATGTAATCAAATTATTAAGTTAATTAAAGTGGATTAAAAAAAATTAACTAATTAAACAAAATTTAAGTAATTAATTAATTTAATTAAAATAAAGAAATAAGATTGAATGCAAAATAATTGAAGCGATTTAAACGCAGTGTGCTCAAAGCCGTTTTGCACATAGCGACAATGAAATCGGAGTGTTGTACGTAAGGACCGAAACACGGCAAAAATACCATATTGATGTATCAAATTTTGGCGGCATAACGACATAAAATTACCGATTTCGCGAATAAAAAAACGACATAAAATTACAATATCGTTGCAAGTCTTAACAAAATTCACGTGGTGACATAATGAAACTGAATTGAAAACTTACATACATCAAGGTTGTAGTGATCTTGTCAACCCCACAATCAAGGAAATCCTAATTGAATCGGACACGCATAATATAGCCCCTAACATAAATATATTTTCAAAGTATAACCGAAATAATATAGCCAACCCCAAGCAAAATGCAAAGATTCAATATGTCGAATGGAAACTTAATGGCATAACAAGATATAGTCGAATATCGAATCCGCTGTTAAACAAAGCAACAACAACATAGTATCTATACAATATATAAAGGCAAAACATCTTTTTGGTGTATCCTATTTTCTTTCCCCTTTTGCCCTTCAAAACTACCTAAAAGTTACACAAAGAAAAAATAAATACTCCCCCCATTTTATATTTGAATTTTATACACAATTAAAAGTAATTAGTTATTTGAAAAATAAAACTGATTTTAACTTTCCATTAAAAATTATATTTAAATACACATATCACAAATTTAAATACACATAATTTTAATTAAAATTAAAATTAAAAAATAAATATCATATATATTTTTATGCGTATGTAATCTATAACTATATATAATGGAGATATATTATTTTGGTCTGGCCTATTTTTATTCTATTTTTGTCTGTCATCTTCATTTTTGTGGTTCATTTTTTTTATTGTCAAAGAAATTAAAAATAATATTGTTAACTTCCAATGTGCAGTTATTAACTGCATGGCAATATATAATAACGTCTTAACTTAGACTCCTTCAAATCAATCAGTTATAAATTACAATAATTTCTTGATTGATGTGTTAGAAATATAACTTCTATAATTTTTTTACTCTCTTCATTTTGAAATCTTTCTTTGAAATTAATGCAACCAAAAATTATTTGAAGGTGTACATCTGCATATAGAAAGAAAGGAGAATGAGAAACCATGGAAAAAAAGAGATGTCCCCACTTTGGCATAGCAACTCCATCCCACTTTGACATAGCAACTCCATCTCCTTCTACAAAATGAAAAAGAAAATGAGGCATTGGATGAAAGAGAGCAAATCTTGAAGAAATTTAATAAGCCTCCCTATGTTCTCCTTCTAATTCTTCTGTTTTCTTTTTTATTACTTTATATTTTTTTAGTGGACGAAACACAAACTACCAATTTTAAAAAGATGCACACATTGATCACACCAAGTAAGATTGATTTATTGAAACATATTTATTTCAGTTTTATTTTTTTTAATAACAATATATTCATATTTATTAGATTATTTGTTTAAATATCTTCTCTTAATTTTGAATGACTATTTTTATTGTTATCTATTTATTGTTGAATGACTATTTTTATTGTTATCTATTTATTGTTTGAAAGAATAAAGTATGTATTTTAAACTGAAAATCAATTATTTTAATGTTATTCTCTTATTAATTGTTGGTTTTTAAATCTTTTGAAAGTAGAAGTGTTTTGAAGATGATTATGAATACAAAGTTTGATGTGCTGTTTTTTATTTAGAGTCCGGTTGATTTCCATATTCTATACTCTCTATGTAGTTCTCAATTTGTAAAATATAATATGTTTTAAGAAATATATAATCATATTTAATTCTATTAAATTTTTATAGTGAACAGTATAATGTTTAAATCTTTAGATTAAAATTTAAATTAAATAAAAAATATTCATTTATAATATAACCCGATAGATAGGAAGTTAATAGTAGAAGTTATTGTGTAAGTTATATTTATAA